>CM060104.1:16069228-16444228 GCA_030522415.1 Channallabes apus | reverse complement strand
TAAACAGAAAAAAGGGTAATATTTTACTGAAAGACATAAGTGGGCTCTGTGTAATTTTTGCCCATCTCCTCAAAGCGCCTGTGCATGTGTTCTCAATGTTTTTTTCATTTCCTATCTACACACACATATGTGAATAGACCTGTTGTGTTGCTACAGGCCATATATAGGTTATAATTCATAGTGCGTATAATAATGAAAAATACACAGCCGTTTAAAAGTTATTGAGCACACGGAGCTTCTTATGTTTTATTACAGCTTAATCACCATTATTGCTAGCGAGCAAACAAAATAATACAGAATTTTGCAATTAAATAAAGAAACCTAAATCTTCTTGTGAATGATTAACTTCTCGCTTTCGCATTCTAATGGGACTCCAAATGAGTGCTTTATTAAAGGCAGGAACATTTAGAGGGCAAAGTCTACAGATAAAAGACAGCACTAGTATGAATATGTGCCGTGTTAGAAGACACAAAGCTTTCGGGGCGTTCTTCAATTATATTAGATTTAAACTGTTCTAATCTAGAATCTGAAGACATTTCCAACATTTCTCGGTTCATTTATTTTCAAATTTAGAGTATTTTAGAGATTTGGAGAATTAAAAGTGTAAAGGATAAAAATATTTATATATATAAATAATTAAACGAAAAAGCGATTAGCATGCTCCAGATGTAATGTGCTCTAGTGCTGCTCTGGTAATACGGAGTCCATCCTGTTGCACCTGGGGTACCAGGTGGTGCACTGGAGACCCCTGGCTGCCAGATGATACTGTGCACCACCACAGATCCGGTGCTGAACAGAGTGACCTCTAGACCTCTAAAGGCCAAACACAGATTCTTCACACACTCTCACATCAGAGCTGTTGGTACAGCGACATAGCCTGAGAATTTTTTGGGGAGAGGAGACAGAGAAAAAAAATGAGACAGATAACAGCCAAAACCTGACAGATTCCAACCAGCTTATCACAGAGACATAGATCAAAATATCTGAACAATGGAATAAAACAATATTTCCTTCCTTCCTTCCTTTCTTTCTTTTCTTCCTCCTCTCCTCCATTTTCTGGTGGTGGTGGTGGTGGTGGTGATGTTTAGGTGTTATCATATTAGTACCGAAATCAGCGTCCAACTCCAACCCCCAGGATACACACATGCTCACAGCAGACTATAGCACAGATCCATCACTGACACTATCAAGTTCACATTCACCAGACCTCTGATTACACACTAACTCCAGGGTTCAACCCCCCCCCCCCACACACACACATACACGCACTGTGTTTTCTATCCATAACCTGGTTACTAACCTCGAGTATGATTCATGTGTTTGATTTTTCTACAGTATAATAAAATCCTGTATACTTGCCCATACTTATCTACATTATTATTATTATTATTATTATTATTATTATTATTATTACTGCAGAATTTAAAACATGAATAAAAACTGCACATTTAACCTAAGGCCTTTTAGTCACAGAAAGAAAAGTCATAACATGAAAAGTAATACACAGTAAACACAAACATATGGGACCAGCATATGGCACACTAACAGCACAGATCCAGAGAATCATTTCCACGCAGGTACTGAATGTGCTACTGAACTCTCCCCTTTAAAAAGCAGACATTTATATTGTAATCACCATTAAAAAAAATATTCGGGCAATTGTAAATGATTACCAAGTAAAACTTATGAGAAATTATGAAATGGCTGTAAATGATTAAGCACATACATATTATAAACAATTACTACACAATCTAAACACCTGTTTTACTCCAGTTTATGTATATTATATTATATTATATTATATTATATTATATTATATTGTATTATATTATATTATATTATATTATATTATATTATATTATATTATATTATATTATATTATATTATATTGTATTACATTTGTATTACATTTTTTTCTAAATGTTTAGTTCATTATTTAGTTAATGTTAGAAATGTATTTATTGGAGAAATCTATATTTAATCTAATCGAAAAAGGCCGGAACCTTCATCACTTTAATTAGGCACTTACATAGCACATATTCATATTTCACAATTAATACCAGCACTGTCTATGTGTCTTTTATCTATAGACGTAACAGATTTATCCTCCAAATGCACCTGACTTTAATAAGGCACTTATTTTAAAGTTCCATTAAGATCTGAGAGCGAGCAGTTAATAACTCACACAATGATTTAAGTTTCGTTATTTAATTGCTATTTGTGTTATTTTGTTTGGTCAGTGGCAATAATATTGATTAAACTATAATAAAACATAAGGAATGCCAGGTATACCATAACTTTTGATCTCCCCTGCATTCTGTCACATGCATCTGTAATAATCTAACACGTACATTATTAAAATTCTGTGTAAGTTAAAAAACTGTGAGTGGGTTAATATGGACAGAAATGTATTTGTGTATGCTCCTTTCCTACAATCTTTCATAAGTAATTACACAAGCACATTTAAGTGTGCATGTGTATATGTTTTTTATTTTGTGTGTGTGTAAGCATTAGGTAAGCATGCAAATTGCATTCTCTCTCATGCAAATTATTTGCTAGTTATTAAAAAGGGAGAGTTTGTTTGGAAAAGCTGCCACCCCAGTGGGTTTTAGTGTTTCAATGGACACTGAACACAAGTGCCTCTAATGCACCCTACGCACACTGAACAAAAAGCTGATTAAAAGTTGTTTAGAGCAAGTTATTCGTGTCGGTTGTCGTTAGGGGGAGGGGAAGGGGGGGCAAAAAGCATGACGTGTGACAGTGCATATAAAAAGCCTGGCTATATTAAGCTCCAGATCTCCGAGGACACATGAGATATATCTTTCTCCCCTGGAAAGCACTCTGTGTTGCTGTCACCTATCAATTGTGGCTGGCTGGCTGTCGTCCAGAGACTCATCGAGGGCCAATCTCATCCTACCATCCGTCTGTCAATACCGACAAAGCAAAATTATTGCACGCCAACAGATATTTATGACCAGTGAGCTTAAACCTGACAGTGTACTTCCATACTATTTGAGTTTTGAGCCCATAAATTGTCCCAGAGATTGACCTCTGCTGCAAGTCATGACTCTGACTCATGGAGGATGAGAGAGAGAGGGGAGGGGAGGAAGATGTGAAATCATAGTCCTAAAACATGGGCCATCCTCTGGCTCCCACTGTGCCCTGCTCTGCCCCCGGAACAGCCTCATTATCCAATTAACACCACTCTCAGAGGGGATGTATGTGTGTGTCTGTGTCAGTGTATCTTGCAAGCACTCCGTCAGCACTTGGATCTGCTCCACAGGAGAAAAGCCTGCTTGACTGTCAGCACTCAGCATGAGCCATGTAGAAAGGCTTTGTGTAAACATAGCTGGGTTGTTGTTTGCATGCATGTGTGTGTGTGTGTGTGTGTGTGTGTGTGTGCGTGCGTATGTGTGCTTCTGTGCGCACGGTGCTAAATTATACCGCAATGTGTGTTTTTGTATATGTGTGGGCGAGTGTGGGCGAGTAGAAGTTTCAAACGTGACAAAATCCTAAATGCCACAATCTCAGGAGCTGAACCAGCTTCGAAATTAGATACCACCACCACAACAGAAATATCATGCACACTGGTAAATGCATGAAATCTTTCAAAATCATCGGCTTTTTAAAAAATCCCTATGGAGTAGTGGACCATTTTTGCCCTGTCCTTGTTTTGTGATTTGATCATTTCATTAAGTCATGGCACATCGAAATGTGGACTGGACAGAAAAGAAGCTCTTATTTTAACTCTCCCTTGCACTGGTTCACTCTGCAACCTGGAGAACAGATTTACATGCATACAAATGGGTAAAAGTTTAGGGAAGTCATCTGTGGGAAAAGGTGCTGCATAATGTTAACTTATTCGGCTTGATTTCCTTCCAAAAAGAAGTTCATTACCAGCCAGTTTGCTTGTCTCTTTATATTTTCTGGATGTTTACTTCCTCCTTTCTGCATCGCTTGCTTGCATGTGATTATTTTTGGCACATTTACTCAAGTTTACTCTTGAATGATCAGATATTTATGCAGTCGATGGAGACCGAGTTGAAGCGTGGCCAGTTCAGTGACACACAAAGTGTTGAAGTGTTCTGCTGGTTTCTGTGACACATGACACTGGACAAGTGGGCTGAGAGTGACAGAATCACACTCATACAGACTTTGGCAAGGCGGCCATCTGCTTTCAGCAATGCACTACCATCACGCAAACACACACACATCCCAAGCATTATACTGTACTACAATTAAATAGTCACATATCAATACTTGACATTTGACATTCATCCTTGGTTTTACACATTAAAATGAGCGCTAGATGCAGTGCTGGAAAAATGCACTATAAAAATAAAATCAATTTATTAGCTAACCCCCTGAGCACTTAAATCCAATGTGCATGTACCATGTTTTCCTAGATACCATGAGGACAAAAAATGGTAGCTAACGTCATGCATTTACGTATATAAAAATAGTCATGTGCATTAAAATAGACTAACAAAAAAACATTTTTTAAACAGAGTTTCAAATGTAGCACATTTTATGTGCATCCACAACAAGTAATCAGCAAGCATTTTTTCTATGAGCTTTGACATCAGACACATGTTGTAAGTTTGGTTTTATTTTCTACATTCTAGAACAACAGAGGTATCAAGTACAAATACTTCGTTACCTTACTTAAGTAGAAATTTTGGGTATCTATATTTTACTGGAGTAGTTATTTTTCAGCCGACTTTTTACTTCTACTCCTTACATTTTCACACAATTATCTGTACTTTCTACTCCTTACTTTTTAAAAATAGCCTCGTTACTCCTATTTAGTTTCAGCGTGTCATTCAAAAAACAAACAAACAAACAAAAAAAACATCCGGATAAATCGTGCCATCCGGATGGAACGAATTTGATTGTGGTTGGATGATGTAGTGTTTGCATGTAGTTCTGTTCCAGGTTTTCTGTTCAGCATCCTGACTCTGACGTAAGCATGTAAGCACGTCGAGCGGGGCGAGGTAACTAAGCATGTGTAATCTGTCACTAGGCACGCGCATGAGAGAACAAAAAAGTAAACGGCACATTCGCTAACAACTCCGTTTGTCTTTGCGATCTTTATTTTCTTCTATACCGAAGGACGTTACAGATGAGAAGAATAAACATACCATTCCGACACCGATACGCGATCCATCGCACCTGCACATGACGTCACGTCACACACTCCAGCAAGGACGTTTGAATAAAATAGCATTTTCAGTTGATAAGGTTGTGATAAGTAGACGAAGCTGTCCGTGATAGAGACTCAAGATTCGAGCTGGCTAGCAGAGACAAGACAGATAGACCTAACATAAATTACAACATAAATTTACAAAAACTAACTAGCTAAGTAAGACTACAGGTTTTACAGACAACATAAAGTGCACGTGCAAATGTGCAAACAAGAGCAACAACAAAGTGACAGTGCAACGAACACGACATAACATAATAGAATACTATGGTGTTGAGGTAGTGAGAAACTGTAAACATCAGAATTGAGGAATTAGTGCAAAAAGTAGACCAGTAATGATTATTGTGCAAAAGAGATAAACAGTGAAGCATTTACAGATTGGTGTGTATGATAGTTTGGTAGTGTAGGTCAGTGTGTCTGCACTTGTGTTGATATGTCAGTCCAGTCCCAATATTTTGAGGTAGTTGAGTTAAGCTGAGTGATAATGTGTGTGTGTGTGTGTGTGTGTGTGTGTGTGTTTATCAGTCCTGTCCCTTTTTGTTGAGGAGACGGATGGCTTGTGGAAAACAACTGTTGCACAGTCTGGATGTGTGTGCCCGAATGCTTCGGTACCTTTTTCCAGATGGCAGGAGTGTGAAGAGTGTGTGAAAGGGGTGTGTCTGATCAGCCACAATGCTGGTGGCTTTTCGGATGCAGCGTGTGGTGTAGATGTCTTCAATAGAGGGGAGAGAGACCCCGATGATCTTCTCCGCTGTCCTCACTATCCGCTGTAGGGTCTTGCGGTCCAATTCCCGATTCCCGATCCAATTCGGTGGCACAATTCCCGAACCAGACAGTGATGCAGCCACTCAGGATGCTCTTGATAGTTCCTCTATAGAAGGTGGTCAGGATCATTGGTGGAAGCTGGGCCTTTTCAGAAAGAAGAGACGCTGTTGGGCTTTCTTGTGCAGGGAGCTGGTGTTGAGGGACCAGCTGAGGTCCTTCTCCAGGTGGACGCCCAGGAATTTGGTGCTGTCGACGATCTCCACAGAGGAGCCGTTGATGCTCAGCAGAGAATGGTCACCTCGTGTCCTCCTAAAGTCAACAACCATCTTCTTTGTCTTGTCAACATTCAGAGACAGGTTGTTGTCTTTACACCAGTCCGTTAGCCTCTGCACTTCCTCTCTGTACGCTGACTCGTCGTTCTTGCTAATGAGACCCACCACGGTCGTGTCATCAGCGAACTTAATGATGTGATTCGAACTGTGTGTGGCTACACAGTCATGAGTCAGCAGTGTGAACATCAGGGAACTGAGCACACAGCCTTGTGGGGCCCCAGTGCTCAGTGTGGTGGTGCTGGAGGAGCAGTTCCTGATCCGTACTGACTGAGGCCTTCCGGTCAGAAAGTCCAGGATCCAGTTGCAGAGGGAGGTATTCAGGCCCAAGAGGCTCAGCTTCCTAATCAGTTGTTGGAGGATGATCGTGTTGAATGCTGAGCTGAAATCTATGTACAGCATTCAAACATATGTGTCCTTCTTGTCCAAGTGTGTGAGGGCTTGTGAGTGTGTCCTCACCTCAGCTGTAGTGAGATACAACACCTGATCGTTCGGAGGAGGGGTGGTCTTCCTCGCCGCCACGTCGTTCTGCCTGTCGAACCGAGCGTAGAAGTTGTTGCTAAGCCTGCCCTGGGTACACTAATTTTCTTGTATGTTGCCCTCACAGATTCCTGCAGCTAAGCTTGAATGTACATTTACATTCCAATAAAGGTTACTGATGACATGCCTCTGAAGTTTGACTTTTTGCACCATTAAAATACTTATAGGCAACTAGTTATTATATCTTCTTCTCCATAAACATGCTCAGTAGTACACATATATGGTTCTTTAATGTATTTGCATTGTGCTAAAATGCATCCTTTTTCAATTGCCATATACTGTACAGTATCCCAAATCACTATGGCCGTTAAATACAACACATTTTTCTTTTTTTTTTGTGCAGTATATAGGCCCGTGGAACAGCCTAAACTTTTATCCTTAATGCTTTTTTTCCCCCTCACGTTACTTTTACTTTTATACTTTAAGTAGTTTTGAAACCAGTACTTTTACACTTTTACATGAGTAAAAAGCTTGAGTTGATACTTCAACTTCTAAAGAAGTTTTTTTAAACCTTAGTATCTATACTTCTACTCAAGTTGTAACGCTCAGATTTAATTTTAGAGCTAATTACAAAAAATTGGGGTCTTAAATCTATATACGGGCTAATGATGTTTATTTCCGGTATTGCGCAACCTTCGCGGAGCAATGTAAGACGGACACAACAACAATTACCAAAACCAAACCAAAGTGTATTATATACAAAAGACAAACAAACAAATGAAGTGCAACAAAAAAACAATATATACAAAATATAAACAAATATGTACAAAGTCAGTAGTGTATGCGTATGTGTGGGTGCGTATGTATGAATGTCCAAGTCCGTGTTATTGTAGGAGTGAGATGGTGTACGGGAGAGATGGCTCGATCTCACCAGGAAAAGATGGTAAATCCGGGAGACCGAGAAAACGGAATGAGAAGGGTATTGTCTGAAATCCGGGAACAAGAATCCACCGACAATCCACAAACAATCGCTCTTTCTCTCAATACCAAAGCAGCGCGCTGACTTCATCTCTCCGTCCCGAGTACTATGCCAGTTCCGGCTTTATATCGGGACACGTGACCCGATCGGTCATCGGGGTTCCCTCGCGGCACAACTGCGCATGCGTGCGAGAGCATAACCCCGGAACCAAACCACCGTCGTCATGGGGACAGAATAGCCATCTAGGGGTCTTAAAAAAAAGGCCTGGTGGGAAAAAAGGATCTACTTTTTATTTCCCACTTCATATTTAGCCAATAAAAACACCCCCTTATGTGGCCGCGCTACAACATTTACATTTACATTTAGGCATTTGGCAGACGCTCTTATCCAGAGCGACTTAAATTTTTTTTTATCTCATTATACATCTGAGCAGTTGAGGGTTAAGGGCCTTGCTCAAGGGCCCAACAGTGGCAACTTGGTGGTTGTGGGGTTTGAACCTGGGATCTTCCGAACCGTAGTCCAGTGACTTACCACTGAGGTACCCCTGGCCCCTTCGTACCCCTGGCTACAAAGTAATGAATGTGAATACTTTTGACACCACTGTAGAACAATACTGCATTTTTTCCCCCCAAACTCTAAAATAACACATATGGCATTAGATAATTAAGTAACAACAACAGCAACAGTCAGGTGTTGATTTAAGACATGAAGGGAACAGTATTGTCACGAGCATTAGGAAAACCCATCAAGCACCATGATGGAACCGGCTCTCATGTAGACCATCCCATCAAGCAAGACCAAAACTAAGTGTAACTTAATGTGCAGAAGAGAAGTTCAGTTGTCATGACTCAACTTCCAGAATGATTTGGCTCTCATTTTCACTCTAGTCCCTGTAGCAGACCAGTTTTGGAGGAGGAATGTTTTTTTTTTTATTGTGCCACCCACTGACCTGTGAAGCATTCAAGTATAAAAAACATCTAACTTACAGCAGGAACCAATGAGAAGCAGATGCAGATGATGATGACAAATTATCAGGTCGGTCAATATTAAGACATGATCTGATTCTGGTTAATTTGTTGTGCTATTTTACCTGTGTGAGTAATTTTATTAGAGTCCTGATTTAGTTTTGTTCATATGTCCACATACCTGTGATTATTTAATGGTCCCATATTTAACTATTTCTCCAAGTTACCAATAGTCTCAGAGTAACCCCAAAGTGTATCTGTTAATGCTGAAACCCCCCTCTGTTTTATTCCTGGTTCTATGTAAATGAGCTCCTGCTGAATCCTGCCCTGCCTCAGAGCAGCACAGATGAGAAACAAGCCAGGAAAGGGTATGTTCCTATATGAAGTCACACTGGGGGAAAATCTAATTAGTTTGTTTAAGTCCTGGCCGATACAAAATTGGAAAAAGCACAAACTGTGGGAAATGATTTGTACATGCACACTGGAGACCCATCTGGATATCTAGAAATGTCTAAAAAGTGAATTTTGTATCCGAGTAATAAAAATCACACCACTGTCAGCCAGATTACTCCAGTATGTTTAATGCAGCAGGCAGAGGGATTTAGAATGAATAATGTGTACTGCAGTTACAGAATTGAGGTTTTGCATCTGTAGACATAACTGCATAGCAAGTGAAAATTTCTGGTTGCAAATCAACAAGACATTTTTGTTTTATACAATAAACTGAAAAATAGAAAATGTAACAGCCCAGACACAAAATCTTCTTGTTCCACACATGAGGCTGATGCTTTGTCTATAATAGCAATTAGCGAAAATATAGACTTTCGTCTGGGGGTTAATCCTTTTCTTATCTGCTACATTGGCAAACCAGCATTTATAGTTTGGGCTCACTTACCTATAAACCGTAAGCAGTCCTGATTGTTATATTGATGTTTGCGCTGAGGTTTTTCGAGGGTTACAGAAGGGTGATTTGGGTTTATGAGTAGGCTGTTAATTGATGCAGAGAAGCCGTGTGGTGAGGGCTGTATGACGACTCTTACCAGAAGCCAGTCGTGAATCACTCAGGGGTGGCAGAAACATGGCACTCAGGAGATTTACACTCAGATCACCATCACTTACAGGAGCCCCAGTGACGAACCACACTGATTTGTCTGCTATCTCTCCCACACTATCTCTGTGTCTCATTCCTCCTCTCAATGCACTTACTCATGATTCCTCTATCAGATGTACAGTATCTTTGTTTAATACAATTTTAAGTCATTTAAAATCTCATGGAATTTTCAACACATTAAAGGAGGCGATGGCTTTACTGACTTTGTTCTTTAACAGATTTTCTTCCTGAGCAAGCTGCCGCTGGAACTTCTCCTACTTTGTCATTTGGTTTCTCTGCTAGGAGTGACCCAGATGTTTCTGAATAGATTGGATTTCCTTGTTCTTTTCGCAGGCCCTGAAGGACTTGTCTGTGCACCCAGTGGATTCACCTTTTCACCACAGCCCACTGAAAAGAGATGGATACAGGGCAAGTGCAAGGCTAAGGGTGGTGACCCTTTCGACTGTGAGGAAATAGACTTGTTCAGGTTCAGGATTACTACATCATTTTTTGCACAGCTTCAGGATGAGTTTGATGCAGAGGTAGTGGTCCAGTCAGTAGAGAGGTTTTAAGATTTTTTCTTTCCTCCATAAAAGATTATGGGGTTTCGGCAGGTTGGGTTTTATTGTATTCTTCCTAAAGATAAGTAACTGTATGCTTCTAAACTTGAACATGTCCAATTTGCTTTATATATGAGATTATTGCTGTTACCTACAGTATAACCTGTAAAAATGGTTCAAAATGTCAATACCTTGGGAGTCTTAGCTTCTATATGACTTATTTAATGTTTAAGGTATATTTATATACCACTTATTATTTATGTAAAATTTAATAAAATAATATAAATGTGCTTAATGTTGAATTAAAAGGTTTTAACCATATTTAAGGTGACTTAATTTAAATAAGGTGACTGTAAAGAAAATTATTTAAATGTTATAAAGTGATTGATAAGTTTTAAAAGGTATGTACATTTAGCTATGCCTCCACACTACCTGCTGTTTAAAACTATTAAAACTATTGTGCAGCCTGTAATCTTATTAACATTAGGGAAATTAACAAATCATCCGGTGCTATGTTCATATTTTGTCATATTTTGGACTAAATGGTGTGTGTGTGTGTGTGTGTATATATATTTTTATACTGGTAACGCTTAATTAATATCCCCTCTGCAGCCGAGGTAAGTTTTGGTCTTGGTTTCCTGGGATGGTCTTCATGAGGGCCAGTTTTATCAAGGTGCTTGATGGGTTTTGCATATGCACTTGACAATACCGGTCTTTACAAGAACTACTCCAGAACATCTGTCCCTCATGTCTTAAAATAACACCTGACTGTTGCTGCTACTTAAATAGCTGATGCCATATATGTTATTTCATAGTTTTCAGAAAAATCTCATATTCTAATTGTAAATATAATTCAAACTTTTGACTGGAACTTTATACCGATTTTCCGGGTTACTTTATCCCCCCTTTTGGCTGTGTACAGTAAGTCCATTCCATTTAATAATTATGTACTCAGTGTATCTATGTACGATTTTTTTCAGCAACCATCCTACAGCTGGACATAACTTTCCTCTCTGCTATGCCACGGCATATGGCACTGTTTGAAGGGACTGAAATCAGCCCAACTGGTACTGAAGGATTCGACTGCAGTTCTGCACTTGCAGGCCCTGATCACTGCCAGTGATTGATCCCCTTGTTTTTATCAGCTCTAATTAAACATTTAGAGCCACAGGCTCCCTGTTGCTCAATGTAATTTCCTCTAAATTCAAAAGTCTTGCAGCCCGAGAAATCTTTATTATTGGCAATGAACCCAGTGTGATAATGAGCAAATAGGATGAAACACCCATTTTAGCAGCCCCCTGCCTCCATTTTTTTGCAGAGGAGGGGAAACGTGGAGAAAGAGCAGGAGGAGATGGGGGGAAGACAGGAACGCATCAACGGCAGCAGCTCATTACCCAAAGATAAGGACCTGTTCACGATCATGCATGCATTCAGGGAGAATAGTGGGAATTTAAAGAATAGTATTTTGCTGATTAGAAACAGGACAATAGAGTAACATACATTTTGGAAAAGGTCCTGCTTTATTTCAGCGGTACTTTGTGCTGTTAAAATACTAAATACTAAAACACTAATACTAGAGATTGATTTCACTGCATATTATACTGTGTATGATTGTGTATGTGACCAATAAAATTTGAATTTGATTTGATGAGCTCTGTAAACTGTAAATAAAAATATATTCAATGCAATAGACTAAATGATGTATTAAACAAAGCCAATTAAATAAGTCAATAATTTTAACAGTAAACTTGAACAGCACCCTTTCGCTTTATTTTTTTTTACCAAAAATGTCCATCACATCAGTACCTTCACTACTGTCACTCACCTTCACCTATGTATTTTCCTTCTCTTCTTGCCTGTATTTACTCAATCTCATAATACTTATCCTGTACAGGGTAGGCCAGAAGCCTATCGCAGGGGACTGAGGGCAGAAGGCGGAATACACCCTGGTTGGGCTGCCAATTCATTACAGGGCACAAGCATGCACACTCTCACACACTCACTCACACACTACAGGCAATTTGGAATTCCCAATTAGCCTAATCTGCATATCTTTGGACTGTGAAACAAAAATAGAGTAGGGAACCCACCAAGCATGGGGAGAACAAGCAAATTCCAAGCAAACAGATTAAAAAAATTTCCAGAGGTTGAGGAACTGATGGAAAATTGTGCAGTGATGAACACAATTGTTTACAATCCACAGTTAGGGATGTGATTATTCCAAAATACTGTACTAAAGCAATAGACAGATTGACATGTTTAAAAAATATATATTTTAAGTGTATTGCAAGGTGTTGGGCCAATATGCACGAATATAACAGCTTTCAGTGGCACAGTACTATTGGGGGAAACCACCATTTGTCTAAAATATATTCCCTCAGTTGATGTTCCATGACATTCCATTGTTATGATGATGGTGGTGGAAAGTACTGTCTAACAAATTGGTCCAAAATCTCACAAAGGTGCTCCACTGGGTTGAGATCTGGTGACTGTGAAGGCCATGGTGTATGATTAAAATAATTTTTCAGTGAGCCCTCATGCCATGAATCATTGATGGACGATCAGGATAAAAATATTTCATCTAAGGGTTAGGTGATCAGGTGATCAGTCAGGAGAGCGTTCTTCTGATTTATACATTGATTTACCCATTATCCTTCAAATTTTTGCCCAGGGATCATGTGAGGCAAGTCAAGACATTCAGGTGAAACTAAGGAGAAGAGTTATAAGACATTTGTTTTCTCACATACAAATGTGACTTCATAGTATAAAATAAGGTTTCATATTTCATATTCTTGTTGGAGATATTTGTAAAGAAAAATAGGCCATTTTGTTTAAGTAAAAGAAAATTAACCAAAAGTGTTATTTAACTAATACTTTTTTTTCTTTTACTGTATGATCAAAAGCATGCACTGTATGCCATTGTGTATAGTTAGCTCTGTGCTAACTGGGAGCATACTCTGCATGCTGATGACTGATGCTGGTGACAGTGTTTACTCTACCCTGTATTACAGACAAGGCAAGCTGGATTAGAGCAGCAGCCTCCCCCAGGTCCTAGCACCCTACAAACTCATAAAATCATGAATTTGGAGATATAGTAGAATAATGAATAAATGAGAAAAACTATTGATGATTTAATCTAATAAAGTACATTTTAAGGGGTGGGGCTTGGGAGTGGCTTATTGACAGCCCTGTACAAATGTATAATTGTCCTCATGTCCACAAATCTGAAGCCACAGGAGGACTTTCCATGTCCCCTCCATGCTTATGTATTAACAACATTAAAGCCAATCTGATGTTTCAGTGCAGGGAAAGCATTACTCTTTTAAGAAGCACATGGCACTATCTGTCTCCATCTCACTCAGTGTGGGGCCTAATGGCTCTGATTGTTCTCCAAATTCAATTTAGACAGGATATTACCGTTACATGAGCTCTCCTTAACAATGCCATTTCCCTTGCTTACACAGAACATTACCCAGCAAGGCTTGGTTCCTCAATGCTAAAACCAAAAAATGTCTCTGCAATCTTACAGCTCCGTGAACAATGGTGACATGATTGGCAATTTCAAAGAGTATTTAACAGACTTAATTGAAATCCTACTGCAGAGAACGCTAGATGTATTTGGCTATAAGCTGCCCAACATTCAGCATAGTGGCGCATGGGATGAAATCAATCAGGAAAACAATTGTACCACACGATTTGCGATGATCATCTCACACACACACACACACACACACACACACACACACACACACACACACACACACACACACACACAGGCCAGCAAGCACAAACAGTGCTGCACCAGTCATTTCAGCATGTTCTTTCTTGTCACCATGAAGATGTAAACCCACACTGTAGGTAAATATTGTCATCTCTCGAATCAAATGAGTATGATGCTTAATGAAGGGAGATGATATTTGTCAGTAGTCTGGCTCCCTATGGTTTTGTGAGCTTTCTTATAATGGTCACAGTGCATTGTTTGGACGAGGCTGGGGAAGTTGCGCAGGCCAGTCCGGCTGATTATTTTAACAAATAGCATTGCTATTCAAGTCAACAGAAAGGTTTCCAGTGACAGCTCGCATGACAAAAGGTCAGAGGCAGGCTGCTTGGTGTTAATTAAGTAAAATTGGTGAATGTCAGAACTACAAAGGTCAGTGCTAATCCCCTGATATTGTCTGGTCTCCTCCACTTCCATGCCATGAGAGAGTGAGGTGGGGTGAGGTGTGGGGGTTCTGCTGAGATGATTATGCAGCCTATATTCACGAAGCACTATTTAAAGCTTAAAGCAGCAACATGCTGCCAACCTAAACACCAGAAACTGCACAGTAAGAACATTAGATTTTAGATATCTCAGCCACTGTATGAACAAATCAACAGATGACAAATTTATCGAAATGATTACTATAATTTCTATCATAGCTTTTTATCATAGGTTTATGATAGGTTAGACAGAATGTCTTAAAAAAGAATATCAACCAGAAATCCAGAAAAAAAATACACGATACAATTGTTATAAATTGATTTGCATTTCAATTAGGAAAATAATTACTTGATCCCCACGCAACGAGGTAAGATGGTTTTTTGTGGTTGGTTACTCAACTCATTACATTTTTTGTCCACTATTCTTTACAGATCTTCTCTAAATCCTTAATGTTTCATGCTTGTCCCTTGGCAACCTATTTGCAACAAGTTTCAGCTCCCTCCATACATTGTCTATAGGATTAAGATCTGGAGATGAGAAGAGCAGGAGGTCACTCCATGACCTTAATGTCTTTCTTCTTGAGCCAGTGATTTGTTGCCCTCACATTATATTTTAGGTCATTGTCAGGCTGGAAAATCCATCCATGACCCATCTCTAGAAGATTTTCATTCAAAAATTTACAATACATGGACCTGTCCATTGGCAATGGAATATGCAATAAATGCAATGCAATAAAGTCGGCCACATACAGTACCTTTAGCAGAGAAACAACCTCAAAAAATACTGTTTCCAAGACCGTGCTTGACTGTAGGGATGGTGTTCTTCCAATCATAGTCAGCATTTGTCCTCCTCCAAAAACATCCCATTTTGGTCCCATATGACCACAGCACTTTCACCCAATCCTTCCCTGTTAATTGGCAAACTTCAGATGGGTCCTCAGTCTTCCTGAGGAGGGGGACCTTGCAGCATGAAAGGATTTCAATCCATGGCGGCAATGGTTTGTTTGGTTGTAACAGGCGGTTGCCTGGTTACGGGCTTCTGGCCAGCAGGGGCGCTGTGGGAGCTAATTAAGAATGTGGTATGAATGTGGTATGAGTGTCATGCGTGTGAGTGGTGTAAATAAAGCACGACATTGAATGTAAATACACTTGGGATATCTACGATTGTTGCCTCTGATGGTCCTTATTCACTCCCTGATTTCTGCTAACGGCAAGTTACTGTTTTTAATAATAGTAGGAGGTTTGTTACAGGTGACTGTGATTCCAACTGCCTTGAGATCATTCACAAGCTCCTCTCGCGTAGTCCTGGGCTGATCCTTTACTTTTCTGATGATTATCCTTAACCCATGAGATGAAATCTTGCCTGGAGCTCCAGACCAAGAGCAATAGATGGTTATTTTGTATTTCTTCCATTTTTTAATGATCACTCCAACAGTTGTCTTGTTCTCACCAAGCTTCTAGCTGATGGTCTTGTAGCCCATTCCAGCCTTGTGCGGATCTACAAGCTTGTCCCTAACATCTTTTGACAGATCTTTGATCTTACCAATGGTGGTGAGGTTTGAATGGAAGATAGAGATTCTGTGGACAGGTGGCTTTTATACACATAAGTTGTTGTTAGGAGCTCCTTCTTAAATTAATATGTGTACCACATGAGCACATATCCAGTCTGTGGGAGGCAGAATTATTGTTGGTTGGTAGGGGATCAAATAGTTATTTTACTCACTAAAATGGAACTAAATTTATAACATTTATATAATGTGTTTTGTCTGGATTTTTGATTGATATTGTCTTTATTCTTTATAAATTAGACTCTGCATTTCTTTGTGAGTGGCCCACATTGGAATCCTATTCGGTGTGCTGTTTTGTACCCACTTTTGTGTCAGTGGCTACAGTTGTTGGTCTCATTGTGTGGTTTGTCATCCATGCTGACTTCCACTTCTTTAAACTTCTTCATCTGTCTATGCACATTGCTCTCATTGATTCTAGAGTTGGGTTCAACAAAGGTACAAATGTACCGCTGGTGATGAAGACTATGTTGATTAGTACCTCTTTATAGAGGAAGAGTTACTCTACCAATACGTACAATTTCAAAGACCTACATCAATTAATAAAAACGTTATTCCTGCCTTTGCATCACTTGTGTGTGTGCATAGTAGTAGTAGTAGGAGTAGTAGTAGTTACTGGTACTACAGCAACAACATTGAGATCCTTTATGAATGCATTCTCTAACATTCTACAGCAAACATCCCAATTAGTGACACAGACAGAAGTTTGCTGTGTGGTGTGGATGCACATCCGCTCATTCTTTGAATATTGGAAATCTCTTGGGAGGCTGTGACACAAAACAGCCCTGGCTCATTTATAATGAGCAATATCTCAAGTCTCCTCTGTGTCCTGCATTGATTATTGTTACCCTTTTGCACTCACCATAATGCCTTATATAATTGCACTACCCACATGCTAGTATTCAGTACAATAAGTAATCTTAAGTAGTAGGTAAGACAGCAGTGTAGGGCAACACTGAATTAATCACTGCGATACTGCCTTGTAACAACAGGGGTAATTAATCAGGTGCTGAGTAATAAATAAATAAATAAATGCATATGCTCCAATACGTTTACAGTCACAAGGAAACAGAGAGACTGACAGACAGACAGAGATTGTGTCAGTGTCAAAAGTAGTGGAGTAGTGTCAGAATGCGTGGTTGTACTCTCTAGCAGTTTGTATGGCTGTATTGGGGCTCTGAAGGCATTGTTGGCTGCTGCAGCTCATCACAGGCTCCCGCTCCGTGGAGACCGCGCATTAACTCGTCAGGAGATCTGACAGTAGCACAATGCCACCATACCAGCTCCTCGTGTGCACAAATCTCATTTCCATTACAATTAAAGCCTTGCCAATGGATTCAGAATGATGTTTTCTCTGCAGGGGACTAATATGCCTTTCCTAACAGTCTGATATTGTAGTGATCCAGGTGGCTACATTTTCTCCCACCTACCCATCCTTCTCCTACACACACACACACACACACACACACACTCTTCTGTGCCAGAATGTATCTCGCCAAATGCTTTAACTTTGCCATAAGGTCTGCATGTGTATGTTTATGCTGAGGTCACATGTTCACTGCATTTATTAAAGAATTTGTGGAAATTAACCTTGCTGGCTACCACACTGTGGAGTTATGTAGAGATCCTGATTTAAATTGTATAAGTGGTTTTCTCACTCCAAGATGATGTCTCACCTCACTCTATATACAGTACATACAGTGGCTTGCAAAAGTATTCGGCCCCCTTGAACTTTTCCACATTTTGTCACATTACAGCCACAAACATGAATCAATTTTATTGGAATTCCACGTGAAAGACCAATACAAAGTGGTGTACACATGAGAAGTGGAACGAAAATCATACATGATTCCAAACATTTTTTACAAATAAATAACTGCAAAGTGGGGTGTGCGTAATTATTCAGACCCTTTGGTCTGAGTGCAGTCAGTTGCCCATAGACATTGCCTGATGAGTGCTAATGACTAAATAGAGTGCACCTGTGTGTAATCTAATGACAGTACAAATACAGCTGCTCTGTGACGGCCTCAGAGGTTGTCTAAGAGAATATTGGGAGCAACAACACCATGAAGTCCAAAGAACACACCAGACAGGTCAGGGATAAAGTTATTGAGAAATTTAAAGCCGGCTTAGGCTGCAAAAAGATTTCGAAAGCCTTGAACATCCCACGGAGCACTGTTCAAGCGATCATTCAGAAATGGAAGGAGTATGGCACAACTATAAACCTACCAAGACAAGGCCGTCCACCTAAACTCACAGGCCGAACAAGGAGAGCGCAGATCAGAAATGCAGCCAAGAGGCCCATGGTGACTCTGGACGAGCTGCAGAGATCTACAGCTCAGGTGGGGGAATCTGTCCATAGGAAACTATTAGTCGTGCACTGCACAAAGTTGGCCGTTATGGAAGAGTGGCAAGAAGAAAGCCATTGTTAACAGAAAACCATAAGAAGTCCCGTTTGCAGTTTGCCACAAGCCATGTGGGGGACACAGCAAACATGTGGAAGAAGGTGCTCTGGTCAGATGAGACCTAAATGGAACGTTATGGCCAAAATGCAAAATGCTATGTGTGGCAGAAAACTAACACCGCACATCACTCTGAACACACCATCCCCACTGTCAAATATGGTGGTGGCAGCATCATGCTCTGGGGGTGCTTCTCTTCAGCAGGAACAGGGAAGCTGGTCAGAGTTGATGGGAAGATGGATGGAGCCAAATACAGGCCAATCTTGGAAGAAAACCTCTTGGAGTCTGCAAAAGACTTGTGACTGGGGCGGGGGTTCACCTTCCAGCAGGACAACGACCCTAAACATAAAGCCAGGGAAACAATGGAATGGTTTAAAACAAAAACCATGTGTTAGAATGGCCCAGTCAAAGTCCAGATCTAAATCCAATCGAGAATCTGTGGCAAGATCTGAAAACTGCTCTTCACAAACGCTGTCCATCTAATCTGACTGAGCTGGAGCTGTTTTGCAAAGAAGAATGGGCAAGGATTTCAGTCTCTAGATGTGCAAAGCTGGTAGATACATACCCTAAAAGACTGGTGACTGCAGCAAAAGGTGGTTCTACAAAGTATTGACTCAGGGGGCTTAATAATTACGCACACCGCACTTTTCAGTTATTTATTTGTAAAATATTCTCACGTGTACGTCTCATGTGTACACCACTTCGTATTGGTCTTTCATGTGGAGTTCCAATAAAATTGATTCATGTTCATGGCTGTAATGTGACAAAATGTGGAAAAGTTCAAGGGGGCCGAATACTTTTGCAAGCCACTGTAGATATTTAATTTCTTTATATGGATATATGGAACTTTTATGGAACTTTTATTAAAAAAAAACAACCAAAAAAACCAAATACATTCTTTTTTGACATAATCTTTTTTTCCTCTCATTAAAAAAAGGTTTTAGAGCCATGAACTCAAGCCACAAATTTACAGCTGTCTGCACTTCTTCATTAGAAGTGAATGTTTGTCCTTGTAGGCCTGCTTTTAGGGCACCAAACAGGTTAAAGTCTGATGGAACAAGATCAGAACTTCATCGGTCACTGGGGAGACAGTAGCCTTGAAGCGTGCGGCCAACAGGAGTTTTGATATAACAGGAGTGCGGATCATTTTAGACACACCCTCGTATATTCATGCAGGGGCCTTAATGTATTCAGTGTTCTTTATGGTCTCCGGTATATATATATATATATATATATATATATATATATATATATATACACAGTGGTTTGAAAAACTATTTGCCCCCCTCCTGATTCCTTATTCTTTTGCATGTTTGTCACACAAAATGTTTCTGATCATCAAACACATTTAACTATTAGTAAAAGATAACACAAGTAAACACAAAATGCAGTTTTTAAATGAGGGGTTTTATTATTTAGGGAGAAAAAAAATCAAAACCTACATGGCCCTGTGTGAAAAAGTAATTGCCCCCTGAACCTAATAACTGGTTGGGCCACCCTTAGCAGCAATAACTGCAATCAAGCGTTTGCGATAACTTGCAACGAGTCTTTTACAGCACTCTGGAGGAATTTTGGCCCACTCATCTTTGCAGAATTGTTGTAATTCAGCTTTATTTGAGGGTTTTCTAGCATGAACCACCTTTTTAAGGTCATGCCACAACATCTCAATAGGATTCAGGTCAGGACTTTGACTAGGCCACTCCAAAGTCTTCATTTTGTTTTTCTTCAGCCATTCAGACGTGGATTTGCTGGTGTGTTTTGGGTCATTGTCCTGCTGCAGCACCCAAGATCGCTTCAGCTTGAGTTGATGAACAGATGGCCGGACATTCTCCTTCAGAATTTTTTGGTAGAGAGTAGAATTCATGGTCCCATCTATCACAGCAAGCCTTCCAGGTCCTGAAGCAGCAAAACAACCCCAGACCATCACACTACCACCACCATATTTTACTGTTGGTATGATGTTCTTTTTCTGAAATGCTGTGTTACTTTTACACCAGATGTAACGGGACACGCACCTTCCAAAAAGTTCAACTTTTGTCTCTTCGGTCCACAAGGTATTTTCCCAAAAGTCTTGGCAATCATTGAGATGTTTTTTTTAGCAAAATTGAGACGAGCCTTAATGTTCTTTTTGCTTAAAAGTGGTTCGCGCCTTGGAAATCTGCCATGCAGGCCGTTTTTGCCCAGTCTCTTTCTTATGGTGGAGTCGTGAACACTGACCTTAATTGAGGCAAGTGAGGCCTGCAGTTCTTTAGATGTTGTCCTGGGGTCTTTTGTGGCCTTTCGGATGAGTTGTCTCTGCGCTCTTGGGGTAATTTCGGTCGGCCGGCCACTCCTGGGAAGTTCACCACTGTTCCATGATTTTGCCATTTGTGGATAATGGCTCTCACTGTCGTTCGCTGGAGTCCCAAAGCTTTAGAAATGGCTTTATAACCTTTACCAGACTGATAGATCTCAATTACTTTTGTTCTCATTTGTTCCTGAATTTCTTTGGATCTTGGCATGATGTCTAGCTTTTGAGGTGCTTTTGGTCTAGTTCTCTGTGTCAGATAGCTCCTATTTAAGTGATTTCTTGATTGAAACAGGAGTAGCAGTAATCAGGCCTGGGGGTGACTACAGAAATTGAACTCAGGTGTGATCAACCACAGTTAAGTTATTTTTTAACAAGGGGGGCAATCACTTTTTCACACAGGGCCATGTAGATTTGGAGTTTTTTTTCTCCCTTAATAACGTAAACCTTCATTTAAAACTGCATTTTGTGTTCAATTATGTTATCTTTGACTAATAGTTAATGGTTTTTGATGAGCAGAAACATTTAAGTGTGACAAACATGCAAAAGAATAAGAAATCAGAAAGGGGGCAAATAGTTTTTCACACCACTGTATATATATGTATGTATATGTGTGTCAGTGTGGGCAGTGGAGTTTTCCCATTGGTTCACAGGTAGGTGATCAGTCATTAATGGTAGCCTATCAGAATGGTATTTAAGGCTGGTTTTTGACCTACCTGGCGTACGTCACAACCGAGACCGCTTTCATGGTGTGTGTATGGACCGAAGGTGTGGGTAAGTGTTATTTGTAGCTAGGTGGCTAATGAAGAGGTGGGCACGTACCTTTTAATGTGAGGATTTATTTTTCCATCAGTGTGTCTGTGGGATAATTGCCATCTGGTCGAGCTTCTCCATTAGTGTGTCCATTGGATAATTACCGAGTCAGACTGTCCACTTGTTGTCAGGTAGGTACATGCTCCTTACGCGCTGTATGTTCTGCCGTTGGGTGGGACGGAGTGTTGATGCGTCTTGTGAGGGCGAAAGTATTGGCTTTCCGCCTTGACTGAGGATGGCGCTGCTTCTTATGGTGTTATTTCCCCAGTTAACCTCGGGGTGGCGTAATCGGGTCTGACCAACTTTATATTCATTTGCCCTACCACGGCGTTGCCACATTTTTGGCGTAATCGGCAGGATAGGCTGTTTTCCTTCTTGAGAGACCTGGGTACAGATGTACATATATCTTTTTGGTTGGTCT
Organism: Channallabes apus; assembly: GCA_030522415.1. Classification (NCBI taxonomy): domain Eukaryota; kingdom Metazoa; phylum Chordata; class Actinopteri; order Siluriformes; family Clariidae; genus Channallabes; species Channallabes apus. Next base: position 16,422,109 of record CM060104.1, on the reverse strand, counting down.
GTGTACTTGATTTTGGTTGGTTGGTTTGTTTTTCTTTTTTTTGTTTGTTTTGTCAGTGTTTTTGTTTTAGGTAGACGTTGAGTCGGAGAAGAGACAGCGGCGGCGTCCGGTGTGCCTCCATTGTGTTTCAGGTATGGAGAAGGAATTGCGTGAGTTGAGGGAGATGGTAGCTCAGTTATGAGCAGATAACGAGCGTTTGCGGCAAGAGCAATCGTCCGCCCAGCCGGGAGCGTGTAACTACTCGTTTTCCGTCAAGTGCTGTCTGACTCATCTGCGCCGTCGGGAAACTAGTCCCCACCGCGTTGCAGAGTCAAAGCGCAGTTGGGGAGGGGAATGGCTCGGGTACTGCTTTTTCTTATTTAATGTCGTCTTGCCCTCATCTTCTTGTCCACATTGGTAAGGTCCAAGTGCCTTGTTTGGTTGACACTGGGTCTATGGTGTCCACCATTACCGAAAGCTGCTTCCAAACGCATTTTCAGTCCTGGGGTGTGGATCGCTTAAAGTCATGCCATTGGCTCCAGCTCCGTGCGGCCAATGGGTTGTCGATTCCTTACATTGGCTACATGGAGTTGGATATTGAAATGTGTAATCGATTGAGTTCTAAGTGGGGGATTTTGGTGGTTAGGGATCCCCCTGGGGGTGTCAGTACTGGAGTTCCTGGGGTGTTGGGGATGAATGTCCTTAGCCGATGCTACCAGGAGCTTTTCGGTCAGTATGGCCCTCGCTTGTTTGAGTGTCCTTCCTTAGTGCAGGCCCCAAAGTTTGTTTTACAGTCGTTACAACACTGTCACTTAACGGAGGATCAGTCCTCAGTACTACGCCCGGGGAAGGCCAGATTGCGGGGTCGTAAGTCGTGTCGTGTTCCAGGCAGGATGTTAAAACTCGTACCAGCCACATGCTCTGAACAGTATGCCGAGGGGACTGTTTTGTTTGAGCCTCCGGTATCCGGGTTGCCATCGGGACTGCTGGCTTCGCCTGCGCTTGTCAGAGTCGTCCGTGGTACAGTATATTTGCCTAAGGTGAATGTGGGGACCATAGATGTAATGCTGTATGCTGGAACGATGTTAGGAACACTTAATAGCGTTCAGGTGGTAAGTCTGCCGGCAGGAATAACCGAGGATGAGTCAGTGACGGTGTTAATGCATTCGTAAGTCATGGAGACAGTTGCTCCAATACAAGACCAAATTGAAGCTGTTGATTTATCTGTCTTGTTGCAGGAGGAGCAAGGTGAGGTCAGAACGTTGTTGAGGCGATATCAGTCGGTGTTTTCAGCCCACGAGGGTGATCTGGTTTGCACGGATGTGATTTCGCATGAGATTCCGTTGTTGGATGTAATACCTGTTCGTCAGCGCTATAGGCGAATTCCGCCATCGGAATATGAGGTAGTTAAGTCGCATATCAATCAGCTCCTGGAGGCTGACGTCATTAGGGAGAGTTGCAATCCCTATGCGTCGCCTATAGTGCTCGTCCGGAAAAAGGACGGGAGCCTGCATATGTGTGTTGACTACCGTCAATTAAATGCAAAGACGAGGAAGGATGCTTTTCCTCTTCCACGCATTGAGGAGTCGCTCGATTTCTTGACGGGGGCAGGGTGGTTCTCCACTATGGATTTGGCTAGTGGTTATAACCAAGTCCCTGTCCTCGAAAAGGATAGAGCTAAGATGGCATTTTGTACTCCCTTCGGCCTATTTGAGTTCAATCGTATGCCTTTTGGGCTGTGTAATGCTCCAAGCACGTTTCAGCGCCTGATGGAACGATTGTTCGGGGATCAATAGGGTAGTTCATTATTGTTGTATCTAGATGACATCGTGGTGTTCTCCTCTTCCGTTTCGCAGCACTTGGAGCGGTTGGAGGTTGTGCTGGGTCGCTTGGAGCATGAGGGTTTGAAGGCTAAATTGGCGAAGTGCGCGTTTTTCCAGAAAGAGGTAAAGTATCTAGGACATGTTATTTCTGCTTATCCACTGACCCAGGTAAGATCGAGGCAGTTTCACAGTGGCGGTGTCCCACCAGTGCGCCTGAGCTACGCTCGTTTCTGGGGTTCGCCAGCTACAGTACTATCGGCGTTTTGTGCAATTCAATTCAATTCAATTTTATTTATATAGCGCTTTTAACAATGGTCATTGTCTCAAAGCAGCTTCACAAAAATTAAAGAAATTTAACAAAAAAAAAATTAATAAAAAAATAACAAAACAAAAATAAATAAATAATAATAATAAAAAATAAAAAAAAAATAATAATAATAATAATAATAATAATAATTATAATTATAATTATAGAAAAGAAAATAATTGGAAGTGTGGATGTGTGAGAAAAATGTGCAGATAATAATAATGAGACGAATGAATGAAATTTCTCTGATGAGCAAGTCAAGGGTGGCGGCGACGGTGGCAAGGAAAAACTCCCTGAGATGGCATTAGGAAGAAACCTTGAGAGGAACCAGACTCAACAGGGAACCCATCCTCATTTGGGCGATAACAGATTGAAATGATATAACATCTTGTGTGTTGTGCAGGTGAAAATTCAATATGACAGAAATTATTTAAATTGACATGAAGACCAGTTCAGCATAGGGACGAGTCAGTAGGTGCAGAGGGCAGATGAGGTCTGGATCACTGGAAGCACAGGAGCAGCATGTGTAGCTCCAACCATCATAAAGTTGAATCCAGCTGGAGCTGGTCCTTCTCTGGATGCCTCAGGAACCTCGCAGGGTCGGCCTTTGTCTACTGAAGCTGGCAAAATCTCCCGATGCCTCGGGATGGGTAGAGAAATACAGAACAGATGGGGAGAATTAGCGTAGTTGCCATTCGGTATAGGTGTACTGGAGTATGAGATTATGGGATGAGTTATGTGTATGCCAGATTAAAAAGATGCGTCTTGAGTCTACTTTTGAACTGAGAAACCGTGTCTGCTCCCCGAACACTGTCTGGAAGGCTATTCCAAAGCTTTGGAGCTAAATATGAAAAAGCCCTACCCCCTTTTGTAGATTTTGAAATTCTGGGAACTACCAGAAGTCCGGAGCTTTGTGATCTTAAGGCGCGTGGTGGATTGTAGCGCATCAGAAGACTGGTTAGGTATGTAGGAGCTAAACCATTTAAGGCCTTGTATGTAAGTAATACTATTTTGTAATTTATTCTAAACTGAACAGGTAGCCAGTGCAGGGATGATAATATTGGGGTTATATGATCATATTTTCTGGATCTAGTGAGAACCCTGGCAGCTGCATTTTGGATTAACTGAAGCTTGTTTATTGAGGATGCAGGACAACCACCTAGTAATGCATTACAATAGTCCAGTCTGGAGGTCATGAACTAGCTTTTCTGCATCAGATACGGATAAGATGTTCCTAAGTTTAGCAATATTTCGAAGATGGAAAAAGGCTGGTTTTGTGATATTTGAAATGTGATTTTCAAAAGACAAGTTACTGTCTAATATTACGCCCAGGTCTTTTACTGCTGGGCTGGTAGTAACAGTACATCCTTCTAAGCGCAGGCTGAATTGTGAAAGCTGTTGTGTGCTGGTTTTTGGGCCAATAAGTAATATCTCTGTCTTATCTGAATTTAATAAAAGAAAGTTATTGGTCATCCAATCTTTTATGTCCTGGACACACTCAGTTAATCTAGACAACTTAGGTATTTCGTCTGGTTTAGTTGAGATATATAATTGGGTATCATCAGCATAACAATGGAAACTAATCCCATGTCTTCTTATGATGTTACCCAAGGGAAGCATGTATATTGAGAACAACAGAGGTCCTAAAACTGACCCTTGTGGGACCCCATATTTCACTGGCATTACACCAGACGGTTCTCCATTTAGATCTACAAAATGGTAGCGATCAGACAGGTAAGATCTAAACCATTTTAATGCCTGTCCCTGAATACCTATATAATTTTGTAAGCCATCTATGAGAATATTATGATCTATAGTGTCGAATGCAGCACTAAGATCGAGCAGGACTAGCAATGAGATGCAGCCTTGGTCTGAAGCTAAAAACAAGTCGTTTGTAATCTTAACTAGTGCAGTTTCTGTGCTATGATGGGGCCTGAAACCTGACTGAAATTCTTCAAGGATGTTGTTATCCTGCAAGAATGTGCAAATTTGAGCTGATACTACTTTTTCTAGTATTTTTGATATGAACGGAAGGTTTGAAATCGGTCTGTAATTTGTTATTTCATTTGCGTCCAAATTAGATTTTTCAAGAAGCAGCTTAATAACTGCTAACTTGAAAGGTTTAGGGACGTGACCTAGATGTAATGAAGAATTAATAATGTTTAGAAGTGGTTCTCCAACCGTAAGCATCACTTCTTTTAAAAATCTGGTTGGGATTGGGTCTAACAGGCACGTTGTTGATTTAGCCGAGGTGATGAGTTTATACAGCTCTTCCTGTCCTATACCTGTAAAGCACTGAAAATCTAAATGTGAAGCTATAGGCTGAACTGGATCGTGAGATACTATTAGAGGCTGAACCTCCATTATTTTCTTCCTGATATTATTGATTTTTTCATTAAAGAAGTCCATAAAGTCTTTACTTCTAAACTGTGATGGGATACTCTCTGCGGGCATCTTAAGTTTTGTTAGGCGAGCCACTGTACTAAATAAGAACCTGGGATTGTTTTGGTTTCTTGCTATCAGTTGGCTAAGATGCTCAGTCCTAGCAGTTTTTAGAGCCTGTCTATAGTTGCACATACTGTCTTTATACGCAATTCGAAAAACTTCTAATTTAGTTTTCCTCCATTTTCGCTCGAGGTTACGGGTTGCTCTCTTTAGGGCGCGAGTATGACTGTTGTACCACGGTGCAAATGTTTTATCTCTGACTTTTTTTAATCTGATGGGAGCAACAGTGTCTAATGTACTGGTAAGAATAGTGCCCATGCTGCTAGTCACTTCATCTAGATCATCTGCATTTAGGGGTCTAATAAGAAATTGGGACAGATCCGGCAGATTACTTGTGAATCTGTCTTTAGTAGTGGGATTCATATTTCTAACAGATTGATAACGTGGGGAGACACAGCTAATCTGTTCTACGGGTAGAGTATATGTCAGGAGGTGATGATCTGTGATATCATCACTTTGAGGTATGATCTCTATATTAGAGACATCTATACCATGGGATATAATTAAATCTAGCGTATGATTAAAGCGGTGAGTTGCTCCAATTATATTTTGCTTAACCCCAAAGGAATTTAGTAAATCCATAAATGTGAGTGCTAAAGCGTCGTTAGCATCATCTACATGAATGTTAAAGTCTCCTACTATCAACACTTTGTCAGAGTTAACCAATAGGTCTGATAGCAGATGTCCAAATTATTTAAGAAAATCGCCATATGGCCCCGGGGGTCTGTACACGGTGGCCAGGGTAAAATATAGCAAGGGTTTATTACGTATTTCATTTAGTGCAACATTAATGATAAGCACTTCAAATGAATTAAACCTGGGCCTTATTTTCTGGGTAACAGTGAGTGCATCATTGTAGATAGTGGCGACACCACCACCGCGACCAATTAGACGGGGCTCGTGCTTATAGAAATATCCTGACGGAGTACACTCATTCAGACCAAAATATTCATTTGGTTTAAGCCAGGTTTCGGTGAGACAGAGTGCGTCAAGGCAATAATCTGAGATAATTTCATTAACAATAAGTGCTTTAGGCGCAAGGGATCTAATGTTGAGTAGTCCAAACTTTAGAGGTGGATTTTGACTACTTATTTTGCCTTTTTCTGGTTTTATGGTTATCAGATTGTTTCGGGCAAATTTAACAAATTTATAATTTTTTCTCAGTATTCGGGAAACAGACACAGTTTCTATAGGACAAGCTATGTGTGTGCGTCTATCACTACGGTGAGTTGTGATGTGGCTAATATGTTTGGAATCTACAGTATGACTTACCGCCAGTCAGATGGTTCGTAGTGTTCTGGAGATGTTGTCAGAGAGGACCGCTGCTAGGCTTCGCAAAGTTGGCGGTGCATCGGGCGGTGGCGGAGTGTGCCGCTGTTAGACCCCGAGTACGGGTTGGTAGGAGTTTTTCTGACGTTTGGTCGGAGCAGTGTCAGCAGAACTTCGAGGAGTTAAAGGTCAGGCTTGCCACAGCCCCAGTGCTGGCCTATGCTGATTTCTCCCTCCCATTCATTCTAGAGGTGGATGCAAACCATGGTGGTTTGGGGGCAGTCCTTTCCCAGGAGCAGGGTGGGAAAGTGTGGCCTATTGCATACGCTAGCCGGAGTCTTAGGACCACTGAGCGCAATATGGTTAACTATAGCTCCATGAAGTTGGAGTTTTTGGTGCTCAAGTGGGCCATGACTGAAAAGTTTCGTGAGTATCTGTTGGGGCATAAGTGTATTGTTTATACTGACAATAATCCCCTTAGCCATTTGACTACAGTTAAACTTGCTGCCACCGAACAACGTTGGGCGGCCCAGCTTGCAGCCTTTGATTTTTCCATCAAGTACCGATCAGGTAGGAGTAATAGAAATGCAGATGCCCTTTCAAGGCAGGACCCTTCCGGTCAGGGCGAAGTACGTGCACTGCTGCCGGGAGTTGAGGTACCGGTTAGTGTTGAGCAAGTGTTTGCGGCAGGGTTGCGTCCATTGGCGACTCAGGCGGTGGTCTCTGTGCTGCCCAGTTTTGGGGGTGACCTGGGTTTGTGTCAGCAGGACGACCCGGTTATTGGACCGGTGTTAAGGTTTTGGCGACAAGGGGCCCTCCCGTCTTCGGTCGAGCGTAGACAGATGTCTAAAGCTGCCCTGGTGTTGCTTCACCAATGGGGTCGATTGGTGCACAAGGAGGGCGTGTTGTATCGCCATGTCTGTCGGCCAGATGGAGGTGAGGAAAGTTTGCAGTTGGTTCTTCCGTCTGCTTTGCAGGGGGAGGTTTTGGCGAGAGTTCACGAAGGGCATGGGCACCAGGGCATCGACCGCACCACTGAGCTGGTTCGTCAATGCTGTTATTGGCCGGGCCTGACAGCTGATGTGGCTTGGTGGTGCCGTAAGTGTGAGCGATGGCAGGCGGCCAAGGATACACAGCTGGCGCATCAGAGTTTTATGGGCCATTTGTTGGCAGAAAGACCAAATGAGATCTTGGTCATTGACTTTACGTTGCTCGAGCCTTCGCGCTCAGGAGTCGGGAACGTATTGGTAATGACTGATGTGTTTACTAAATTCACGCAGGCGATCCCTACTCGGAACCAGCAGGCTGAAACCATGGCTCAGGTGTTGGTGTCCGAGTGGTTTTGCTAGTTCGGTGTCCCTGCTCGCATCCACTCAGACCAGGGCCGCAGTTTTGAGTCGTCCCTCATACAGCAGCTGTGTAGCTTGTACCAGGTCGAAAAGTCTCGCACCACCCCGTGACACCCTGCAGGTAATGGGCAGTGTGAGCGGTTTAATCGGAAGCTGCATAATCTGTTGCACACTCTGCCCAGTTCGCGGAAGGATGAGTGGGTTTCTGCACTCCTCCAGTTACTCTATTGTTATAACACAACTCCCCATCAAGTGACGGGGGAGTCTCCGTATTTTCTGATGTTTGGGCAAGAACCACGACTACCTGTCGATTTTCTGTTGGGTCGTGGCCAGGAGAAGGGTCCTGGTAGTGTTAATAACTGGGTGCTAGAGCATCAGACGAGGTTGCAGGTGGCTTTTGAAGGGGCCCGGGAACAGTTACAGTTAGCTGCTGAATGCCGTAAGGAAAGGTATGACTCTTGCGTCTGGGATGTACCCTTGGGTATAGGCCAATTAGTTTATCTTCGCAACTATGGTCTAAAGGGTCGTCATAAGATTCAGGATTGCTGGAGCTCAGTGGTGTACCAGGTGGTAAAGGCACCTGGGATAGGAGGTTCAGTTTACACCATTGCACCAGTTAATGATGTGAATCGAGTAAAGCATGTTCATCGCTCGTTGCTAAAGGCAAGAATAGGGGGGGGAAGTTTCTTCAGTGTCTTCAGTTATTGACGAGCCATTGTTGGAGGAGCCTTCCTCCTTTGAGGAGGTTGACCTGGTTCGGGTGGTACCGGAGACTCAGCCCACTGCTATCGAGCTACAGAGTCAGGGCCGGGTTCTGGCCAGCCCCAGTTCATTGGCATTGGGGGTAGGTGCTGCCCTTGAGGACCCGATGAGTTCCGAACCATTAGGGCAGGGTGCCGTAAGTCAATCACCTGTGATCAATCCTGGTTCTGCAGGTCCCTCTTGTGTTGGTGGGGCAGTGAGACGCACAGGGCGATCTACTGCCGGCCATCATTCTAATCTCTACCATCTTCCTCGGGCCGTTGTGAGGGTGGTAAGTGTCGAGGCTGTTAATGCCTCATTTAACTCTACGTCTGCATTGTTCAGGCCTTGGGTTTAGGTCAATTGGGCAATCGTCGGGCCGACGATTCAAGAGCTATGGATAGATTGTGGCAATGTGGGCAGTGGAGTTTTCCCATTGGTTCACAGGTAGGTAATCAGTCATTAATGGTAGCCTATCAGAATGGTCCCCAATGGTATTTATGGTTGGTTTTTGTCCTACCTGGCGTACGTCACAACCGAGACCGCTTTCATGGTGTGTGTACGGACCGAAGGTGTGGGTAAGTGTTATTTGTAGTTTGGTGACTAATGACGAGGTGGGCACGTACCTTTTAATGTGATGGTTTATTTTTCCATAAGTCCGTGGGATAATTGCCATCTGGTCGAGCTTCTCCATTAGTGTGTCCGTTGGATAATTGCCATTTGGGTCAGACTGTCCACTTGTTGTCAGGTAGGTACATGCTCCTTACGCGCTGTATGTTCTGCCGTTGGGTGGTGCTAATCAGTATTTGTTTACCATTTAGCCACAAAGTTTCTTTTGTGCCAGTGTTACCCTGCATGGCTCGCTGCGAACTGTGGGCAGCGTTACAACTCACGTGGCACAACGGGTCATCCGGGTAAGTGAGTTTCGCTTTCTCTGGCTCATAACAAGAAATGTGGGGTAGTTATGTCTCTTTTCTTTTAGTAAGCTACGGACATTTGACGGAGTGTTGATGCGTCTTGTGATGCGACTGAGGACGGCGCTGCTGTCTCTTCTCTGTTGGTTCTTCTTCGTCGTCTCTTCTTTGTTGTTTTGTCTCCGATGTTTCTTCTTCGGGGGTTATGTGGAATGTGAGTTTTTGTTATTTTATTCGCCGTAATAGCAGCAATGGTTCAGGGCTGCCCTCTTGTGGTTTGAAGGCCGGTTTGGGCTCCTGGTTCCCGGCTTTCATGAAGTTATGGTGGAGAATGTAATATAGCGTTGGGAGAACTCTGAACTTCGGGTAGTGTTCCGGTGAGCTGTTGAATTATATTATTTTGTTTTCTTCTTATTTTTGTATTGTTTGTTTAACTGTAATGGTCGTTTTCATTTTGTGTCTTTTGTTTCTTTTTGTTGTTTAAAGGCAATGAGAACGTGGTTCTTTTTATGTCTTTTTGGCCTTTTTTTGTGGTTTATATTTTATAGTTTTGTGTTTGTTTATTTCGAGTATGGTTGGGCTGGGGAGGCTAGTTTCAGAATACTGTGAGGTAGCATAATTGTCTGGAGTGCAGCATAGCTGGTGTTTACGTTTCTTCCTTGGTGTGAAGGTGTGGATGTGTGTGACGTGCACCCGTAAGGCCGGGACCTCTTTAGTCGGCCTTTGCCGCCCAGAAGCCGGTGCTCGAAATTTTATTTTTATTTGTTTGTATTGTGTCATTTCATTCTTTTGGATATGTGTACACAGAGTGCCGTGTTCCCTTTTTTTATGGTGTGACGATTATTTCGATATTTGGCATTGCATGCTATGGAGTGTTTATTTTAAACTGTTTTGAAGGTGAATTATAATAAAGCTTGTACATTTGTACCTTTGTCTCTCATTTATTAGCCTAACGAACCTTTGTTCTTATGGTGTTATTTCACCGGTTAACCTCGGGGTGGCGTAATCGGGTCTGACCAACTTTATATTCATTTGCCATACCACGGCGTTGCCACATTTTATATATATATATGTATATATGTGTGTGTGTGTGTGTGTATATATATATATATATATATATATATATATATGTATATATGTATGTATATTTATATATATATATATATATATATATATATATATATATATATATATATACAGTGGTGTGAAAAACTATTTGCCCCCTTCCTGATTTCTTATTCTTTTGCATGTTTGTCACACTTAAATGTTTCTGCTCATCAAAAACCATTAACTATTAGTCAAAGATAACATAATTGAACACAGAATGCAGTTTTTAAATGAATGTTTACGTTATTAAGGGAGAAAAAAAAATCCAAATCTACATGGCCCTGTGTGAAAAAGTGATTGCCCCCCTTGTTAAAAAATAACTTAACTGTGGTTTATCACACCTGAGTTCAATTTCTGTAGTCACCCCCAGGCCTGATTACTGCCTCACCTGTTTCAATCAAGAAATCACTTAAATAGGAGCTACCTGACACAGAGAAGTAGACCAAAAGCACCTCAAAAGCTAGACATCATGCCAAGATCCAAAGAAATTCAGGAACAAATGAGAACAAAAGTAATTGAGATCTATCAGTCTGGTAAAGGTTATAAAGCCATTTCTAAAGCTTTGGGACTCCAGCGAACCACAGTGAGAGCCATTATCCACAAATGGCAAAAACATGGAACAGTGGTGAACCTTCCCAGGAGTGGCCGGCCGACCAAAATTACCCCAAGAGCGCAGAGACGACTCATCCGAGAGGCCACAAAAGAGCCCAGGACAACATCTAAAGAACTGCAGGCCTCACTTGCCTCAATTAAGGTCAGTGTTCACGACTCCACCATAAGAAAGAGACTGGGCAAAAATGGCCTGCATGGCAGATTTCCAAGGCGCAAACCACTTTTAAGCAAAAAGAACATTAAGACTCGTCTCAATTTTGCTAAAAAACATCTCAATGATTGCCAAGACTTTTGGGAAACTACCTTGTGGACCGACGAGACAAAAGTTGAACTTTTTGGAAGGTGCGTGTCCCGTTACATCTGGCGTAAAAGTAACACAGCATTTCAGAAAAAGAACATCATACCAACAGTAAAATCTGGTGGTGGTAGTGTGATGGTCTGGGGTTGTTTTGCTGCTTCAGGACCTGGACGGCTTGCTGTGATAGATGGAACCATGAATTCTACTGTCTACCAAAAAATCCTGAAGGAGAATGTCCGGCCATCTGTTCGTCAACTCAAGCTGAAGCGATCTTGGGTGCTGCAGCAGGACAATGACCCAAAACACACCAGCAAATCCACCTCTGAATGGCTGAAGAAAAACAAAATGAAGACTTTGGAGTGGCCTAGTCAAAGTCCTGACCTGAATCCTATTGAGATGTTGTGGCATGACCTTAAAAAGGCGGTTCATGCTAGAAAACCCTCAAATAAAGCTGAATTACAACAATTCTGCAAAGATGAGTGGGCCAAAATTCCTCCAGAGCGCTGTAAAAGACTCGTTGCAAGTTATCGCAAATGCTTGATTGCAGTTATTGCTGCTAAGGGTGGCCCAACCAGTTATTAGGTTCAGGGGGCAATTACTTTTTCACACAGGGCCAAGTAGGTTTGGATTTTTTTTCTCCCTAAATAATAAAACCCCTCATTTAAAAACTGCATTTTGTGTTTACTTGTGTTATCTTTGACTAATAGTTAAATGTGTTTGATGATCAGAAACATTTTGTGTGACAAACATGCAAAAGAATAAGAAATCAGGAGGGGGGCAAATAGTTTTTCACACCACTGTATATATATATATATATATATGGATGTGTATATATATATATATATATATATATATATATATATATATATATATATATATGTGTGTGTGTGTGTGTGTGTGTGTGTGTGTGTACACATAAGGAAAATATTTTCATTATTCCAACCTAAAGCTATAAGTATAGGTAGAGTCCAAAGAAAAATATATATTAAGATTAGCTTGCTTTTTGCGTTCTAATCCGACAGTATTTGTTTTTCGCAGTGCAGAGTTAAACTTGGTCTTTCAGCAGTGTTGCTGCATTTGTTAGGCTGGTGATGAGGACTGATTTAGACTTTGCATGTGGTGGAGATGGAGGACCACAACAGGAAAGACACAGCAGGAGTGCAGTTATTTGCAATTACACCAGGGACTCTGTAGAATGCACTTTACACAAAACAGGGCATCCCAGTAATTTGGAAAAATATTTTTCCCCTCTTCCCCTCATACTCAACATTAGGCCTGAATTATTTATGCAGGTGCCTCAATGTATTTTTAATCATGAGACAAATTGAACAGTGAACGGGGCTGCCGTCATTATTATCTGTCGGCCATGAGAGTATATCCTTTACTCCAGCGTGCATTTTAACCCAAACTGTAATTGCTCATTTTTCAGGAAATGATTAGCATAAAAGGGTTGCATTACAGCAGGAATGTGAAAAGAAAATAATTAGTGCTCCAACGCAAATCTAATTTGGAGGAACATGGTAGCCTTTTAGCGAGAGAGCTCTTGCATTGATGATTAGGCTGGATGACATGTGAGGTGACAGGGGCCTCTGCTCTAGAATGTTATGAAGCTCGGGGTCATTAGTAGGGAAGGCTTATTCCGTGGTCCGCTTGCATCCTACCTCCAGGTGTTAGGTTATCTAAGCCTTTCTTGAGGATGTGGAATCATTACTGGCCTCTAAATGCTCCAGTGATCTGTCTAGGCCTGGAATACACACATTGCAAGAGAAATGATAAAGCCAGTCCATAGAGGGTGAGGGGGTGTGATAGAGAGGAGCTAGATAAAAAAAAATCAACCTCAAGTCCTTGAGTTGCTATTCATGCATTTCAGTTTTCAGTCTTTTTTAGAAGGCAAGTTCAGCTGGGAACCAGACATAGTGTTACTGGAGCAAACATCCCCAGAGAGTGAAGGGTCCTATCACAGAAGGTAGCTGATAGAAAAGTGATGAGGCTGATGATAGAAAATGAAATGTCTGCAGTTACTAAGATGGACTATAAATGGTTTAGACAGGGTAGATAAAGAGCAAGAGAGCAGATATTAGAGGCCAGACTTCATGGTTTGCCTTTTTATAGACAGGACTTTATTGTATTTTATTTGCCAATCTTTTTTGTGTTCTGACAAGAACCAGGATCAAGAATTGTATACATTTTAAGATTTTGTTTCTTGATTGTTTTCTCTGCACCTTTATTGTAGCTCATTAAACTCCAGCTAGTTGAAATGAAATGATATCATTGCTGAGACTTGTGATGCCCCACTGACCTGAAAATGATTCAATGCACTATGATCTCAGGTTTTAAGAAACACAGTGACCCAACCATTACCTCACATGGCACAACTCACCAGGTTCATTACTCCCTATCGGCGCATTATCAGGCTAGTAAATGTGATCAGAGAGATATTCAGCCATTCAACGTTTATGAATACATGGACCAGCACAACCTAATGATCTCATATTCTTTCGAATGTAGTACACATTCTTTGGGTCACCAATACAACATGCTGTGTTAAAAAATAAAGCACACTTTTTTTTGTGCTGTGGTCAGGAACATTTGGAAGTCTTTGGGGAGATGTCAGGAGAAAAGCGTTGGATGGTGTGGTTAGATGATGTTCTCAAAGAGCTAGCCGAATAGTCTTCTTCATCCTCCTCCACATAGCCCCCAACACTGCCTCATACATAATGCACACGGCGCTCAACTCATTTCCACACAAGACAGCAGCAGTGTTATGAAATGCAAGTTAATGGGTAAACTAATTGCAATAAACAGGAGTGGTGTTTAGTGTGTGCAAGCTCTTTAATAGGAAAAACAGACCTAATTAGGGAGTGGTGGTGATGTGACAGCGGGTTCAGAGCAGGCTTTTCCATTCATCATTAGGGGAGGAGGGTCACGCCAGTGCTCTGATCATCATCACTATGGCTGGACCTGCGAGTGCTCCTGCTATTGATCTACTGCACTATGTGCCACCAGTAGGCTGAACGAGACCTTCCAGTCCTTGTCATCAAAGAGCGGTTGATGTTTTATCACCTTCAAATGCACACACACACATAGAGAAAGAGGGAAAGAGCGAGATGCATACATATACAATCATGAAGACACAAGCATACACACAAGCTCATGGATCTAGATATACTCAGTAGCAGGCGCTCTTGATCACACAGATTCACTCAAAAACTCACACTCCGAACCAGCAGAGGTGCACACACATGTGTTTGCGCACAAACAAATGCCCAATAATGATCCACTCTCATTGCTTTTTGATGAGAGGGAATTGAAAGAGCAGGCTGCTATGATGTGGTCTAACAATGCTGGCCCTTATTTGCATTAAGAGCAACCAGGTAGTCTGGGTAATGGCTTTGTGGCTTTGCAACGGATGTCTTTGAAGCTGCTGAATCAATGTGCCACTTCAAAACTTCATATCATTCCACATAACACTCTTCGGGCTACTCAGGCACTACCAGGAGACCAAAGCAAAACAGGAAGAGCAAAAAATGGCCTCAGGCATTTTCCCTTTCTCCCAATTCCAGTATAACAAATATTCCTGTGTGAGTGTCGGACCCAGTAGATATCGAAGAGCATGAAAATACGTAGGAACGGACATGTCATGTTCTGGTCACTGTAGTGTGATAAGTGTTTTCTACTTTGTTGTAATTCATATTTGGTTATTTTATAACAATAATAATCATTGTGAGTAGTTTGTGACATATTTATCTATTCATTCATCCATTTCTTCATATATAATATATTAAGTATAATATGAACGAGCCACATTCATATAAACACAGGGGTTTCCACATTGCACCGTAAATAAACTACATTAGGAGGAATGTGTTAGGAATGAGGAAGTGCCATGCCCACTATTGGATGTGACTGTGGAGATAATGTGAAGAATGGAAGGTGATGGTTAGTCATTACAGCCATCAATGCAGGTCCTAGAAAATGAAGCCTGACAGGCCCAGCTTCTTCCTAGAGACATCGTGTCACCCAGCACCAAAGCAAAGGGTAAGCTGATTAAATGGGACCTTTTCCAGTATGCTTGTTTATCTAGCTCCCATAAAAACAGCTCTCCCCATTATGAGATAGTGACTGAGGAGCAGAACAGCGGGCGGGCAGCTCAAACGGATAGTGTAATTGGGAAGCAGATTTCCTTAGCAATGGATGACCTGTATGCGGGTCCCAATGGATGTGTCAGGATCATACTTTCCACGCAGATTAACATAACTAAAATGACATGCCAACTTCGGGACGTTCCAAGGGACACTAATTACGGAGCCAGAGTTTAAATCAATACCTCAGAGGAAACACAGTTACCAAGAAAAGAAAGGAAAGGAAAATCCAAATTACAATTGGCTATTTTTTTCTTTCTACAAACACCTCATTAGAGAGAGACAGTGTTATCATTGTACTGCTGAAGCTTCTGTCTGTGTCTAATGCCAGCCAATTTGCTCTGTTTGCTCAAAAGGCTCCGCTGTGGTTAGTGCCTATGCATCGCTTTAAATTTTAATGTTTGGAGTTCACACTAGAGGCTTCTGGGGGCCCATCAAGGCAGGGACAGGAGCCAGTTGTCCATCTCTCCTTTAGAAAAATGTGGAAGTATTACATTAGATGGTAAATCAACACCAGGCTTGTTAATTATTTAGCAAAACAAAGTGCTGCAGTCATAGATACTCTGCTGTGTGCCTGTGCAATGTTTAATCTATATAATGTATCTGGAGGCAGAGAGTTGATGAAAGAAATGGGAGGGTAGAGAGTGGAGAGGGTGAGAGGTGTGAAGTAATGAGGCAGACAGAGACAAGGCTGTTGGGGCAGAGTAAAGCACACATAAGGAGAGACTGAGGGATGGCGGCAGCAGCATTGAGTAATTAGCTCTGGGATAGGAAATAAACATATGACAAGATACATTTCGAAATGTGTCAAAATGATTTTAAAAAAGTAGTAAACATTAAATACCAAAGAAGATAAAAATGGCAATAAAATGGAAAAAGAAAGAAAGAAAGTTAATTGCAATTTTTTAAAAAGTCTTTGTTACAACCCAAAACTGGCCCATTCATTAAAGTACTAAATTATTAGCATGATGCAGTTTTTGTTGTTTTGCTCTTCGAAATGTTGAAATCACTTCAGTTTATTCCCAGCCTTACCTATAACTCTATCTTCACTTAGTTTAATGAACACAAGCAATTATGAAAGCAAGCAAGCCCCCTGACAAATGAGTTCCTTCTTTTAAAACACCAGCATATAGCAAATAATTCCAGTACACACAATTATAGTGATGGTCCTGACATTCCAAGAAGCACCACTGCTGTTATTAATAAAACATACTGAGCTGAAATAGAGTGAGAGATGAGTCGTTAGAGGAGGAGGTGCCGGCATAAGGTCTCGGAATTGATGCTGTAGCAGCCACAAGCCTAATTATTGAAACGAGTCAGCTGTGCTGTGTGTCTGGGCTACATTCATCCGGCACTGTCCTCCTTCTGTTGCCCACCAGTCTGTCCCACTCTTTTCCTGAACTCAGCCTTCTGTCAGCCATGGAAGTTTGGAAAGTAAACTAGAGAACACAGCAGCCTAATGAGTGAGCTTTATATCATTCCACGAGCATAAATTTAGAGCTGGTATGTGTGGCCTATTCTTATTCTGAATTATTGAAAGACTTCAAAAAAAAAAAAAAAACTCCATGAACTGGGGTGGGTCCATGTTCAGATTTTTATTTAGGTTCTTTGCTCACAAACAATTTTTGTAGACATAATAGAATATGTGGACAGTTAAAGGGATTCTGGAACTGAAGTGCTACTTGCACTTTTTTTCTTCAATTCATTCCCTTGTGCACAATCTCCCACGTTCCCAATTCCCAGAATTGTATCCATATTAGGTAGATAACTAGCTAGTCTTTCATCTGCTACCTACTAGGTTCAAAACATGGAACGATGTTGTAAACCATGCAAACACCCACATACCCTCACTGGCCACTTCATTAGGTACACTTCGCATGAACTGGGTTTGACCCCATTTTGCCTTTAGAACTGCAGAATCCTTTATAGTATAGATAAACAAGGTGCGGGAAACATTCATTTGATTTTGGTCCATAGACATGAGAGCATCACACATTTGTTTCCGATTTGTCAGCTGCACATCCATGATGCGAATCTCCAGTTTGACCTCATCCCAAAGATCTACTCGATTGAGGTCTGGTGACTGCGGAAGCCAATGTGAGTAGTGAACTCATTGTCATGTTCAAGGAACCAGATGGAGATTATTTTAGTTCTGATTATTATCTCTGATGGAGATTATGTTATCCTGTGCCATAAAGGGATGGACATGGTCAGTTACAATGCTCAGGCTGTGGCATTTAAACAATGCTTGATTGGTAATAAGGGACCCAAATTGTGCCAAGAAAATCTCCCTCACACCATAACACCATGAACAGACTGAACTGCTGATACAAGGCAGGATGGATTCACGCTTTTTTGCAAAGTTGTTTATGCCAAATTCTTGCCTTAACATCCAAATGTTAGAGCAGAATTTGAGACTCATCAAATGAGGAAACATTATTTATCCATTCCTGGTGAGCCATAGTGTAGCTTTTCATATTGTAGTTTTATGTTTTTAGCAGATAGAGTGGCAAGGTTCCACATGTTGATCTTTCAGAGCTGCCCTTTGGCATACCGCGGTTGTAACGAGATGTTCTTTGAGCTACTGTTGCCTTTCTATAAGCTTGAACCAGTCTGGCCATTCTAATCTGACCTCTAGCATCCACATCAACATGGCATTAGCACTCAGAGAACTGCCACTCACTGGATATTTTCTATTTTTTAAACCATTCTCTGTAAAATCTAGTTGTGCAAAAAAATCCCTGTAGCAGTTTAAAAAATACTCAGACTAGCTCATCTGGCACCAACAACAATGCCACAGTCAAAGTCTCAAAAATCGCTTTTCTTCCCCATTCTGGTGCTCGGTTTGAGCTCTCTTCGTTTCTGTCCGTCGAATTATTTATACTGTTAGCATCAATGTGTCCAAAGGAGCCTGCTGTAGGATGCATTTATTGTCAGACAGACACCTGAAAATAAATGTGAACCATGCCTAACTATGTTGCACAGACATTTCATTTTACTTGCAACGTTTTGTAAAGAAGTCCCAATTTGTACTCTCATTTAATTTCTTCTTGTGCTTTTACTGATGTTTGCCAATAGCAATAGCACATACTGACCCTGAGTGTTTAGCATTGAATTCCACCATGATTGTTCTTCCGAATACTAAATGTGGGGGTGGAGTGAGTGGTCAATTTGTGTTGTGTCTATGAGAAGAGGCAGGACACATACTGTAGAAACATGGTAGCTACAGTACCATGAACCTCCATGTTCTCTTAGGCATCTAATACACCTGGTCGTTTTACGCCAGCTACAGCATGATCTTTTCCATATCCTTCTACACACAACAAGATTTTTGCAGGCTGAGATGTACTATACTGTGCTGTCAGAGCAATGCACTGAAATACTAAGAAAATACCAATGTTTTTAATATAAAAACAAGGATTCAGAAAAACATCATGGAATATTACAAAAGGAAGGAGCTAGAAGATAATACATTGTAGAATTTCGGGGGGAAAATTACAACAAGCAACTTTCTAGCAGGAGGACAAATGATCTGTAATGGGTATGTGATGTGTAGGCATACTGTAGAACTTGGATGTGATACTGATATTCCATTTTTAAAAGAAAATTAAATTGCACAATGAAAAATAAAAATAAAACTATACATTTAAACAATGAACAAACAAACAAATTAAAAATGAACAATGAATTTAAATAGCAGCGGCCACACCCGATGCTCAGCATGTGTGCAACACAGTGATTTGAAATTCCACTGAACGCACTTGCACATGTTCTTCCCTTTCCTTATCTCCCCAGCTCAGCCTACAATCACTCGCCTCTCTATTCCAATTTATCTTATTTCTGGGTGATTGATTAGTAATGCTTTTTTATTTGTTTGTGGAGGAGACTTAATTAGATTTCACAGGTTAGAGGTCTACATACTGAAAGTTCAAGATAATCACTATTATTCTAATTAGGGGATGCCATTAAAGCCGGTTGTTGTGGGACATTTAGGAGCAGAGGAGGGCAGTCGTGTGTGGTACTGCATTCAGCATCATTAAGACAGTCTTGTTGAAGAACTCTAGAGACAAGTGCGCATAGAGACAGGATGACGCTTTTAAGAAACATGAAATATTCAACCCACAAAAAGTTTCTATTCAACCCACAAAAATCTTTGTTCTGGAGAGAAGGATGTATTCTAAAAAAAAATTTAAAATAAAAGGAGAGACAAATGTCAACGTGACTTAAGAATGAGGATTAAAGAATCAAATAAATAACTTGTTCTAAAACCAGAACCACAATGATTCCTTTTTGGTTAAAAAAAAAAAAAAAGATTTCAATGAATTTCTCAGAAGCCCATTAGACAGTTTGACCTTTTTAACATCATGCAGAAGGATAAGAGCGAGAGTAAGATAAGAGAGTTTTTATTACTATTTCAGTCCCATCTCTGCACATCAGTGGCAATGAGCAGATGACTTGATAAGAATCTAGGTTATTAATAAATGTTCAGAGGCCAGTAACGGCTGAGGAAGCATCAATGGTTGGAGCAGCTGAGCCTTTGTAAGGGATGTGATACAATCATTTGGATATAAATGACCACAAAAAATGAGAAAAGAAGAAGAAGTAAAAAAAAGCATGAAGCAACAGTGGTGATCATTAATATGGCATGTGCAAGTCTCTAATGAGTGTGATAATCAAGCCACAGTTGTTATATTGGACACCTGGTAGGACTTCAGTATCAGTCACATTTAAAATTCATTTAGGTGCATGATTACATCCATATAAAACCCTATGTAATGTTCCCATCTGAAATCTCTGAATTTCAAGAAGCAAGAATAATGAAAAATCATTAAAATAAAGGTAATAACTGGAACTCATGTCTGGGGGAAGAAGATAAATTAATGTGCACTTTGCAACTGTGCATCCGCCAATGGTGAGAAAAGCTTGTCTGTGTGTGGTTTTAATTAGAAAGCAAAGCTTTTTTGACAGCAAATTGATTTTTAATTGTTCACTCCTGCTCTCACTCCAGGTGGTTCCAAATCTCCTTCATTTGCTGTTTTATGTGCTTTATGTGCAGGGTACAAAATCCCAGTACATTACAAGATGCTGTAGATCTGCCAGCAATTTTGCCAAATAACACGGACTCCACATTTCAGAGATATTTGGGCATGCATAGGCATAATTGTCTGAACAGCATCCTGCTCTATCCAAGTGTCTGCACTCTAAAACAGCAACAATAAGGGATTTTCTGAAGATGGTCTGGTCAGCCTCTCTAATGGCTCAGACAGGAAGCAAATGTAATTTGAAAGCGGCAGATCTATGTATGCCATTGTTGTGGCATATTGCTGATCTAATTATTAACTATAACTGATGGAAGAACAGCACTGTGTGGTTTTTTTTCTTTTTCAGGGGAGATTTGGGATGGTGCCATGGAGCACTTCCCAGTGCCAGGCTTCACTGGACCTCCTACTCACCAGAGAGTGGATCCAAGAGAGTGCACCTGTCTTTCTGCCACTCCTTCCTAAACACACTGAAAATAATGCTCAGCATCTATTGAAACCTAATTGAGATGCTTTTATACGATCATGAATTTTCAACACAAACACAGTTTCCATTTGCTACACTGTGAATGGATAAAATCCAATCCTGAAATCAAAGCACAACAATATTTCCTCAATGCAGAATGGCTCAGTTGGAAATGGAATGGAAAAGAGACAGTGAACGAAATCTGAATATCGAGTTAACATCTGCACCCTGCTATTATATATATATATATATATATATATATATATATATATATATATATATATATATATATATATATTTTTTTTTTTTTTTTTTTGTGTGTGTGTGATCTGAGTTCAGAAAGATTTTATGTTTTACAACAATTATCAGTACTCGGTTAAAGGGAATGTACAGTAGATCTGAGGAAAATCTCTTTATCCGAATAAGGTCTATGAGAAACAAAGATCATAATCAGGTTTAGAGAGTAATCAGTTCGCAACCTCATTGTAGAGGCAGACTTTTACTAAGGTGCAGTTTATCGCTCACGTTTTGTACAATTAAAAGGCAATTAATGGCTTGTATTGAATGGCTCTTGTTAATGGTGATACTCCATCAAAGCTCAGGACACTAAGCTCTCACTTTACTACTACCATTGAGAACATATATCTGGAGAGCAATAACAAATTTGGAATATGTTGCCGGTCAACCCAAGATTAACATAGTCTTGGTTCAAACACCAAGTTGAAAGTTGAAATCAATCATACGCACATGTATAAAGCCGGCGAAATAATATGATTGTGGACCATGACCTTTTCTGCATTCGTTGCTCTACCAGTATGAGGTGAACACAGTAAAGGACTGACCTTTGTAGAATTATTCTAATACTGTCTAATCTGAACAGTTGAAGGATATGCTTCAAAAGCTGTGCGCAAAAGGTTACAAAATCCATGTGCTAGTGGCACCCTGCCAAGAAAAACATTCTATACACAGATACTGCAGGTTCACTACACAGTAATTCCTCAATAAAGTACCCTTGATGGTTTTCTTTTTATATTCATGATCTTATATAACCATTGCCATCGACATAAGATAAAGAATAAAATAACAACTCATACAAAGTTTATAACAACACACCTATAATCGAGTGGTGTGACAGTGTATCAGCATTTTACTGTTTCGTTTTCTAGTGTATTTCATAGTAGCAGTAAGCGTTCTGATTAAATTTGCATGAACAGCTCAGGTTACTGATAATAAAGGTGTCTATATAAAGCACTTTACATTAACGTGGAGTCATTTCATATCTACTTTTTTGCCATCAGATAGTGTAGAAGAAGAAGGCTTTATCTACATTCATACAAATGCACATTACAACAAAGCTAAAGTACTTTTTACTAAGAAGGGCCACTAGTAGCAGCTTGCTGACCCTGACCTTCTCATCATCAACCAACAACTTCAATTCTTCATAATTATATACACTGTATATACACATACAGATTAGCCATAAAATTACAAAACATTATGCCAAGTATTACGTGGAGATTATTATTGATTGTACTGTGTAGCTCTTGGGAACTCTGGGCCCTGGTGTATTATCCACAAAACATTTGAGGGTGTGGTGTGCTGTTTAGCACTAGGATGCTAGTAGCAGATCCTTTGGGTGCTGGTAGGTGTGGTGTTTGTGGTCTCCATGGATAAGAATCGTTTATCTGGCACACCCCATAGGTGCTTGATCGGATTGGGGTCTCGAGACTTTGGAGGATAAGGTCAGTGGCCTTGAATGCTGGGATGGATGGGCTGTGGTGCACTGGGTGTCCTGGTGCCCTTCTATCATAAGCCAGCATTAACTTTTTTCAGCGAGTTATGCAGCATTTGTAATTTCTGTGGGATCAGACTGAATGGTGCAGCCTTTAGGCCCTATGGGCATGGATGGAAATTTTTAATTATTGATTTTGTCTAATTTATAATCAGTGTTAATGTGTAAATATTATGGCTGATTGATAAAATGTTTTATGTAGATTTAAAGCGGATGGTTTCTCTTTTACCAAAAGTTTCAGGCTATACTCATGTCTAAAGTGTGCAGATACATAGATTGTAAATAGATATTTGAGTATTGGCCCTGTTTGGCCTTTGACTGTGCTACAGTGACATCTTTTGGTGCTGTGGTATATCTGCAAGCTATATATGTGGAGACAAAAGTCAAGCAACTAACTAGATTAGAAAGTACAGAATATATGTCTGCATCAAATATGTTAAATAAAGGCAACAACACTTAACAGCAGGAAGAAAGCCTTACCTCCTGTTAAGATGAGGATCTCTCTACCATTTAAAAAATATAGTAAAATCAATCCACACTTAGTAGGGAGGTAGTTTGTGCTTTTAAATCTGGAGTGTTCACACAGCTGGGCGGCTGGGAACAAGGAGTTGAGACAAAACTTTCAGTGTTCCTGAGAAGTCAGAAAGTTACAGACAATCTGTAAACGGGTGTATTTAAGTAGTAAAAGTCATGTGCTTTGATCATGTTCACGGCGGTTACCTGCTCCACGTCACACTAGCATACTCAGTAGTAGCGCGTGACAGTTAGGTGCAGACGTACAGTACAGTGCGTCCTATTCGCACATACTGTTTAGTAAGCTAGTGTAGTATGCCGAGTAGGACAACAAACCCTGCTCCTCTTTCCTGAGCACGGGATTTCCGTTTCCGCACGGCTCTGAAGAAGTTTCACACTTTCTTTCAACGACAAAACGCAAACTCATGAAATTAAGTTCGAGTGAAAGAAGAAAGTGAGCAGTGATTTGAGGCGAAATGAGCGGCACTCCGGTTGGAACTGCTGTGATACCGGAAGACTTCACAGGCCAAATGCTGGAGCTGGATGAGGACGAGGACTTAGAAGTTTTCAGTAAGGTAAACTAACAAACAAACACAGACAGAAGTAAACCACGGAGTTGAGCTGGGACAGGCTGTAAGGAGAGAGAGGGAGAGAGAGAGAGAGAGAGAATCTCCCACAGTGTCAGTGACACGTTAGCAAAAACTTTTAACGTCACTCTGTGGAAAGACTGGATTAAGTGACACACAAAGTTAACTTCGGGCATCGACATGAACACAGATGACTGGAGCATTTCGAAATGTAGTGTTTCTGTCAGCTTCTGTCAGAGAGAATGTCAGCTTGCTAATCTGATTCACACCCATTAGACAGAAGCGCTGAAAACAAACCAGTATAACTAGTTACAGCTCTAATCAGCATAAATACCCTGCTGTTTTTGACCGACACTAATCAGCGGAAATGAAAAGGTTAGACACACCTATTCGTTCAAAGGATTTGTTAAAATCTGTTTTCTACATTGGAGAACATTATGAAAGACATAAGAATTATGAAATAATAAGTGGCTTAGTGGTTAGCACTGTGGCCTCGCAACTCCCGGGTTGACGTTTTGATTCCCACCCCTGGACTGTGTACGTGGAGTTTGCATGTTCTCCCTGTGCTCGGTGGGTTTCCTCTGGGTAATCTGGTTTCCTCCTACAGTCCAGATACATGCAGATTAGCTTAAATGTTGATCCCAACATAACCGTAGTGTTTGAATGAGTGTGGGCTGTGCAATGGATTGGCAACCCGTCCAGGGTGTACCCCGGCTCGTTCTCATAGTTTCCCGAAATAGGCTCCAGTATCCCTGCGACCTCGCAGTATAGAAAATTAATAAATTAATTAACATATATAGTTACAAGCATAGTTTTAATAAACTATGGTTCTTATTTTAGATTCTTCAAAGTTCACCTTGACAGTTTTGTACTACTGGCAGCAAACAAATGCTCGACATACTGTAAACTTTGTGTCCATAAAAGAGTCACTGTTTCATAAAGGCTTGCAACTAAGGAGATTGCTGAAAAGAGCCAGTGTGTCCAACACATTATTAAAACCTGGAAGGATAATGCTGAGCCATCAGCTTCGCAGAAGAAATGTTGTCAGAAAGAAAAGTAATGAATGATCAAGGTCAGATATTGCATTATATAAAATTGGTAGTAAAAATTACAGCTGTGTTTAATAGTGAAAGTAAGCACCCCCCCCCCCCTGCACACACACTACAACTCAACACCTGTGTGGCCATAAGAAAACAACTTATTAATGAGGCTGTAGACAAAAAAAAAAGGCTTTAGTTCGCTTGGAAGCATAAAGATTGGGTTCTGGAGCAATGTAAAAAGGTTATGTGGTCTGATGAGTTCAAATTAACCAGATTGAAGCGATGCATCACGTATAGTGGTCACTTTACAAGCTTCTGGAGGCAGTGTTATGATCTTGCTTCAGTTGGCAAGGTCAAGACTGAGCAACATTATGTGGCAATAAAATGGAATCAAATAGGTACTTGATTGTCCAAACATTTCAGGTGACCACTTCATGAAGCTGATTAACTAAAAAAAAAAACTGTCTACTTTGAAGACTATAAAATATAAATATTTTGCTTTGTATACACTGTTATTTGCTTATTACATAAGTCCATGCATT
Organism: Channallabes apus; assembly: GCA_030522415.1. NCBI lineage: Eukaryota > Metazoa > Chordata > Actinopteri > Siluriformes > Clariidae > Channallabes > Channallabes apus. The sequence continues at coordinate 16,397,084 of CM060104.1, read as the reverse complement.
TTTGTCATAGTGTGTTGAACATAGTAAAAATAAATAAAGAAAAAAATTTGAATGAGTAGGTGTGACCAAACTTTTGACTGCTACTGTCAGACTCTATCCCAAGACATTAGCATTTAACATATCTGCCTCAATTCATTACCTGACTACTAATGTCTGCATAAGATAGGTCTGGAGTCAAAACCCTGTCACCCTCAATGATGGATTACTCTGACACCCCTGGTTTAGGATCATACTTCTGGTCATATTGTGTAGATCTAAGATCCCCAGTCATGCTGATACTGAGCGCTTTATTGAGTTTTGGGAAACAAGGCTCCATTTAAGGCTTTAAAACTGGTCATTATTAAAATTATAATTTAAAGGTGAAATTTCTTGTTCTTTGCCCTTGCTTTACTTGTTTCGTTGTAGGATGCTGCCTTCATGGATGGAAGCCCCTTCAGTGTCTCTATGCCGACGTCCCCTGGATCTATGGTCAATCAATACAGATTTGAGGAAGAGGAAGATGTGCCTGGCAATAAGGACATGTTCATCACAGTTGACAATCCTGAGAGTCATGTGACAACGATCGAGACATTTATCACATACAGGATTTTGACCAAGGTAAGACAAGAAATAATCACTTTCTTTCTTAATTTCTTTATTTATTTCATGGAAAATCCCCATCTGTCTTTCTGACATCAGACTACCCGTAGTGAGTTTGACTCAAGTGAATATGAAGTACGCAGGCGCTACCAGGACTTCTTTTGGTTAAAAGGCAAACTGGAGGAGGCTCATCCAACTCTTATTGTCCATGTAGGTTAACATTAATGGCTAAATGAATAGAATTGTGCTTTAAAGTTATGAAATAGTTTTTTTAACACTGTCATACTAAACATTGAATGTTTGTTCCGCTATAGCCGCTACCGGAGAAATTTGTTATGAAGGGAATGGTGGAAAGGTTCACTATTGACTTCATTGAGACAAGAAAAAAAGCATTACACCGATTTCTTAATAAAATAGCTGACCACCCTATCCTCTCCAGCAGTGAGGATTTCAAGATCTTTCTTACAGCACAAGCTTGGGTAAGACGCACACAGATACTGTACATACATACAAGTTACAATTACAAAGTATGGCTTTGGAATTTAATGATGTTACAGAGCATCGGCGTGAATGTCTTAATTGGATTAACAAATAAAAATGTGTTGTGTGCAGGTTATTAATTGGTATCACTATTTTCTTAGTGTATGTTTATGAATGGAATATCATAAGCATTTAAAAATATGTATAAAAGCATATCTGTACTTCCATATTCTGAGAACAAATATCCACCACACATTAATTTATATGGAGGTACCGTGAGCACAGTGTGTCATCCCAAATTTTAAAGGGGAAACACATGCCACTGAATCCTAGCAGTATTAATGGCTAGTTAAATAATTAGTCATGGCAGCATTTCTGGTTTTCTGCCGATAGACATTCATTAGCTACATAAAAATGGGATTTTATAACTATGGTCTAAGCACAATGCTTCATTAACAAGTTAACTGCGAGCAGCCATGAGTCAGTCTCCTGATGTGTTAATTTAATCCATTTAGCCTGGGTTTAGTGAATGGGAATTCAAATTATTATTAAGTACATCAGATTTGCTCGACTGGACAAGTTTGTTTCTTTTCATTGCAAGCAGGCACCTGGTTTGTTTAAAAATTCAGTCACAGCGTACCTTTTCAACATTGTTTCTTCCCTTTTCTTCTGTACACTCATAGCATACTTACAGTGAATAAGGAAAGATATTGCTGCATTGTTTTATTTAGCTTCAAATGCTGAAGAATTGATGGAAGAAGTTTCTTGAATCGATTTGCAATGAAAAGCAAAATGTCTCTTAGAAGTGGAACCCAAAATGTCAGAAAACGCATACAAACTCTTACATGTATGTTCTCTTGAAAATGGCCAAGATTTTTATTTAATATAGGTTTTTAGAAAAAATTTATTTAGGTTTATATAGGTCATCCTAATCTAAATATTAATAAGCTAAATATTTACATCTTATCTAAATATACTGTGCACTGTGTTGTCCTTCAATAGTGTCGAACTTTGACAATGGGGAAATACACAGAGAGCTCTGTTTATATCAAGTTTCCATAATGTGGAAATATTGTAATGGAGCTGTTTTTGTGCCACTATTGGAGTAGATGCCTGTTAGGAGTACAGTAGTACAGAGGCAAAGGAAATCATTAAGTTTCTGGTCTGCAAAACGATTAGTTTTAACTTCTGGACATAACATTTTATTGGGTTTCCAAGGTTGAATTTTGTTGCAGTCTTAGTTATTAAAGCCACAGTATTAGTGTTATCAGTGTTAAATGATAACTTTGCCTCTACAGGAGCTAGCATCTCATAAAAAGCAAGGTCCAGGTTTCTTAAGCAGGATGGGCGAGACAGTGCGAGCCATGGCTGCCACAGTCAGAGGGGTCAGAAATCGGCCTGAGGAGTTCAATGACATTCAGGACTATGTGGACAACTTTAATGTGAAGGTGACCTCGCTGGACAAAATCACCCAGCGAATTCTCAAAGAAAAAAGAGGTATTGCCTTAACACATTAGTACCAACAACCAGCCACTTACTTTTGGTGATTTGAGTCATTTTAAATAAGCTGCTGTTGTCGCAGAGTACCTGGATGAAATAAAGGAGTATGGGCCCGTGTACACCCTGTGGTCTGGCTCAGAGGAGGAGCTGGTAGAGCCCTTGAAGCTCATGGCAAGTTCCTTGGACAGGTGCTACAAGGAGACTGAGGAACAGATAGAACACCTCAGTAGCAATCTCCTGCCAACACTGCACGAGTATGTGCTCTGCGCTGATAACCTCAAGGTACTTTCTTCTAATAGGAGTTTAGTTCTTCTTGAACACTACAGAGATGTTGTTGGAGGTAAGGATGGAAATTCGGCAGTGGTTAACAGAGTGCTGTGTGTGGGTGTTGCACCCTGGCTGTCATGGGGAAAAAACGAGGACTCACCAGGCAGGCATGACGGAGAGTTTGTTTATTTTGGGTTCATACTTGCACCGTTGTATGCTAAAGAACATTAATTAGTAACTAAAGCAAAATTCCACACAACTTTGATAGGACACTGTCTGGTCAGGTTCCTCTGCTAGGCACCACCAGCACTCTGCTCAGCATTTTTTTCACAACAAAACACAAAGTGAAAAAAGGCATTGTTGATCACATACAGGTCTTCAGTCATTCATTAAATTGCCTACTCTTTCTTCATGATTCCACCCTCCATTCAAAAGCAGCACTCGATCACATGCCCGTGGCCACAGTGACTTAGATACTTAGACTTAGATCTGTCATAACATTAACATTAACCACCTAACATCTATATAAATACAAGAAATAAAACCTTTGTATTCTTCTCTGTACGTGGATAGGAATTCACTCTTTCAGTAAAATCTTTTTCATTGGAGCCCTGAAACCAATCACTCAGTCTTTGTCTGTATGGCTGTTATATGCCAGATCACGTCACAGCAGAAACAACAGTAATGCACCAATAAGCCTACAAATCCTTACGAAACAGAAGTAAAAGCATGACACAGCATAGCTTACTCCAAAAAAAGGAAGTAGAATTCGAAGATGAATGACCAGATCAATGTATGTTTATTCTTCCTGTGGGAAGTTTAAAACCAGTTTGTCTCATTGGTTCCGAAACTGTGGTGCTAATAAAAAGCAGTAATGTGAAGTGCCACTATGAGCAAACAAAGTGCTAACATATCCACATATTCAAGGTGAGGGTGGGTTAAATAACTGAGAGCCCGGTGTTACATGCCAAAAAGCTCCCTGGCACATATTGTCCCCCTACATACAGTAATCTCTATATCCCTGATTACATTGAGGCTGATCATCTTATTTTTAGGTTTAACCTATAACTATTTTTATCCTGTCAACTATGGGTACTTCAGCTAGTTAATACTAATTATTAATTATACAGCTGGAAATCATGGGCACGCAAGGTTCATTTATGCCTGTTGGAGGAAAAAGCCAGCCTGTCTGGTCCAATCACACGGAAAAGCCAAATCAATCCTGGCCACAATAGAAAGCACCAAAGAGGCAAAGAGCTCAAGACTGCCCACCCAGGGCAAACTTTAACCACACTCTCATGGGCCCACCAAACAAAAAAGTCAGATCTATGGAGGCCCCACCTTGCAACCCACAGCATCTAGAGGATCGACTGCTAATATCCTGGGGCCAGACACCACAAACCTCCAGAGATTTTGTGAAGTCATGCCCTGAAGAACCAGAGCTGCCCAGGTAGCGCAAGGGGAACCTCCACAATATTGAGCAAAATGTTTTGTGTAATGTTACAGAATGGCTGATCAGTGTATAGTATTAATGTTCAGTGCACAATAATAAAATAACCTTTAAAAATACTTATTATTAAAAAATACTTTTTTTTAAAGATCTGTGTATGGATAGTACAAATGTACAGATATTAAAAAGAATATGTGATTAAAGCAATACAATTAATATAAAGCAATGCAACTAACTTAAGTTGTATGCCAGCAAGTTTGTACAGCATAACAGAAAGCAAATGAATGCTTTCTTAATTGTCTTTAGGTTCATTAGTCATTAGGCTTAATAGTGTTTCCCCTGAAATTTCCACTTAAAATATTCAGTTTGTTTTTCAATGCTCGTATTTCATCGTATTTGTATTGAAACATGGATCGTATGACTTGATTTAGTTGTCTGATCAATATGTTGTACATTATGTTTTAACAAACCTTATTGTGTTTTCCAGCTAGATGCATAGTTAATCAAAGAGTATTGATTACGGTATTTGTTATACACAGGCAGTACTGCGGAGACGAGACAACATCCAGGCAGAGTACGAAGCTAAGAATGAAGCTCTTGCCTCTAAGAGGACAGAAACGGAAGCAGTGAGTGCAATCTGAAGAAACTCTTTTTTTTTTTTTTTTTTCATTTAATTCACCCCGTGCTCTTCTGCAATTTCCCAGAGATTATTAGTAATAAAGCCTTGCCTCAGCAGCAGTGTCTGCTTTCATATGAAAGCGATCCATTTTAAGCCTAAAGAGAAATGTGGTGAGATTATATAAATATGTAAGTTCCTCTGAGCCTCAATGTGCTTCAGCAAGAACACAGTAAATATGGTTTAATAAAGCCTCTGCTAATCATGTTATACTTTAGTCTCTTGGGCTTTTGACTTCCTACATCAATTCCATCAAATGTCACGGGTGTGAGAAAGATCCTTCTGTGGAGATGGGAAAGGGGCTAAATAAGGTTGTGTTCTTTTGCAGAAGTGTTTGAAGGTTGAAGACGCCCCCTTTCCCAGCTTAGCAATAACCTTTCTCCAGTGAATTTAATTACAGCCAGTGAGCACTGTTCATCTCAGCTTTCACTATGCTGCATTCGTCTCATTATATGAAAGGATTCTTTTGTTTTTTATTGGTTTAGATTGCAGTGCTTCTTGGATGTTGTCTACAAGCTAATTAACATTTTTGTAACAAATCAATTTTCAAAGCTATTAACAAAATGAATGCAAGATATTGTTGGCATTACTGGCACCCTTCACAAAAATTTATTATAAAATAAACATTTATATGTAATAATTCAAAAATTACACTCAAACAATATCACTTACTCACTCACCCACTCATTCATCATCTTTACCACTTAATCCTGTATACAGGGTTTGTGGGAGGCCTGGAACCTATCCCAGAAACCTGTATCCCAGGGCATGAGGTGGGGTACACCCTCGACAGGGTGCCAATCCAGCGCAGGGCACACTATAGGACACATATAGCTCTTTTTCCCTCGAGGTGGGCATGGCTATACAGTATGTGGCACTCAACAAAGCCAATCAATGCGATAATTTACCGTAAATTCAAGTCAAGTAAGCTTTTATTGTCATTCCAACCATATACAGTTCGGTACACAGTGAAACGAAACAACGTTCCTCCAGGACCAAGGTGCTACATACATGCAACAACATAAATTAACAACACATTTACATTTTTAAGTTAACCTAAAAACGATCTATTTCTATGCAAAAAAGAGACAACACTACTCAACAAAGTGCACGTTACAGTACTTTTTTTTAGTGAGGAGGTATGAGTTGAGGTAGTGGGAAGAGAAACAGCAAACGTTGACATACACAGAGTATAAGGAAGACACCGAAACAATGGGACTGCACCTATGATCCACCCAAATCCTTACAAAACACAAACGAAAGCGTGAGACAGCATGGCTTTCTCTAAAAATTGCAATTACACTATGAAAACTGAATCTTCAAAGATGAATGAACAGATCAGTGTATGCTTCCTGTAATTCTGTAATTCTTCCTGCAGGGAAGTTTAAAACCATGTTCTGAAACGGTGGTGCTACAGTAATAAAAAGCATGTGGAATGCCACTATGAGATTAAACATACAATGTTTCAGCAAACATATCCGCAGCAGTCTAAACTGAGGTCATGTAAAATACTGACAGCACATTGTTATGCGTTAAAATCAAAATGTTCAGAAAAGGCGTCATTTGCCGGGTGTAATAATCTACTTTAAAGAGCGAAGTTATTTGGCTGACGATGAATGAAATACATCTTAGCATAAACAAGGCATAAGCTACTCAACCTAAAATTTTATTTCTTAGATATTAGATATTTATTCTCTTGGAGAATTCTGCTGTACAGAAAGACAGGCAGACATGTAGGTGAGCTTCAACCTGAAATAATAAAATCTCTGATTACATTAAAGCTGATCAGCTTATTTTTAGCTTTTACCTTTTGACTATTTCTAAAAACTCTTCACCCATCAACGACAGGGTACAAGGGCTAGTTCTTAAATAAATACAGATAAGCTGTCATTCTTTGCCCACAGGCTACGTGAATTTTATTGCTACCTTTTCCTGGTGTTGTATTGATGTTAGACAAAATTATTTTGACATTAGATAAAACCAAAGAACTTCACCATGAAAAAAACAGAACTACACAAATCAGATAATGGCTATACAAAACATGTTAAGCACAACTGTAGGAATATGTAATAATTAAGAAAAAGATACTCTGAAAGAATGTGCCATGAGCTGGACCCATAAGCCAGCTGATAATGAGCTCTGATAAATGTTAAATTTATTTTTATGAGTCTTGTTTATTGCATATACGTTTTAGAAGATACATTTTCAAGAATGTAAGGCATTATATGGTGGTGATCTGATGTAACCCTGCATAATTTGAATACAACCCCATGCAAATACTCTTATCTTTGCTGAATGTCAAAGGCCTGCTGTGCAACTATAAAAGGGAGTAACCACTTTAACCCAACTATAAAAATCTGGCTTTAGATCTCATACTTAGGCCATCATTTTATTTTTATTTTTTTTTATTGCATTGAAAACATTTTCCGTGCACCAGTTTTTTTTTTTTTTTCTCTCATCATCTGATGTGTCCCCCCTGTATTGGTTGTGTCTATGAAGGAATCTAAGGTGCTGGGTTTAGCATGGGACAGCCTGGTGGGCAAGGACCCAGAGGAGGTCAGACAGCAGAAACAGCAGAAGCTTAAAGGAGAAATTAAAGAGGTACTGGTTTTATAACAGGAGTGGGGAATAGCTTTCCCAACCTGTATGTCTGCTTCCGCCTCATAGGTTTGAACCGGTAACATTTTAAAGCCTAAATTTTGAAGTGATTATATCCTAACTGATGTGGGTGCTACAATATATGTATTGCACAACCAGGTGAAATGTTACCGACTCAACGCTGAGCATGGTTTCGGCTTAGGCATGAGTGTTCTGAAATGTTAAGCCTTGTCTCTCATGTACCTTCATGTTAACTTTAGAACTGCTGTTACTTGTACTGTAGCTTCAGCTGTGTGTTGGGAATTTAACTGTAGTGCAGATTTCTGTTATGTCTATTTTCTTCTCTAAAGTACAAAATGTGACTGTCAATTAGTACCTTCCCTGTCAATCTGCAGTATGTGTGCCTGTCTGTGTTTGTGTGTATCTGCTATCTTTTTATCTTCATTCACACTGTGTGATCCTCTATTTCTGACTAAACAACGCTAATTATTTATAATCATCATCTTCAGCTAGATCCAGTGGCACAGCAATTATTGCTTCCTTAATTTCTCACCTAAAAGATGTACTTTAGCTCTGAAAATTCTGCCTGCAGATCTAAAAATGGCAGCTTTTACCCATATTTTGAAAAGCAAGGTCGATTTCTAGCCCCTCCAATCAACTACAGGTCAATATCCAATCTCCATTTTGTGGCTAAACTCTTGAAAAGCATGGTCGTATCTTGGGTTCAGATGTATTTTGCCTCAAACCATCTGTATGGCCCATTCAAATCCTTCCAATGTAAGTTCATGTCATTCTACAGCACCGAAACAGCACACTTTACATCTCTTACAACACACAATCATGTCCATAAGTTTTTGGACAGTGACATATACAGTGTGTACACACACAAAAACATATACCAGGCACACATATATAAAATTTTATCCTTGTAAACCACTACAATGGATTTAAAACTAAGCAATCAGCACCACCCTGATTACTGCAACATGCGGTTTATTGGCATTCCTACCAAAACTAAATGTTTTTAAATTTAAATGTAAATCGTACTAAATGTTCTACTCATATTTTGCCCACTCTCTTGAAATTGTACTGGTTAGCAACTTCTAACACATTTAATAATAATAAATAAAACCTCCTCAACTACAACGCAATACACCGTGATGCAGTGTATGCTCTGACAATTTTCTATCATAGCCAACACTAGCCTTTTCAGCAAATTATGCTACACTGTTGGACCTAAACAGACTAGCCTTTGCTCTTCATGTACGCCAGTGAGCCTTGGGGAGCCATGACCCTGTCATGACCCTGTCGCTGATTCAAAGGTTGTCCTTACTTGGACAACTTTGTGTTGAAGCTAACTGCATACCAGAAAGACTTCACACAGCTTGCTGTTTTGGATGTTATGATGGCATTATCTAGTAATCACAATTTAGTCCATGTCACTCAGATCCTCATGCTTGCCACTGTTTCCTACTTCACCACGTCTTTCAAGTTACATTATTTGCTGCTGCATGTAATTTTTTTCAGTGCGTTTGTCAGCAGAGAATTTGAGCTCAGTGTGATATAATTGTTTTTCCTGTAGATGGCAGTAAAAGTAAATGAAAATTTATGGATTGTCTTAATTCCATTCAGCGACTCTGTTCCCTAGTATCAAAAGCAGGAGGATTATAAGGTTCTATGTACATATAATGTTTCAATTAGGAGTGTGTGTGAATGTGTCTCCTGTCTTGTGTTCATATAACTGTGTGTGTGTATGTGTAACTTAGTGTATTCATTATTATTAAGGTGCCCGCACATCTTATAATGACAGTGAGGTCAGATCAGCGTAACTAATGATTTGTCCTGCTCGTCACAGGGGAGATGTCGCACCAGACTGTTACTGATTATGCCAACTTGTCCTCCCTCCCACTGTGTAACAACCCCATTCACCCAAAGCATTTCCTGTTCCATAGCCTCACCTAATCAGAGCGTGTACAAACACATCACCCAGAAGGGACCTGGGCAGAAGCAGCGGCAAACACACAGCGTTCGACCCTCATCAGCTCAGCTGTCAATAAGTGCCTGATTTTGTAAAGCTCTTCACTGCATCACAGCTTGCTAATTTGACACACAGTCATCCCCAAGAGCCTTGAGCAACCTAGCCGTCGATTAGTGTGTTTACCAATCCTTCTCTTTGTGCTCCAGTGTGTGGACAGTAATACTTCTTATGTGCTATCGGAAGGCAATTGGACCCATGAGACCATTAGCTTAGAAGACAAGCTGTTAGGAACTACCCTGATAAAGTGATCTGATCAATGTGATGCATAAACAAGAGGACCATTCCAATATCGTTGATTGTATTAAGAACACTAACCACAGGTTATATCAGGGCATATAAAGAGTTAAAACTTAAAGAAAAAAAAATGTATAAATAAATTTGTCGCTGGAAGAGTAACAGAACCTCCCTTACATAAATACTAGATGCCAAGGAACAAATGATCATGATTATGGTGAGACATTGCATGTGCAGATTTAAGAAAGGTGGCCAAATGTATTATTCTAGATTAATATTGATAAAAATAAATGTAACAAATGCAATCTCAGTAATGAATGCCAGGAAATATCTTCATTTTAAGTGCCAGAATGTGGATGAACAAGACTTTTATAAGACAAGTTTTATAAGACAAGTTGCTTGTCACTGTGGGTGTGTGCCTGGTATATTCTCTTACCCAATGGTTTTGTTGTATGCACGTACAGATAAAAGATGACATTGAAAACCTGGAAGACAGACTGGAATGGGCCAATAACACGCTAAAAAGTGACTGGACCCGCTGGCAGAAGAGCATGAGGTCTGACCTAAAAGGAGTCTTTATCCAAACAGCAGAGAAGAATGTGGAATACTACGAAAAGGTGAGCAATCTCCCGTCCCAAAGAAGCTCTCTGAAGGAGACCGTATACACGGCCGTCATGAAGACAGGAGGCTAATCAGCCACAGGTTTACAGATTTACAGTTTCTTTCGGGGGAACACAGATGCACACTAACACCCTCTGTCGTAAATCAATTTGAGAAGTATTACTATGTACAGTATTTATAAAGCTTTACAGGTTATGCCTGTTTTTGTTTATTAGTAAAAAAAAAAAAAAAAAGTGGGTTTATTACTAAGAACATTTGATAGATGCCTCTAACACTTGAGTCATTTGCAGCCCTGCTTTGGGTATTTGCCAGTAGAGGGTAGTAGTATTTCATTTTTATACCCTCAACCAGCATACTTTAAGTTATGAGCCTCCAAAGCAATAAAGAGAGACAAATATATCTAGCTGAAGAGCTTTAGAGAGGTGACGTATCGTGAAAGATGTCATTAGGTACACTGCCTTTCCATGCGATCTGTAGAGCTTGACATTTGACTTTGAATCTGGAATTTTGACCCAGGCACTGATGGCACAATCCATTCTGAGAATTTTTGGGGGGCATTTGGAGATTTGGAAACAAGTCTGTTATCCATCATCACTCTCACTGTCTGCATAGCCCTTTGAGGCCAACTTGTGATTTCACATATCTATAGAAGAAGGCTGGTAATTATAGCAAGTGTGAACATTGCATGTTCTCTGTGTGCATATTCCACGCATGCACATCAGTACCATGTTTTACAATTTTAAACCTTATAATAATGTTATCTTGTTAATAAGATGCATCTGTATCAGTAGAAATATGAACAACACAAGATGACCTATCAGATCTCTCTCTTGATTTTACTTTTATTCAGTAACTAAAGTGGGGAGATTTTTCATATTGTTACTGTTGTACTATTTACTTTTCATACCACTGTTGATTACATCACCCCAAGGCCCTTTTTTGTTTAATATCAGATAAACAGGCCAACAGGGAACAGGAGGCAGAGGATCCATGTGAGACAGCACATCATTAATAAGTTAAGAAAGTTTAGAGGAGTATGAGGTGTGATGATGCAACCATGAAGGCCATATAATTTAATGCTAATTAAATCAGAATAAAGCTGAAACTTTACTTCAGAGTTGATATGCAGTGGATGAGGGGGATAGCATGTGGCATTCCTGAACTCTTTGAAAGATTAATATGCACAAAAATGGCCCCAATAAGATGAGGCAAGAGGATGAAACTTTATTTGGAGAGTGGGAGATGGGGGTGTGGGTAACTGTGTCCACAATATGCCATTGTGGAAAAGAATATTACCCTGCTTGGGTAATAGCATGTTGAAAAGAATATTACCAGATAATAACATATGTACAAAGACTGAAGCAGGTGTTGAAGATTAGGAGACAGGAGATGAAAGTGAGGGGTGTGTGTAGGAAAATTAGCAGGTGAGAATATGAAAAGAATCAGTAGGAAGCAATGAAAGAGAAGTGCGAGCTCTAATGGGAAACCCCGAAAAATATGCAGTTTGATATGCAGAATTATTTATGTTACTTGATTTTATTCTTATTATTAAGATATTATTTAAATTTACTAATTTACAATGTCATATTAGGCTCTATGAACAAAACGAGGGCTGCATTTATTGAATGGTTTGGTTTAGATTTTACATTTATGTTTATCAATATGAAAAAGAACACTATGGATAAAGTCTTGGCATCACAGAGGAGATTGATGTTCTTATAATTTATAATCAAAAATATAATTGTATGTGCAGTGAAGATGTTGTCCAAGTATGTGGGTTGAAGTTGTAATTTTAGAGCAGTTTGCATTGTAGCCTGTGCAATACAGCAGCCGCACACTATAAGATGGCAAGTTCATATTGCCATGGAGACTCCATAGCAACAAGGATGTTGCTCAGAGATGGGGAAGACAAAGATCCTGTCATTAAGTGTTAGACTTAATTTCAACAGTGTAGGGTATTTTTTTTAGCTTTTTTTTATATATATACATGGCATCTGAGACATCTCTTGTGTGACATGGGGTACAACAGACAGTACTCTTAGGCCTCTGATTATTGATTATTCATTCATTATTACAAAGGCTTTATACTAGATGTTTCCTCTTTATAATCAATTTTTTTTTTCAATAGCAGTGCTTTTTGCCTATGCTGTGTAGAGGTTATTCCATCTCCTTTCTTTAAGCATTGTGAACTTTAACTTCTCATGGGCATGCAGCTGCATATTTATTCAAGGTTTTATGTGCAGGACTGTTTGATTTATTTATTGTTCACTATCTGGATTGGCACCTGATTAAATCTGGTTATCTGCACTTCCTTATAACACAAGGGATGAAGCAAGTTAGAGGTCTAGTGTATCCTAATGACTGTCTAAACTTAGAGTCTTCACCTGCACCATACTGGCAGTTGTGCACCTGGTAAAGATACTGCAGTATATCAGAGAGTGTGGACATTTTCAGTCATTGTATAGGAACTGGGATTTGAGGTGCTTGCATAAAAACATGCCATTAAGTGCCATGCCATATATTTTTATTAAGCACACAAAATATTATTTTCCTGAATTTAACAGATGACATGATTAAGATATGCCATGTTATTTTCTTTTCTATTTAATTTTACATATACTTCACTATTGCTGCCGTTTTATTTATTTTTAAATGCTTTTCCTCCACTCCAGCTTCTTTTGGTGCTCCTCGTGAGATCTTAGTAAAGTTCTCTTTTTTTGATGTGTGCCTGTGTCACACAGCAAAGTATAACATTGCTCAGCTCCACTTGACTGCTCACCATCTCCATCAGTTGTCAGTTTGATCATCTCCAGCCTTAGGGTGTCAGTGACCCATTGCCCAAAGTCAGTCTCAGAAGTGAGTAAAGCAGCCACTTCTGTGTTCCCTCATACATTTTTCCCCTTAAGATGGTGAATCACACTTTGACGTTGCATTTTCTGTCTTTTGTTTGTACACTGGGAATTTTGGTTCCTTTTTCATATTTGAAGTAATCGTTGTTTTTGTGTTTTAATTCTTCTTCTCTATAATCAGCTGGATGATGAAGGCGATCTTTCAGATCAGGTACCGATTGAAAGTCTTAGCATGTAATCCTTGTCTATCATATTTTAGAATGATATCCATATGCGTGTTAAAATAAATCTATACATATATGTTTCTAAATGTGACCGATTCATGAATATAAGAGCTAAAAAAGATTATTGTTATTCTGCCTTTAAACATGCATTCTTTGCCAGTCACCTCTTGTCGCTTGCTTGTCATATTAATCAACTCTAACACTTTGGTTTTTACTAGTTGTTAGAAATTTTCTTGGCCTTTATTCTAGAAGCAGGCATAAAAGCATGTGCATTGTATTTACCTGAATTTTATATGCATCATCAAAAAAGGCAAATATAACTCCCCTAATTTTTCAGCTTGTTTGGCGGTGCTTTCAATCTCTCATCTGAAGTGCTTTTAAAAATGTCAGAGCGCATTTGCCTCCTTTGGTAAGGCGCAATCCTGATTAAGTGTTTTGACAGCCAGGTAGTCGCAGTGGGCATGGTTCATGGCCATTCTGAAGTGGCAGGAGTGTTTGTGGCTTCCGGGGTAGGAGAGGGTTAGCGGTGTTCGAAGGACATTAATCTTGAACCTGGGAAGTGACATACAAATGACGTAGAGGGCTGCAGCCGGCCAAAACCTTTGAATGAAATCGGGTGCTAAATTGAAAGTTGCCGTGTGTCATCCCTCATGACAGCCTTCAAACGGCTTCTCATTACTCTGCAATTGGAGGTCTACCCAGACAAAAAAAGTGGCATAGGTACACAGGCTCGATGCTAATGTCATTACGAATCTGTGTTCTGTTGCAGTGTCTGGCAGTGTGGGAGTCGTTCCTGCTGTCTCAGAGACCTGAGGCCAAGGAAGTGGGCAGAGATGACTCCTAATCCCTCGGAAGCTTTTATCTGAACAGTGAAGACCAAAGACAGGATTTTTACCTTAAAATGCTTGTGCTTGAATTGTACATAAAAATACCACTGCCTCAGATGTGTCAGTATAAACATAACTGTGCCAAACCAAGGACCCGTTGTTTTCTACAAGAGGTAACAAGTTTGTCTCTGCAGCTTATACAGTAGATGTATAACAAGATACAACAAATATTTTGCCAACAAAAAAAGACAGTAATGTAAAAAACTAAAGAAAGATAATAAAGGAACCTAATTAAATTCAGTAGAAAAGGTTTATGGCTTTACTATATCTTTATTACATTTGGATGACATTAATCTCTGAATTAATTTTATAATTATTTGGTGCATTTGCTTTTATCCAAACCACTGGCTAAGCTACTTTAAAATCTGCTCACAAGCCAGTGAGACAATTGTGTAGCTCAGATTATCCAAAACTGGTGCATTTTATGGCAGTACATTGCACTATGGAATATTTTTAAATGTACTAGTATAAATCATACAAGTTAATCATCTTTCCTTTTTTGATTACAATATGCTCATGTTTTACAACCATGGAACCATATGCTTATATTAATAAAAATGTGTAAATATTAATATTTCTATAATGTACATATATTTGCATTCAGTTTAATTTGTGACATGATACTGGGTCAATTTTAGGTCCAAACTGTAACTGAAGAAAATCATTTATTACAGCTTTTTGTTTTTCGTTGACAACTGAGTTTTCCTCTGATTCTGAATGAACAGGCTTTGGAGCTCTGGGATCCTATAGTAGGTTACTCGTTTGTCCTAATCACATTAAACATTTAACTGCTCTTTTAAAATAACACCAAACCTATTGCCTTAAATTGAATTTGGGAACATATAGGTGCAACTTGTCATGCTTTGCTAATGTTTAACATGCTGATCCTCACCTTAGACACTGCGTACATTTAGTGTATCCTAAAATAGATATTAACTTGGATATATAAGTCACTCTCACTGTTCATATAATTAATGAGTTTATTAGTTCAAGTGTCCGAAATGTTAATCTAAAATCCAGGGTTAAAGATAAATTTGTCTTATATTTTTACGTCAGAAATCACAATAATTAATAAACTTATGCCTGAATGTTTAAACGCTGATGTACAATATTCAAGTTTAGAAAAACAACATAAAAATAAATGCGCGCAAAAAGGAGGTCACACAGGACATCGGGTCGATAGATCATGTGACCTTTACACGATTCGCATACATTGCTCAGTGGTAGGTGTTTCGCCTGCCATGCGGAAGGTCCGGGTTCGATTCTCAGCCGGTGCCCAAACCCCAGCCACTGGATGCAGTGCCGGTCCCAAGCCCGGATAAAATGGGAGGGTGCCTCTTTCTACGGGTTGAATAACAGGCAGGATTATGCCACATGCTTTCTGAACGCTCATTTAATTTTCACCAGGCACAGACTGCTCTTTATGATTTACAAGACTGGAACATTAATGTTGCATAGAATATTAAAGCAACATTAATGAGCTGTTAGTGTATACTTTTTAGAAACTTGTACTTGTTCAAAGAGTTTCTTTGTCCTTGATAAAAATGACCAGTCACTACAATTCATCGTCTTAATAAAGTAAATGTTTTCTACAACAGTGCTTCCCAAACCAGACAGTGCACATTTTTTGCTCCATGCATGTGCTGTGTAAGGTGGAATTGTTTAAAAATATGGATTGTCTCAGGGGACCCACTGCTCTGTTGAACTACAATATTGGCCAAAAAACATTTTACTGCTCTTCACTGTCTATGAAAATACAGAACAAAATTGTGTCAAAATCAAGGTGTGTCTTCTTAGACCAAACATTGAAAACTTTAAATTTACCTTCATATGCTATGTCCGGCATCAGACGTTGCATGTTTATTCATTAAGTCTTGCCTCTGCGAGACTTACTGTATGTCCAGATGAGAAAATATATTAATCACCATGAAACCATGTTGTATAGTCACAGAAAAAATCTGATGAAGATGCCATAGGGTAATACTAAAAGGCTTCTTAATAACTTTTTAATGTTATATGAAATGTTATAATACAGCACATGGATTCCCACCTTTATATCAATAGCCTAAAGCCATGAGGTTCAGTGAAAGAAGTGTTGGCTCTGGGGCCGTCTGTGCAGTTTGAATTTGTAGATCATGATACACATTTTTTCCAGTAGACAACATTCAAATAAATACAAATCGCTTTTATATAAATTAGATTGTTTAAGGTTTCAGATATTCCTACACAACTGGGCTTGTTTAAATGTCGCTTTTTAATAATTATTCCTCACACTATTGAAAGTGAAAGTTCAGAAAAGGTTTGCAGAAAAGAAAAAAAATTTTTTTTCACTGATTGAATCATCATATTGGGCCTTATGCCAAGCAGTTACTCTTGTACTGACATTTTTGAATTTTATTTAACTCTATTATGGGAGATAATTACAGTTCTGTACAGCGCTATCCTGTGCTCAATATTCGTTCAATAAAGGGTCACTAGAAAGTTCATTACATGAATTAGTGGAGGACTGAAGCCTTCCTCATTCAGTCCTACTTTGGTTAAATTCAGTATTTGCCCAGCTACATGTACACATACAGAGTCATCAAAATTTTATGTGAAAAGTCAGAGGAATGGGGGGAAAACTATATAGAGTTCATGTGTATGCTACCACTACTACTGACACTAACTACTTCTAGGCTGGAGAACTAGACCTAACTGGTGAGAAGTGAAAAACACACTTCAGGAAAAGCGTTTACCTTCATGATCCAAACAAGATTGGCTATGATCTTTCTCAAAATTGTTCTTAGAAATTTATAACAAGCTGTACTGAAAACAGACATGTAAAGATGCTAGATACAGTGGAACCTCGGATTATGAGCATAATTCGTTCCCATAAGAAATAATGGAAATTCAAATTATTCGTTCCACAGCCCCGCAAACAAATACATAAAAATAATTAACACAAAATATAAAGTAAAAATAAAACAAATTAACCTGCCCTTTATAAATCCCGACAGACAAGTGTTTCCATTTAGCCGCACAGGCACTGTGTGTGTGTGTTTCTCTCTCTTGCGTGATACATGATACTCGGTGATCGTAAACCAAGACAACACTCCTTTTCAAAGTCAAAATTTATTAAACATCTTTGCTCGTTTGCGGAACACTTGCAAACCGCGTTACTCGTAATCCGAGGTTTCAGTGTATACAGTAAGCAAATGTCTTAAATGGTTTGCAAGAGGTATCCATAATTTGGCAAAAAAACTTCTACATGAGCATGTGAGTTACTGGGTACATTTGCATGCATTGATCAGTCATTACATTTACACATTAACACATTAATTGTACACCAGTAAATTTGTAAAAGGCTCACCCATGCCGGGGGGGAGTATAGGCAGTCCGGTCCAATACAACAGAAAAGCCAATGCAACATAAATGGATGAAAGAAGTCAATGGCCACGATAGAAAGGCCTAAGAACACCCAATGTCCCATAGCCATTCATGCATGGATCCCATCAGACTAAGAGCACTGGGCTCCCCCGGCCTCCAAACTTCCTAGATCACATTGCAACCCACAGCACCCAAAGGATCTGCTGTCAACGTCCTGGTGCCAGACAACACGGCACACCCCCAGAGACCCTGCAGAGCCACACCTGATGGCACCAGAGCCATGCCGGCAGAAGGAGAGCCCAAAACATGGGTTGTTATAATGTTGATGGTCTTAATGCTATGGCTAATTGGTGATAAAGGCGACTGACTAATATGAACCTTTACTGTAATTAGTGCGATTGCTTGAGTAGTTGTTCTTACAGTTTACCGTTATTATTGTTTTTATTCAACCTGTTTTTGGCTGTGTTTCTAGCATTTTTGACACAAAAGCCAATGCAACACACACTTTTGACTCCAGCTCTATTGTGTCTCTTCTGTTGTGCTGGTGGAAAATGGTTGCAATCCTCCCTGTCCTCACTGTTTTGTCCTGTGGTAATGAAGGTTCAAACGCTTGCGGAAATGTGTGTCTGGATTTATACATGGACTGCATAAAAAATCAAATCACATATTTCAAATCCACATGAATTTGTATTAGAACTAAATGTAGAAGAAAATTAGGCAACTTTTGTCTTTGTAAATATGGCACATTTTTTGTCTGCTTTGGAAAAAAAAAATTAAGCAAAGAAAAAATAACTATTGACTTTTAAACATATATTATATCGGTGACTGACTCTGGCATGAGAACTTGACAGCACAGAAACAATACCTGTGTAGTCTCTGTTTACAAGTACAACCTGTTTCCCAGACTTCCTGCTGTTCTTCTTACCTTATATGCCGTAATGAAGTGTTACCAGGGAAATTCTTACTACGCCTCAGTATGCTGTTTGACTGCAACTTAATGCGACTGATGCCAAGGCTGCGAAGTATTGTAAAGCTACAGTGTGGGACTAAAATGAAAAATGATTTCTACTGAAAATAAATCATGGAAGAAAGGGTATGTTTCTTGTTATTTTTTATTATCAGCATGCTTTAACACACTATCTAAAAACCCACTTCATCCACACTTTCAAGCTGCAGTCTTTGATCATTTATAAGATTTTAAACACTACCCATAATTGAGTCATTTTTGGATATTTGGTTGTATATTTAATTCCTTCACTGTAAGCAGAAGCAAGAAGCACAAGACTCAGATCCAGAGGCTGATCTCTGACCTGAGAAAATAAGGGTTAATGAACAGGTCTTATCATGCAGTAGAATTTTTGTTTTCTCCTCTCAGAGTTGTCCATGAGTTCAGTGACTGTGTCTGCCTTCATTTTCTCTCAAAGTTATCAGAGAATAAAGGACGGCAAAACACAATGTGGCAAGCATTTCAGTAATACACAGAAACAAAAATAGACCTGAGATGGAAAAACCCAAATGCAGCTCTGGTTGTCTGAAATAAAGCAATTTTGTGTAATTCTGTTACATATTAATGTGAAATCATGTAAAGGAATAATCTGATTAGTGGAAATGGAACATTTTCCACAGGAGTGATTACAGCCATTTCAGGACTCAGTGAAAAGGCCCACAGAATGAGATGTTTCATGACCTGTACAACAAATGGACATTGAGTTTTCTGTGAGCAAAATCAATGTTCGGTTCATTTCACAGTTTACCACCACAGTTCATGGACCATAATGCCAGTGTGTGGTTAAATACATTTCTTTTCCTGCTTGTTACAAAACCAAATAAATTGTATCCTTCAGACATTAGCAACTCCACTAAATACAATCACATTACAATTAACCCCTTTGTAAATAAAAGATGGCACAATATGCGTTATATTTTCTCAGAATATATATAATGCAATCCAGGGATTTCTTAAAGAAATCATATTTTACCTAGTTTAAAAGTGTACATAATAAGTCTTAGAAATGAGTGAAAGGATGTCTTAGAACATTTTTTTCCTACACAAGATATTACCTTATAGTCTAAGTTAAATTAGGTTTTGATGTAATGTCTTACACTATCAAAGAATGTTTGCACTATCAAAAGCATTGATGCACTCTAATGAATGCATTCAGAAACATGCCTTTCGCTTTACACATTTGCTGCTGATGTGCCAACAGGAAAGATGAAAAGATAGAGCAGTACTGTGGTTGGGAGAGCTCTGCTGCAGACAACGGATCCAATGGTAAGCAATCAAACCCATTCAGTCAGGCCAATTCTAAACCTGCAAAAGCAAAGTACCTCAAAATAATGAGCATTAACCAAAACACCAGCAAATAAAACAAGATTTACAGCAGCTCAATTAGGATGGGACTCATCAGGTCCTGAATTACTGAATTCCTTTGTTAATGATATGCTTAAAAAGACGTTATAATGTAAAAGGCATCAAGTTTAATCTCACAGTGTAAAAACAGTGCCTTTCCTAAATATTGATGCCTAATGCTGCAAACTTTTTCATATATAGTGGTACAACTTAGAAGTCAAAGGGACCTAAATGGTATTCAATGTGTGTTGAATTATTATGAATCAACAGAAAAAAAATTATATTGAAGAAAGTGAAATGTAGTTTGCAAGATAATGAAAATGTTAATTGCAAATGTACTGTATTGATCCCCCTCTCACTCTGAAAACCTTAAACTTGTGTTAGTCTTGGTGTAACCATTTTCCATCAGCTCACTGACTGGATTAGATGTGTAATTAAAGTGTGACATGATCAGTGCATAACCGAACAGTTCGAGAGTACGCCTAAACAAACATCATAGACAAAGCATCATAGACAATCATCATAGAGACAAAGACATTTCCAAACAAGACCAGGACAAAGCTTTGTAAAATTAGAAAAGAGTACATCACTATTAAATCCCTTGTTAAACTTTAAACATTTATTATTCTGCGCTGAGAAGAGACAACGGATTGTATTAGCCTGAGACCAGTATCAGCCAAATGAACAAGGATAACTCTTGCTTCATGCTCCCATCACCAAGTTTCACAGTGGGGATGGTGTTCTCACAGTAATGGACAATGTTAAGTTTCTATAACTGTAACTAATATCAGGATCTTGTCAGCAATTTTATAAATAATAATTTCACATAAATTTCAAAAATTTCATTCCTTAAAAAGAATGCCTGTTACTACAATTAGTAACACTGTTAATCCAATTAGTAGCTATGTCTCCATTTTTTTTTTCTTTGTTTAAGATCTGGTATATTTCCAAAATCCATATTACAACATGTTTCCCTCGTTAAATTAGGGTATTGTCTGGCGCAGTTTTTATTGATTGTCAGTGGGCTAATTAGACTGTTCCTTTATCTGCTACCATGCTGCATCCCATATCAGTATCAAGAAGCAGCCTCTGTAAGACACACAGAGGATTCCAAAATGTTTAAGGAACAAGCCTGGGATTTTCTTTTCAGCAAGAAGGAGAATGTTTGTCAGTCACACACTGTACATGATAAGACATACAGCATACTTACCTGAATCTAAATTATTTTAAAGCAAAAACTTGCCCCACCTACCTGTGGCTCAGTGGCATTTGGGAGTAATGAGCGGCATCCATTCTCTCTGTGTCACACAGGGCTAACGTTGCAGAAGAGTGCCAGAGAGTAAGTCATCGATCAGAGCTGGTCCATGGCAGCTTTAGCTCTGACATTTATTATAGTGGGAGCCTGTGATTAATCATCAGTTTAACAAGGCCAGGCACACTCAGCATCTCTTATGTAGTTGCTTGAACACACTCACGCCACACACAAACAAGCTGGCCACAAGGGAGAGAAAGGGGGCAGGGTGAGAATTAACTTTTTTTCTTTCTTTCTTTTTAACATGATACATAGGAGCAATGCGGATGATTAGGTAGAATTTAGGGAAACTGCAAAACTTTTAATTGCTGCCAACAAACATCACTGCTTACTCACTCATCACACCATTATTCGCCAAGTGCCTTAAATGTCAATATTCATGTTTGGTATTCAATTCAGGTGTAGTGCTGCCCACTGAGACTACACAAAGGATTCAAGCAAATCCTTATTTCCTTTTGCTCTCAGTTAACATCAGCACATTCTCTCATTGCAGATGATAATGCATTTCATGGCTGGCAGAAGACTAAACAGGAAGAGAAATGCAGATATTTGGATGAAAGGAACATTCTGTTATTGCCCCATGTAACTGTTAAGTCCTGGTTCTCTAGTTTAGAAGGGAATGATGTGGTAGAAAAATTATGCCCAAAATGTGACAGATCTCAAGATGATACTTCCTCTAATAAATCTCCTGTGGCTCTCCAAAGCAATTCAGACATTGACTGTTTACCAATAAACTCCATGTCCTCTAACTCAATGACCCATAAACAAAATATAATTTATAGCCCCAGTCCAAGCAACTTGGAGCTAAAACAGAGTCAACCATTGGTGCAATGGGTTCCTTCAACCCATGAGGAGAAATGTGAGGAATCTGTGCCTTGGCGATGTAAAGGATTTGCTCCAGTGAACCGTGAAACAAAACCTGCTGAACCTCTGAATCTCTGCAAATGGCCAGCTGCCCAGAGACTCGAATGGTGCCATGAAAGCCTGGCCAGACTGGCACATCTGGGGGTGCAGTCACCCAAAAATGCATTTCCTGTTTGCAGACGCAGGCCAGTCATCCAGAGGCCACTTGTGGGTCATAAAGGAACGCAGGTGGTTAACGGACATGTGAATAAACACTTCTGCTGGACATCATCATCCAAAAGTCTCCTCAGTGAAGATGGCCCAAAGCCAGCTACACAATTAGACCCATATAACAAAGCTGTGAATAGCTCTTTATGGAGTGCAGTGCAAGAAGGATGTGGCAAAAAAACTATGCAACAAGATGTTGATCATACGTTTCACAGAAACAATGTGAGCTGGTTGTCGGTAAGCAGCATCTTTCTCACTTTATCCTCCTTCACACCAAAGAATGGCACAGCTCCTTATAATCGTGCCACTGTATTAGTCAGAGGTTTTACTTTGGGTCCTGGGTTTGTAGGAAGGGTTGGCAGTATGGCAGTATACATTACAAAAATATGAGTTTTATAGTTGGCTTAATATAATACAAAGTATATAGTTGGCTTAATATAATATAAACTCAGTATAAAGTCAATATAAATTAACAATGAAATACTATAAGTGTTAAGTCATAATATGCAGTTAGTTACTTGTAGCTGTAAGTAATGAATTAGTCAGTGACTGTGCAGTGAAATGTCCATACTATATCCATAATACTCCCAGAAAATATATGACATAACGTATTGTGATTTTAAATATAAATGCAGGTTTTGGGTTACCACTAGGGATAGAATAGACTTTTTACAGCCTTTTGTTCAGAAGCCAATTTTTTTTATAGGACTATTTATAGTTTAAAGTACTCTGTGAATTCTTATTCATGGCTTCTAATTTTAACTGTTCTGAAGACGTGGCTAATTAACAATCAGCACCAATGGCAACCATGTGTGTGTCATAGTAGGAAACAATGGCATTGTTGTACAGTGCAAATCAGAGGAAGGAAACACCAACACACACGAGATTCAGATTCCGAGATTTTCTTGAGATTTTTTTGTTTATTTGTTTATTGGCAGTGTTAATGTGATAAGTGATATTATTATTTCAGAGTTGAAGCCCACGTACATGTCTGCCTGTCTGACAGAACTCTCTGCCGAACGCAAAGAAATAAAATTTTGTAAGGTTGGGTAGCTTACGTCTTGTTTACACTAAGTTTTACTTCTTTCTTCGTCAGCCAAATACACTCCGTCTTTAAAGGAAGTTATTACATCCTGCACATAACTGTAACTGTCCATGCCATCACTTTTACTCAACATTTTGATTTGAGCTGCTAACCCTCTCCGTTCAGGTATTTTTCACACCCCCACCTCAGAAAGCTGTGGATATGTTTGCTCTAACGACCCGTGTTTTATCTCATAGTGCTCTTGACATCACTGCATTAATTAGCACCACGGTTTCGGAACATATGAGACAAACTGATTTTAAACTTCCCGCAGGAAGAATAAACATACAATGATATGTCCTAAAGATTCTCTTTTTTTTGTTTTTGGTGACAATTTGGGTGCCAAGTAGGGGCATTACGGATGTTCTGTGTATTACGGTAAACTATCGCGATGATTATACGCACCACTCTATAGAGACAATCACGCCCACTTGGGAGGCGAAGCACTGCATTCGTCTGAAAAAGTGATCGCTGATAATCTGGCAGAAATTTGCTCATAACGTCCCTTCTACTCAACATTTTGATTCAATTTCTGGTGCAGAAGTTGCGTGAAGCTGTGTCAAAACTGTCTTGGGTTCTCCAATGCATAAAATGTAAACATACCTTTGAAAGAGCGAGTTCTGACCTATATATACTGTACTATTCTAACCCATCCCAAAGGTGGGTTAGAATAGTAGGTGGGTCTATTGGACTGAGGCCATTTGAGTACAGTGAACTCATTGTCATGTTCAAGAAACCAGATAGAGATTATTTTAGTTCCCTTTCAAAGCTACACTCGATGCTGCGTTGAAAACGCTATGGGAAACATGTCGGCGGCTGTGAAGCATGTGTGTACAAACACGCCAAATTTTGGCTTATATAACCTCGGTCAGGTGACGTCATCTGATTAGACTCAGCTGCAGGTTATAAATATCGGTTAGCCGGCGACGACCTCAGATTCATTTGTCTTCACGATACTGTGAACGCAACGTGTGCAAGCACAAAAAAAAAAAAAAAACGCATTTAAAACAGATATCTTTAAAAATTCAAATTATCACTGAGATAATGGCGGAGATTAGCGCTGTATGTCCGTGTGAGAACTATCTCTCCGAAGGCGACACGCACACTCTTTGTTTTAAATGCTTGGGTGAGAGCCACGCTCTCGATGGATTTAAAGGAGAGTGTGACCATTGTGACAGTCTCCCAGTAAAAATGCTCCGCGCGCGCCTTGCGTTCTTCAGGGAACTACGCGCCGCGCTGTACTCCTGGGGATCACAGGTTGATCTGGCCGAGGCACGAGAGACGGAGCCTCTCCTTTCTCTCGACTCCTCCCCCGATCGCGTAGTCTCTCCATCCACTTCATGCGAGCACTTCAGTGCTTCTCGTGAGTCGATGGAAGAGACCCTGTCCCTTGCTTCTGTAGAAATGGCAGCAGCCACCTCAGAACGACCCTCTAGCAATGACAGAGAGTAAGAAAGGTTGCTGGAAGTCATAACGCGTGCAGTCAAACGGCTTCACATTGACTGGCCACAGGAGCAAGCTCTCACCACACACTCAAAATTAGACGACAGATTTCTGTCGGGTGGCCAGGAGAGGGCACCAAAACGCCGCTCTCTCCCATTTTTTGATGATCTCCATAGTGAACTATCCCGTTCATGGGATAAACCTTTTTCATCCCGTATTTTTGTACCACCAACCTCGTACTTTTCCAACATCCTTGATGCTAAGACACGGGGCTATGTGATGATGCCCCAGGTTGAGGAGACGCTAGCTAGCTATCTCACTCCTGGAACATCATTATTGAAGAAGCCAACCCTCCCCTCCAAGCCGTGTAGAATTTCTTCTAACCTGGTAGGGAAGGCGTTTCAAGCAGCAGGTCAGGCTGGCGCTTCCTTGCACACCATGGCGGTTTTGCAAGCGTACCAGGCTGATCTGCTGAATGATTTGAGCACGAGCGGCACTGTGGATCAAGAACCATTCACAGAGTTACGCCGGGCTACTGATCTGTCCCTGCGTGCGACTAAACAAACAGCCCGTGCTATCGGCCGTTCTATGGCATCCCTAGTGTATGCAGAAAGACATCTATGACTTAATCTGACAGGCATCAAGGATAAGGATCGATCATTCCTCCTTGATGTCCCTGTCTCACCATCAGGCCTATTTGGCGACGCCGTTAATTCCGTTGCCACCAAGTTTCGAGATGCCAATGTCTATAAACAGGTTTTTGGGAAATTTCTCCCCCGCTGTACTCAGGAGCCAAGGCCGTCGGCCACCCAGCCTCGACCAAAGCTGAGTCTCGCAGAAAGGCGAGAGGCGCAGAAGGAGAGCGTCAGTAGCCGCGCACCCCCCCGTAAGGACTGGGGTACGGCTCACCGCCCCTCACAGATCGCCTCTAAAAGCTCAGACCGCCGCGCCGTCTTCTTCTCTAAGAAGAGGCCCTGAAGGATTGTGGGGTCTTCCCCGGGTGAGAGCACGTAATTTTCTTCTTTAAGAACATGCCCCCCCCCTCCTCCCCCCCCGGGCAAACCACGGGACCGATGTTTAGATCCGCCGCCTTTGGTGTTTCGGACGACGCCGGTCCTCAACGACATCTTAGCTCTTCGGTTAAATTCCTGCTGTATTCCAGGATGCCGAACAGCTAACATGATCCCCCATGACTCATCACATGATGAGTGAGAGCATTACATCACTCTCCGTGTTTTCAGAATGGCGTGGTCTCCACTTCCATGAAACCGGAAAGTGTGCATCTCCTGACAGAGGCTGCTGGAGGAACGGGGCCATAGAACATGTTCCCCTACCAGATAGTGAGTCAGGTTTTGCTTAGTTCCTATAGGAACAGTGGGGCTGCGTCCAATTTTTCAGATTTTGTGGTTTTTACCACCATCTAAATAAATAAATACAGTTTCAAAATTGACTGTCAAAGTGATTGCTCTCAAATCCTACCAAGCTCATTGATTTGTGACAATCGATTGAAGGACGCTTACTTTCATATTGCCACAACACAGGGAAGGACCTGAGGTTCACTTCGGGAGCAAAGCTTACCAGTATCAGATCCTTCCATTTCTGCCTAGCTCTCTACATGAATATATTGAATTTCATATATGACTGGCTGGCCCAGTCTCAGTAGCTAGCGCTTCAGCATGTCGTCCTAGCTCATTTTTGGTTCTAAGATAGGGGATTTCAATCTACTGTAGGGCCAATCCCCAACAAGGGTTACGCCCCAGGTGCTTCGTACCCTCCCTATGTGGCTCAGACCCCGGTTTCTAGTTTGGGTCCCACTCTAAGTTCGTCTTGTCGTCACAGATGCTAACGACAGACATTTCCCTTACGGGCTAAGATGCGTTTTTTTTCCCCATGGAGCTGGAAAGGCTTTCATCTCGTGCGGCACATCAATTGCCTTGAAATGATGGCCCTATTTCTGGTCCTAAAGCACTTCCTCCAGCAATTGAGAGGCTACTGTACCATGCCCTAGTGTGGATGTGCAACACTATTGCAGTCACATATTATCGCCAGGGAAGACTGTGCTCGTGCTACTAAACAGCTAGCGCACCAGATTCCTCTCCCTCAGAGCGATTTACATTTCAGGGCATATAAATAAGGAGCATCTGTACTGTCCAGTCAAGCTCTGACACACGGGGATTGGAAACCCCACCCCGAAGTAGTCAGTCAATCTGGGAGAGATTTCAGCTAGCAGAGGTGGACCTCTTTACCTCGTAAGACCAGAAAATGTCCCCTTTGCTGCTCTCTGACTTTTCCAGCCCCACCCCTGGGTCTGGACACCTTGGCCCTTACGCGGCCCAGGTTACGTCTCTATAAATTTTTCCTGATATCGCTGCTTCCGGGAGTCTAAGTCAAGCTGGTCTTCCAGCCAGCGTAATTAAGACTATTCTAGGGCTCCCTCTCCTAGAGGAGCTTATGCCCTCAGAAATGAATGTATGTGAAAGATTCGTACATACGAAGTGTTTCAGCCCATATAGCTTGAAGCCTCTGTCCTCCACCTGTTACAGCTTCGGAGCAGG
Organism: Channallabes apus; assembly: GCA_030522415.1. NCBI lineage: Eukaryota > Metazoa > Chordata > Actinopteri > Siluriformes > Clariidae > Channallabes > Channallabes apus. The sequence goes on along the minus strand of CM060104.1, from coordinate 16,369,500 downwards.
TAAGACTTCATCTACAGTGTCCAGTATGTGCCCTTTGGGTGAGAGATTTTTTGCGCTGCTGAAAAAAAAAAAAAAGTTTGTCCTCGAGCTTGTGCCCTAGTACTCTCAGGACGTACTTAATTGCATTCTCACTCAACTATCGTCTGACATTGTTTTTGAAACATCCTGTCCTCCGCCTTTACAGCTTCGGAACAGAAGAGATTTCACTGACTATGTCCAGTATACACTCTTCAGATTTACGTCCACCACATCAGCCGGTAGCGTAAACCAGAGCAGCTTTTACATGTTTGGAACTGCAACCTGTGGTGCCTCAGCCACTATACTGGATGAGAGTGCTATTGCCCCCTCCCATGGGACACATGAGCTCAATTCACCTCTAGGAATCAGGGCTCATTCAACCAAGGGGATCGCCCCATATATTGCACCAGCAAGGGGTATCCCTCCTACAGCAAGTGTGTGCTAAGCAGGTTGACCCAGTCCTCTGCTGAATTGCTCCAGTGCTGGAGTTTCTCTAAGAAGAATTGTCTTCAGGCTTGTGCCCTAGTACCCTCAGAATGTACGCATTCGTTATTTCAGTCTGCCACGTTCTGATTGAAGCCACTAGAGTCAGCACCTGACAGACTTCTGACCCTTAGGATGTTTTTTCTTATGGCCATTTCCTCTCTCAAGAGGATCGGAGATCTGCGTACTTGTCAGTCTCCCCATCTTGCCTGGACCTGCCCCTGGGCAGTCAGGCAATTCTGCATCATCACCTACTTTGCCCAGTATGTGCGCCCTTCAGACCTACGTCCACCGAACCAGCCAGTGGCGAAGGTCAGGGCAACTTTCTGTGTGCTATGGAGGCCGCAACCGGAGGGGGGGTGCGTCCGTAACTACACATACCTAGTCACTGGATGATAGATGCTACTGCCCTCTCCCATGAGGCGCATGAGCTCACTTTGCCCCTGGGAGTCAGGGCCCTTTCAACCAGAGGGCTCACCTCATATATTGCTCCTGCAAGAGGTACTCCCTGCAGCAAGTGTGTGATGCGGCAGGTTTTTTCCTCCCCGCATACATTTGCAAAATTTATAGTCTGGATGTCCACGTAGCTCCCAGACATAGTTCTGAGACTCCACGGCCTTGTGCACACATGCTACACAACCTTGGGGTCCAGACACCTGCAGTGCTGCGGCGTTGGTATTCTCGTTCCCATAGCGTTTTCAACGCAGCATCGAGTGTAGCTTTGAAAGGGAACGTCTCGGGTTACTTTGCTGTATCCCTGTTCCCTGAAAAGCGGGAACGAGATGCTGCGTTGCAATGCCGCACTGCCACGTGACCGGACATCCGTTCAGACAAACGAATCTGAGGTCGTCGCCGGCTAACCGATATTTATAACCTGCAGCTGAGTCTAATCAGATGACGTCACCTGACCGAGGTTATATAAGCCAAAATTTGGCATGTTTGTACACACATGCTTCACAGCCGCCGACATGTTTCCCATAGCGTTTTCAACGCAGCATCTCATTCCCGCTTTTCAGCAAAGTAACCCGAGACGTTTTGTGACATGACACAAGAGAGCAGCTGGTCACTGGATATTTTCTCTTTTTCAGACTTTTCTCTGTAAATCACCATTATCCAGCCATGTTCAAAATCATTTAAATCAGATTTGAGACCCATTTAAGCAAATATGTAAGCGCCTTCCATTGGATAATTACTGCAGTAATTATGGTTCACCTGGCAACAAGTTATTTAACCCTAACTAATGCAGTGAGTAGCAAAATGCACTATATTGACAAAAGTATTCGCTCGTCTGCCTTCACTTGCATATGAATTTGATTAACATCCAATTCTTAATCCATAGGGTTTAATATGATGGTGTCCCACTCTGTGCAGTTATAACAGCTACAATTCTTCTAGGAATGCATTCCATAAGGTTTAGGAGTATGTTTATGTTTATTCATCCAAAAGCAAATTTGTGAGGTCAGACAGTGATGTTGGACTAGATGGCAGTCAAGGTCAGGGCTTGTCAAATTCTCCCACACTAAACTCACTCATCCATGTCTTTATGGACCTTGCTTTGTGCACTGGTGCGCAGTCATGTTGGAACAGGAAGGTTTCATGCTCTCAACTGTTCCCACAAAGTTGGGAGCATGAAATTGTCCAACATTTCTTGGTACTGCATGCTGAAGCATTAAGAATTCCTTTCACTGGAAGTAAGGGGCCGAGCCCAACTCCTGAAACACAACCCCATACCAGTTCCAACATGACTGCGTACTGTACCAGTGCACAAAGCAAATACTTTTAACAAAATAGAGTATCCTGTGGTCATAGCAAAGATATTACTCTGTTTCAGAAGGGTCAAATTATTGTCATGCATCAGCAGAAAAAAAAAAGTAAGAAGATTGCTGAAACTATTAAAATTGGGTTAAAAAATGTCCAATGCATGTCATGCTCCCATCATGCCTAGTGCCTACTGTACAAGCCTGTGGGGGCAGAGTTATTGTCTGGTGTTCCTTCTGTTGGCTACGGTGGTCAAAAAATTATCAATGTTCTTTTTTTCTCCCTGATGTAATAAATATATTCCAAGATGGATTCATCTGCGTTAAAATGTTCAGGGATGCACCCCTCCTTTGTCAACAACCCAGTAATAGAGAAAGATCAGAAAAAAGAGTAGCTATAGAGGGAGACCTACTCTTCTACCAACATGCATCAATCTGTCAGCTAATAAAAACGGTTATGTCTACTTTTGATACAGTGCTCTTACGTATATAGGGCACTCAAGTTTCTCTTAAACAAACCAGCCAATCATTATTTAATATGAAACAAAACACTGACAATAATTAACAAGGCACTGAAATGACTGGGAAAAAAAACATACTGTAGCCTAAGCATCTTTACATAGTGCAATATAAAATAAATCTTGTACATACAGAAAATGCCTGTTATTCCACTGAAGGATTAATTAGCTGATAAAGTTTTATTTTTGTTTTTTGATTACATATGACTATATAGAACTTTTATAAGAAATTGTCTTAAAATGTCTAAATGATATAAAAGTTACATGATAAAAACAACAGCAATACCACCAGCTCAGGCACATCTTTATAATTACTGTATAACTAAAGGAGCTGCAAGCTCTTCACTGTCCATCACGCTACATACACCTTCAAACATGCTTTATATTTTGATTGTGGTCCAAAGCAAACATTGTTAGACAAGGAGACTTGATTGGCAGACTATAGCCTTATACTGTATGTGTAGGAGGAGGAGGAGATCTTGCTATTTCTGTCTGAAAACAACATAAGAGAAATGAGTACATGTGGAGCGGAGCTATTGTGATAAAGGGCAAAAGATGAGATAGAGGTTACTGAAAGACAGATATAAATGTGAGGCTGCTGAAGCATTTCATCTTTTGTGTTTGCATCTCAGGACACGCTGTGTCCATCAGGATACCATGGGAACAGCGCATCCTCCACCATGCTACATGATATCACTTTATTCCACATTCTCCAAGTACTACAGAGCGAACCAGTAAATTTCCCACAGGTCAGAAGACAGAGACGTCTCGAGTCACTTCCTAGTCTGAATGCCTGATTCCATCCTGAGGAAGAATGTAACCATTTTCTACACTCACTACAACATATCACTCTGGCAGACATCATCCAAACAAGGTCAGAATATATTTTATTCAAAGACATTTCCTCTACAGTGTAAAAGGTCATGATTTGATGAGACGCAGTATTTTTAATGAAGCTGTGAGCTGGAACTAATTAAAATTCATAAGATGATGACCTGCAACATTCATACAAAAAACCAACAGCTACACGAGTGAGAATGTCACAGGTGAACGGCGAGAGAAATTAGTAATTAAAAAAGTTCAGGAGGTTGTAAGAACGCACTTTTACAACCAAAGATTCTGTACAAACTCGTAAAGAAATAGAAAATAGGAGTTGTGAACATAATATGCAAAATAGAAATGTTATAAACCAATCAGTATTGAAAATGAAAAATTAATTCCAGCCATTGGAACAGTACGTAATTCAATGTTATACCACAAATTCTCAGGATTTTTTTCCTTTTAAATTTAAAATGAAGCACATATGGTACAATATATACTTTTTGTTATTTTACAAGACACATAACACTTATTGTACAAACTTTAGAAAATAAACAGTAAGAAAATTTGACAAACTATACTGTATATGCATTTTTACTCTTTATGTTTTATTTAATGATTATACTCTAATTACTCTTAGCAAGCACTGCAGTAACTTTAGTCCACATTCATTAGATTAATAGAGTCTGATTATTACTATAAGTGCTTATGAAAGTAGTGTAATGGATATTCCAAAGAATCTCCATTTAGTCTGCAGGTAACATTTATGTAGTTTAAGGTGCTGGAATTCTCATATAAAAAATAGACCATATCCAGGGAAACAGCCAACTGCGTCCATGCCAATGGAAAAGCTTTAAATGTTATTGCTCTTCTATGAATTGGTCACATCAGCAAGCAGGGGCAACTGCAAACAGCAAAGCATTTTTTTGTGATCATCATGTAGACCCTTTCTACCGGCTGCTAATCTACCAGAGGGAACCATAGTGGGGCCGACACAGCTTGAACAATCTACTGAAAATAAATCTGCTTCTTCCAACCCTGTATTTTAGATTAGACTGATAAGAATTGAAACATCTAGATATTTAAATCAATACATCTGAGGTATCTCGGTTTTCCATGTTACAGGTGTCTATGGCATCTCTCCAGACATAACAGCACTGTCACATGCCAATTTATGAAATTAGAAACAAAATGAGAAACAACAATTAGAGTTTAAAAATAAGATAAGCCTGAGAGAAACAAAATCAGCTTTCAGCACAATGGTCCTACCTAAATGACCAGTTCAAGTATCATCAAATAATGCAGACACAGGTCGAGTGCTTCAGTTAATGTTTACGTCAGAAATTAGAATGGAGACAATGTGATCTTGGATCCTAATCCTTAGATTTTAATGCATAAGAGTCTATATAAAGTAGTGCAAAAAAAAAAAAACATATCAATTGAGCAGCAGTTCTGTGGAAACATATTGTTGCTGAGAGAAGACAAAGGATCATTTCAAGCCTTACAAGAGCACCTGCCATCGTCAATACAAGATCTTGGAGAGAAATTAATGAAACTGTGGACTGAAATAAACATTTTCTGTGTGTGTGTGTGTGTGTGTGTGTGTGTGCAAGTCTTGAGCCACCCCTCATGTCTTCATATAAAATTAAATTATGTAGATTAAATTAAGGAAATGGGAATAAATGTTTTTCTGTGGCAGGCTACAAAGTGCCTAAAGATACAATTTAAAAATTGGTCGTTTATCTACCAACCTCATCCGTTCCAACCACTCAGCATTCAGCATCAGCAGTATACTAATCACTGATCAACTGACACCTGTTTCTCACTAGTACATGCTTTAAGTTACAGTGCCCTGCAAAAGTATTCATACACTTTAACTTTTCTGCATTTTGTCCCGTTACAACCAAAAATCTGGCCTTTAAGGTAGAGTGGCAAAAAGAAAGCCACTGTTGAAAGAAAGCCATAAGAAATCATGTTTGCAGTTACGACAAGCCATGTTGGGGCAAAGAAAACATGTGGAAGAAGGTGCTCTGGTCAGATAAGAGAGGTTCATCTTCCGACAGGATAATGATCCTAAATATACAGCCAGAGCTACAATGGAATGTTTTCGATCAAAGTATGTTCATGTGTTAGAATGGCCCAGTCAACAACCTGACCTAAATCCAATTGAGAATCTGGCAACACTTGAAAATTGATGTCCACTATGCTCTTCGTCCAATCTGACTGAACTTATTTTGCAAAAGAAAATGGGCAAAATTTCACTCTCTAGATGACAGAGACATCATACCTAAAGGTTCTACAAAGTATTAACTCAGGGGGGCGAAAGACAAATGCACTTTTCAGATATTTATTTGTAAAAATTTTGAAAACCATTTATCATTTTCCTTCCACTATATATCTGTACCACGTAGGGCACTGGTGGCTCAGTGGTAGGTGTTTCGCCTGCCATGCGGAAGGCCCGGGTTCGATTCCAGCCAGTGCCCAAACCCCAGCCCCTGGATACAGTGCCGGTCCCTAGCCCGGATAAAATGGGAGGGTTGCGTCAGGAAGGGCATCCGGCGTAAAACCTGTGCCAAGTTGTAGTGCGGACTGAATAGTCCGCTGTGGCGACCCCACGTCGGGAGCAGCCGAAAGACCAACAACAACATATATCTGTACCACAATTATATGCCACTTAGAGTTGGTCTATCACAAAAAATCCCAATAAAATTCATTTACGTTTGTGGTTGTACCGTGACAAAATATAGAAAAGTTCAAAGAGGTATGAATACTTTTATATAGCACTGTAACTTACAGCATGAACTAGTGAGAAACAGTTGCAGATGATCAGGCCGGTGATCAGTATACTGGTGATGCTGAATGCTGACTGGTTGGAACTGATGAGGTGGTTAGATAAATTACTAATTGTATTATACAATTTCCTAAATTGTACCTTTAGGCACTTTGCAGCCTGCTTTTTTTCTTCTATGCTTAAATGATTCATAGGTCACTGTGTGGCTTAAAAAACATAAAAACATTCCTCTGAAACTGCTCAGGTAAAGGAACTGGACGGAAAATGTAAGTCCTTCAGGAAGCATGGAGAACTGTTCCTCAAGAATACATAAAAAATACAAGATGATCTGGATCTTTGGTCTCAAAAAACACTGAAGAATTGAAGGATGGTTCAATACTTGAGCACAGTATTGTATAGTATGTTTTGAAATGTTTTTTTTCTGCTCACTATGGCTGTAAAGAGTGGTTATTTCAGGTATTTTAGTCTTTCTTTAAGTTCAAACCAGTCTGTCCATTTCCATCCTCAGAACCATTCTGTGTCAAACTCTAGAGGTTCTCAGAGCAATTGCAGGATCAGGATCCCAGATAACATTTCCCCCATTCTGAAACCTGATGTGAACATTAATCAGCGATTTCTGAAATATTTAAGCCTTCCTGTCTGGCAACAATATCACTGCCAGCTTCACTACGATCAGTCTTTCCCTATTCTGACATATGTATCTGCATTTATGCAAAACATCTATTTAGTAGGTTTTCCAGGAATGCCTCTAAAAGATCAGTGGTGATTGTCAACACAAGTGAGCCATTCTTCATACAGTAGAGTAGGAGACAGAAAGTTGGACTGCAGCCCTGCCATGTTTATACCAGGCTCCATAAAGCTTCTCTATGGACTTATGGTGTCATGTATCAGCAGAGGTTTATAAATTCTGGTTTTGGTGCCATTTCTTTTGGTGAGATTCCTTGAATTTCTTAATTAAAGTGCACTTCTTAAACAGATTTTTTTTTAAAGTATGGGCATGGCTACTTCTGAATTGATTTTCAAGTGAAACAATTCAATATTATAATGTTTGTACTGACAAAAAAATATACCACGATGTTTTGTATGTGTGTGTGTATATATATATATATATATATATATATATATATATATATATATGTATGATACAGTGTGATAAACAAGAAGAAAATAATTACATTAAGTAACAAGTTCATTAATCTTGAATCTTCTTTTTGTTTTCTTCTTTTATTTAACAAGTAGCGAATTGTCTTACACAGATGCCGTCCCTCCAGCTACTGTACACACAGTGAATCCTGGGTTGATCGAAGTTCCAGTTGTCATGGCTCAGGATCAAATGGTTGTGGTCGTGGGGTAGCTGGTGCAAAAAACAGGACACATACATGTATATGCTGTTGATGGGGGGGGGGGGGAGGTGTGTGTGTGTGTGTGTGTGCGTGTGTGTGTGTGTGTGTGTGTGATCCAAAACACCACCACAGAGTATATGACTGACATGGGTAGTGTTGCACCATGACTATGACGACTGCACAGTAAAGAGTGTGGATGTCCAATGCGTCTGCCACTCTGCTGACTCAAGGTCATGTGACTTCATCGAAGGCGATGTGATTCTGTGAGAGACAGATGAGATGAAAACACGTTAGTACACATTAAGTATCTAGAATGAACAAATGCTAGCGTTTCATCATCATTTCTCCATCCAAGAATTGCTGTTATCTCTCATGCATACAGTATACAGTCAGTGCTGTGAGGAGATTTTAATTGTTAGAATAAAAACTTCCTGCAGTCTTGGATGTGATTAGTCTTTAATCTTCAGGCAGCTGTGTGGAGCTGTTTTGGTGGTAAAAAAAAAAAAGAGGGAAGTGGGATTTGTTTTGAGGTGTTAAGGAGAAGCACACCATAAAGCCAGGGATTTAACCATGCCGTGCAGCCTCCAGTGACCTTATGCTACCTTAATAATGTTGTTCAGTTGCCATATAACCCCTGTCTGCAGGCCAGATCTGAAAGCAAAGGAGTCTATATTAGAGGAACACAATTTGTACGGTACACAGCAGTGAAGGAAAGCTGTAATTCATCAAGGTTATACACATTTCTATCCCAAGAAAGCATTACTTTGTTTCCTGCATTTACATGTACTGCAGAAAATTAGACCAGTGGTCTAAAAGGTTAGAACTTGAGTGTATAACAACCACCAGTACACAATTTATGATGTGCACATGCATGGTTACTGTGGAAAGAAAAAAAGAAAAAAGAAAAACAAATTCCATCTTCCTGAGATGTATCTTCATCTCACAAAAGAAAAAGAAAAATACAGCACAGGGGTTCTGCAACCATTCCTCTTTACAGAACTGTCCATGGTCTTAGGCCCTCTCTTGTGCACTATCCTATTCAACCCAACAGGTTTTTAGTGGGATTCAGGTCATGGGACTAAGATGGCCATGGCATTGGCTCTGTGGTCAACTAGCCTTTTTATGAAGATAAAATGTAGATTTGGACCTATGCCTAAGGTCATTGTTCTTCTGGAAGGTCCAATCACGACCTATTTTAATTTCCTGGCAGGAGCAGATTAGTATTTCATAGAGTCCATGATGGAGTCCAACAGTCCCATCACAAACTTCCATCATACAGTATATTACAATTTGGATAATGCAATTTCCATTACATCCATCTTTCTTTTAAAAAGTTGAGTTTCTTTTTCAGCAGACTATAGAAGATGGTTCCAGTCAAGATTCAATTTTTATCATTTCCCAAACTCCAGGTGCTTACATTTGTGGTTGACTGACAGATATTTTTTTTGTGATAATCTGCTGGCATGAAGGTGGGACCTGATGGTAATTTTGGAGACTTGTTTTTTTTTTTTTTTTTTTTTTTACTACCACTCCTAACGTCCTATTTACTCTATGTAGGCTCAAAATAACCTTGGGTCCTCAGTTACTGGACTGTAACAGTTTCAGTTGATTTGCACTTTTTAATCTATTTATTATTGCCCTAACAGTAGAAATGGCCATTTTTATGGAAGTGGCTATTTTTATATTCATTCCTTGATGTATAAATCTTAAAATGTTTCTCCCTTATTTAGTCTATGTGTTCTCATTTTTCTCCCATGTTGATGGATGACTAAGGAGAAGCAGCCAGTTAATCCCTCAGTTAATCAGGAAGTCATAGACGACTGCATGGAGGTTACTACACACTTCAATCCAAAACTCCAAAATGTAATTTACTGTAAATGGGAAACATTGTAACATTATGTTAAGTAACATTGTGTCAGAGGTGTCATTTGGTGCACTTGTGTTTTTGTTGACAATAATTGTTCCATGCTGAGGGATTTGTTTTTCCCTGAATACATTTCAATTAAATGTTAGATTTTTTTTTCAGTTTGCATGAAGCTACATCACTAAAAGGTGGATTTTTTCCTAACCCTTTTTAATAGTATTTACGTGGGGTGCCAATAATTGTGCAGGGCACTATATATGCAGTGGGTGTTGATAAATCCTATATTTATAACTGTTTTTCTTGTGCAATACCATACACATTTACATAAAGAGATGCCTGCAAACCTCGACATAAGGTAAACAACCTCCCTTTAACATGCACAACAGCCTGCCTAAGTTCTAAGAAGACGAACTTCACTGACTTAGTAGAGATACTCTTTCATAAAGTAAACACAAACCGAAATTTATAGGTAATATGGTACTTTTGCAACTAGTTTGGTTAAATGATTATTATAATTTTTTTTTACGGCTAATGTACTGTATGCACTCATCATTGCTGCTGTTTATGTTAAGGAAATCAAATGGTCCAAAATGTTATTTCTGACCATTAGATGAGATCAAACAAAATTGCACATGGCAAATACACACAGATAAGCCACAGCCATAATTTCTATTATCAATGCTACATACCAGTAAACTGGTGACAGATAATGGACACCCACTGCTCACCCATGTCCGAGGGGGCCCAGCGCCAGCTTGTCACATCCAATCTCACGGAAAAGCCAATGCTTGCCAAGAAAGAAAGGCAACAGAACACCCAGTATACCACAGGCCGCTGCACAAGAGCCCAAGTATACCACAGAACACCCAGTATACCACAGGCCGCTGCAAGCATACAGCCCAAGGCCACTGACTTGTCTTGAACAGTCAAATGCGATCACAATTAAAAAAAATACTAAACTGAAAGTTAGACGATAAATAATAATTAAAATAATAATTAAAAACAGTGAGAAAACATTGAGGAAACAGTGACTCCAGAACAAGAATGTGACTATGATTGGACATGGCCACCGATTGTTGTGCTCTCCGAACACAGCCCAGAGGTACAGGCACTTAAAAGTGGAGAAATTTAATCTGATGTTCAATGATATTTCCTCAGAATCAAAATTTTTGCTGCATTCCTACATGAGAATTCATGTCACCTCTATTATACTGTAGGTTGTAACAGCAGCTTGAGCTAAGGGATGTTTTCGTCAACAGGTGAGCAGAATAGGGTATGTCACTGTCCTCCAATGTCCTCTCTCTTATGCTATTCATCTGCATGCAATTTGTCACCAAGGACAAATATCACTGGCAAGCATCTCTTGAACCTTGAAAGAATAATAAAAAAAAGGATCATTAGTATTTTTATTGATCAAAATGTCATTCTCATTGTACACAATCCAGCCCATGCACTTCATCAATGAGAACAAGAAAGCTATAAATCAAACAAAACAAAAAAAGAATAAACAAAGCAATCTGGGATTAAAACATTGCTTGTGTACTGTATGTTGTTCCTGTAGCTATGGTAGATTGTGTTTAAGGTCCATTCTTGTAGTGTAATTAGCCTGTAACTGGGAGCTCAGTAGTAAGACAGCAGCAGGTGTTTAATTGATAGTTTAATGCTTGGACTAAACCAGGACACAGATCAGCTGTAGAGGACAGCTGTGCCTGGGAAGTTAAATTCAGAGTAAGCTGTTAAAGGAAACTGGATATTTTTTAAATTGTATTATATCGACTTCCCCTTGGCCTTGGCAGGGTGAATCACATGTTCTAATAAAGTTACTTTGAAAACAACGATTTATTACCCTATTCGCCCTTTAACAGGCAGTAAAACATTTCTTGAGCTTTAGAGTCATGGCATAAATAAATAAATAGCTATGGTTTGTGTACAATCTACCTCCATTAGCTGACCTTTAATTCAAATTATGCTCTCAAAATGATTAGACTGATCCATTCAGGTTTGTAGACACATGTAACAGAACAGCGATGTAATAATCCAAGTTCAAAGTAGAGAGTTAATGCCAGCTTCAAGTTAAAGAAGGACAGTGAAAAACAATCTAGAAAGGACAGAATGAATCAGTTAGCAGGGCCAAACTCTCTGGATACGGAGTTCTCATAATCCGGTCATTTGTTTATTCATGCTACACGCATGTGATCGGAGTTAAACGTGGATTTAATAACACTGAGATGTATTCCAGAGGCTTGGCATGCGCCGCTCACGCAAGTGCTCCTCCGTTTATTATTGCCTTGTGCTCTGCAGGTGATTGAAGCAGCTTCTTTTGCCTGTGATCCAGTCAAAAAAGCTCAGCAGGCGTGCCTTTAGAGAGCGGGGTGTCAATACATCCTCTTCCTCTCTGAGCTCAGCCATCTGAGGGAAGGCCGTATGTGCAACACACAAACACATACACACAGAGATGCCCACCAGACAAGATGTCCATTGAGAGATTAATTGAAACATCTTGATTCTTTAATGTTTAATATTCAACAAGAATTCGGGTCAAATATTCACCCTGGCATTAATAAGAGCACTCGTTTGAGTGAGTGTTAGTGATGGTGAATGCAGCTGTGTTGTACCTGGGAGGCGATGTATTTTTCCAAAGGACTCTCCACCTTGGGTGAGCCCATCATATCCTCCTGTTGGGGGTCTTCATCTAACAGCTGGCTTCCTTTGAAATTATGGACCACACAGACAACCTGAAAAAGTATAAACCATCCATGTGTCACTCTTTTTAAGACAACCTATATTTGGGAAGGAAGCAGCAGCAGCATGTAATTAAGAGCTAAATGTAGAAAGGGAAGCTAAAGCTACAACCTTCCACAGCAGGCTAAGTGAACATTCTTTTAATGTAAGCCATTACAAACAAAGATATATATATATATATATATATATATATATATATATATATATATATATATATATATATTTTTTTTTTTTTTTTTTTTAAAAGGAAAATACATTTAGGAATTATAAACTAATTGTGGTGATGCCATTCCAGTTTTTTTAGGGTACACACTAAGCACACAATAGCTATTTTAAAATCTGCCCAACATATTCCTTAAAAAAAAAAAACATTTGCTTGGTCTGGCATAATTTGGGTTTAATTAAGCAAATATGTAAGAGATTTTGCTTGGGTTGCAGGGCAACCATGTGGAAAAACTTGCTCATAGAAGGGATGTTGATATATTTCAGGAGGTTCAAATTAATGGCCTTCATTCAGCAAAGAAAGCAACTTAAGAGATTACTAAAATTACTGGAATCGGGGAGAACTGTTTAACACATATTTAAAACCTGGAAGGATAGTGGTGAACCCAACTTTGTAGAAAAAATGTGGTCCAGAAAGAAATCATGAACAACCATGATCAGAGATCACTTAAACGCTTGGTCACGATGCATTATTATAATAATAATAAAATAAAAAAAGTATAAATCACAGCTGTGTTAAAAAACATTTCCACATGCTTGCTATAATGGGATTGGGACTCAACAGCCTCAAGAAATCCACTTGTAACTGAGACTAATCAGAAAGAAAGGCTTCAACATTTGTGGAAACATAAAGATTGGACTTTTGAAGCATTGAACAAAGTGTGGTCTGATGAGACCAGATTTATTATATTTCAAAATGACGAATGTATCAGGGTAAGAAGGAAAGGGATCCAAAGTGGCTTACAGTAAATTTATCTCATTATACTGCTGAGTTAAGTTAAGTTAAACCTTTATTTGTCACATATACATTACAGCACAGTGAAATTCCTTCTTTGCATATCTCAGCATAACTGCTGAGTGCAGGGTCATAGTGCATAACATGGTCAGAGTGCAGGGTCAGCCATGATACAGCATCCCTGGAGTAGATACGCTTAAGGGCCTTGGTCAAGGGCCCAACAGTGGCAACCTGGTGGAGTTGGGGATCAAACCACTGATCTTCCAATCAGTAACTCAGTAAGGCCTTGGCCTTCTGAGCCACCACTGCCCACAGTTGAGGGCCTCGCTCAAGGGCTCAACATTTCTCACTCTGAGGTGCTGGGGTTTGAACCTGTGATTATCTGATCAGTATTCAAATGTCTTAATCACTCATCTAACCATGCCATAATGAATAGTGCCCACTGTACAGGCCTCTGGAGGTGATGTTATAAATCAAACCACCATTCAATCAGCACAATGTGGCTCCATGCTGTTAAACACATAATTACACAATTATATTAAAAGAGCCTAATAATAGTGGAGCTTGGCTATGTTGGTGTTTTCTATGTGATGTTTTAACATTCCTCCATAAAATTTTTTCTTAACAGACTGCTTGCTGCCCTGCAGTCCTAACCAGAACTCATGAATATTGAAGGATGCTTTGCATTAGTTCTCTCTCTCTCTCTCTCTCTCTCTCTCTCTCTCTCTACCCCCTTTCTCTCCTGGCTTAATTTCTCACTACATTATTATACAGAGCTCCAAAAGATGCTTAATGTCAGGCTTAGGGTAACAGTACATCATATGACTTGCATGCAAATGGTGCTGATAATCGACTGATCCATGAAGCACACTGGTGCAAAGCAAAGTGGGTTAAATCTATAGTTCATGGCTCAGCCATCAGCTATGTTTATACATCAGCCATGCAAATTCTTTTACTCTCATTCTACAAATTAAGATAGCATCTGCAGCACTGCACTAAAACAGATCTACAAGCATTAGAATAGCACATCTTAGTTTGTAACGAGAACACAATGCATATACCTGCAGCTGTTGCTGTCTGAATTCTATAGCAGAAATGCCTAGTAAAAAACTAAATTTTACCACAAAACCCAAGCACATGCAGGTGGACAGGGCAGCTACAGTATATGATCTGCATTCATTAAAATGCCTGTTTTGGTTTACATTTAGGCATTTGGCAGACGCTCTTATCCAGAGCGACTTACATTTTTTTTTATCTCATTACACATCTGAGCAGTTGAGGGTTAAGGGCCTTGCTCAAGGGCCCAACAGTGGCAACTTGGTGGTTGTGGGGTTTGAACCTGGGATCTTCCGAATCCTCCCAATGCCTTAACCACTGAGCTACACCTGACCCTGGTTGAGTGTTCATATATTATGAGGGGCGTTCAACTCAAACCAGGATGAAATTTGTGATGAATAAAGGCTTAAACCCAATTAACATGCACAGAAGGCTTCAAGAACAGAACGGTGATTTGACTTTTAGCTGCAGTAAAACATCTGAATGGTGTACTGCAAATGTTTTAAAGAAGGCCATATGTTCGTGAATGACGGTACTGGCCGAGGTGGCTCAGGGCCCACGGCCGTCATTCTTGTGAACATTCATCGAGCGGAACACTCTCAGGAAAAAGATCGCATGGTTTGATCTCCAAAGGCGTTTTGTTTTTGCAGGGCAATGCACAACATCATAATGGCCACGACACCATTTTCACATTAGGGGAAGCTGGTACTTACAGCATTGTCACATACCCTGTACAGTAGGGTACTGACCTTGCTCCAAGCCATTTCCACATGTTTGGGCCATTAACTCTTCAAAACTTGAGCGATTTAAAGAAAAACAATGTATGTCTTGCTGGTGTGTGTCGACAGGGGAGACTTCAGACATCAAAATGTGCATTTGAGTTTTCAGCTATGCCATGTAGAACCAAAGTTATCATTACTGTTACAGTGTTTAAATTATATGATGCAATTGTCAAATTCACAGAATGCTTGCATTATTATTATTATTATTATTATTATTATTATTATTTGGTCATCTAACTATAAAAACTATGTGTCCCGTGCTATTTCTTTGCCTGGGTGACCCATATTTACTTTTTTTTTCTCAGTCATGTTTGTATACAGTAGTTGTTAACATTAACTGACAATAAATCCATCATATTACCTAGGTTGTGCTAAAAGAGGATATTTCACTCTATATTACTGTTTAATCCTGACCTATATATATGCTTATTAAAACATAGTAAAGCTTAAAAATAGTAAGTGCAAAAAATGCAGGACTTCCTCAGAAGCCTCCATTTCAGATGTGACGTCTGATTTCGAGAAAACTTTCTTCCTTGATGGTATTCAAGCACTAACGAAATGGGTAATGCATGAGTATAGCAGGGGATTATATAGAGAAATAAAGGCAGTTTAACGCTTATGACTGTGTTCTGTTATTCTTTACAATCAAAAATCCCTGTTTGACTTGAATGCCCCTCATAGTTTCTGTTATATATTTATAGAGAAAATGTATGCCTTTGCTGGACTTGCACAAATTATTAATGCAATGGCATTGCACTGTAAAAATCATCTGTGTATCTATCAATAGAAAACAACAAAATTCATGGTTTTCCTAAATAAAATAAAAAAGCACCTAATAATGCATATTTCATTCATTCTACATAGTTACCTACCTTACTCTTTACTAAAATTTAATCTGACTTTTGTGTAGCATGTAAAATTTTATAGAAAGAAAATCCAAGTGACTACTGCTGGTCTTGCGAAGCCTGAGCTCATGTCAAAATGCATCTACAGTACATTACACTGAGGTGAAGTAAAATTACCACTGCCAAATACAAATGCATGTCTTTGCATTCATTTGTCTTTCAGTGAAATGTCCTTTCAGTTGAGTGGATCTTAATCAGGTTTGACCTGCACTCAGTCTTACGGTGTGTGTGTATTCTTTATTGTCAGAGCATGAGGTCAAAAATTGTAAATGCTATACTTTAACCATTGAGCTAAACCTTCTGGAACAGAACAGCAATTCTTGCAGTTTTAATACTTGCAAATAATTCTGGCTACACACTAAACAGATGATGGAAAAACCTGACAAACCTTAAGTAACTCTGTTTCTTGCTTTGATAATAACAAGCAGAATTTACTGTATATCAATTAATGGCTTAAGTGGATCTTTTACTTCTACTCTCCCATCACGTCTAACACAACCTGACCTCTGATAAATACTCTAATTACTGTCTTCCAAATCTTAGATTTCTGAGTTTGGCAAGGCATTGAAGTAGACATAGGCTTTGGAAACATTCGCAGATTCTAACTTTTATGAACAATTGTTGAAAATCACTAGCACAAGAAGTGTGAATGATTTATATAATCTCCCTCCCAAATAATACCATTCTGAGTTCTCGAGTTCCCTAAAGAGCCCGCAGTAAATTGATGGGTGCCATGGTGACTAAGCAGCTCCTCCACACTGTCACTGTGTACAGTATCTCTAAGATCTCTTGGCTCTCAGACTTCTTTACAGCCTGTTCAGTTAAGCTCAGTATTTCTTTGGTGCAAGTCTCTTCATCCCACAACACGCAGATTCAATCACACAAGCCTGTGCACATTATTCAAGCATATAGTGCCTTGCAAACAAACTTGAACTATTGTATGAAGAAGAATGGGCTAAGATTTCACTCACTAGATGCGCAAAGCTGGTAGAGACATAGACAAGTCAAAAGACTTGCAGCTGTAAATGTGATTCTACAAAGTATCGACTCAGGGCGACTGAATACAAATGCATGCCACACTTTTCAGATATTTATTTGTAAAAAAAAAAAAATTTAAAACCATACTAATTATGTGCCACTTTGTTTTGGTCTATTACATAAAATCCTAATAAAATACATTTACGTTTGTGGTTGTAATGTGACAAAATGTGGAAAAGTTCAAGGGGGATGAATACTTCTGTAAGGCACTGTAATATTAATTAAATATTGTTGTGGATGTTGAAGGTTAGGACCAACTAATTTAATTCATTCTATGTTTTGTTTGTGTAAAATAATAAAATGTCATCTGATCATAGTGATCCTCAGCATTAGGCAAATACAACATAATAAAGCCAAAAAAAACATGGGAGCAATTCTAAGTACCCCTTACTGCTTCCAAAGGATTTAAGAGGGTACTGTAAATTGCAGTCAGGTGCTGCTAATCATCTGCCCTCTGTTTCATTATTAATAGTTTAATTCACTGATTCATTATAAATCATCAGCAGGGACAGTAGGCACACCTCTATAAAAGTTTTGGCAGTGTTTTAGTCTGGAGCATTCAGGTGTGTTTTAACACAATGCCAAGAGGGAAAGACATAAGCAATGGTCTTAGAGCGATAAAGATTATTCACAAGTGGAAGGCAATTAAAACAGTTGCCGATCTTCCCAGGAGTGGACATCCCAACACATTCATTTCAAGCTCACACCATGCAATTCTCAGAGAAATACAAAAACACAAGAGCTACATCTCAGACCTTATAGCCCTTACTGATATGGTATATGTTAAAGGACATGACAGCACATTTAGAAGAAGACTGAACAAGTACGGGTAGTTCGGAAGGGTTTCCAGAAGAAATCCTCTTCTGTCCAAAAACGACATGGAGGCACAATCGAGGTTTACAAAACTGCGTCTGAGCAAACCACAAGGCTTCTAGGAACAATGTCCTGTTGACAAATGAGACCTCGTACCAATGGCAAGCACATCAGTGGAGGGGTGATGATTTGGGCTTGTTTTGCAGCCAAAGGCCCTGGGCACCTTGCAGTCATTGAATTGATCATGTACTCTGTATCTGTATACCGGAGTATTCTAGAGACAAACGTGAAGCCATCTCTCCCACAGCTAGAGTCATGCAACAGGACTATGACTATGATCAGAAACACACCTGTAACTCTACATGAGAATAGCTAAAATACATGAATCAAAGTTTTGGAATGGCCTAGTCAAAGTCCAGACCTCAACAATCGAAATGATGTGGTGAGACATTAACAGAGCTATGCAGAAGTGAATGCCCAAGGTTAAGAGAAGAAGGGGCCAAACTTTCTGTACAATTATTTGAAAGAATGATAAAGTCAATAATGAAATGATTCATTTATTGCTGTTAAGGTTGATCTACTGTACAAGCTGTTGACCTATGGTGTTTACTTAGTATTGCCCACATGGCTTTTTTTTGTCATCGTTTTTCTTTAATAATGGTATGGTGAAAAACGTTACATGCTGTTGTTCTTCTGAGGTTGTATATGCCAAATGCTAAGACACGCTGTAAACAGAGTCTTTGTTATTTCACAAAAAACTACAATTTAAAAGTGGGGGTACTAACTTTTAAAAATGACTGTACGATAATAGTAAAAAAAAATGCCTGAATGATGTTTAAGGCTAAATCCTCTGCACCTCCGTTTGGGGTAATTGGCGGCTTAATGGTTAAACCTCTTTGATCTGATCAGAAGGAGAAGATTTAACTATCCTAAACCTTTGGGAAAAGTACTGTTGAAACAGGTGTGCTAAATGAGGAAATGTCTTCTGTGGTTGTATTCATTTGCCACGCATGCAATTTAACTTCAATATGTGTAAAAATACATTTTTCAGTGTTTCTCAATGTCCCTTTTTTTTGTGTAAATAGTGAAATTTTGTCCTCAAGAGCACACAGCAAGAGTGGGATTTTGAGGGCATGTAGGAAGCCTCAGAGCATCGTTCCTACTGGGGCATGTAAAATGTGCAAGCTTTTTTTTTTTTTTTTTTTTTTTTGCTAGAAACCTGTTTCTTTTGGGAAAATGGGTTTATATTATATTTCCAGCATCATTCAAGATGTCTTATTGTACAGGTGAAATCTATGTTGCTCAAGCTTTTTCCGAGCTCTTGGGGCTTAGTGAAAATGGTCTTATTGTTGGAGATAAATGCAGACTTAGTGTTCACTGTGTTCTCTCTGCATGTATCACTTGTGCTCTGAGCAGCCGGAACTAAGTTGACCCTTGCTGTGAACATTGTATTCTTTAGTTACTATTTATGACCATGCTGAGTATACTGACTCAGCCATACCGATCAGCCAAAACATTGAAACACAAAACATTAAGCCTAGTATTGTGGGGGTTCCCCTTGTGCCACCAGGGCAGGCTGATTTTTATTAAATTGTGATATGGGTACATTATCTCTGGTTCTGCCTGCACTGCAACTTTTAAAATTTTTAATTTTAGTATTCACAAGTTGTCTAAAAGTGGACAGACTTGTCTATACGTACTAGCATACTAGGGATGGGGATCACCACGGACCTCCCGGTTCGATATCATCATGATATATACTGTAGGTGCTGATTTGAGTTGTATTGCAACTCTCTTTTATAACTATCCCGGTTTGACTTTTTTTCAGATTTTGTTTTGAATTCTAAGCGATCTTAGCAAATAATTAGCTTCTATCACACAAGATACCTTGCTGTGTAAATAGTTTAGTGCGCACCACCTAAAGAATTAGCAGCATTTTTACACCTTATATGCAAGCACATGTAAAATAAAAAAAATGTAAAAAATAAAATTGTGGATTTTGGAACCAGCGTGACAATACATGAATTTCCACACAGAAGAATCGCAATACATTGCTAAATCAATATATATCCACCCCACCATCTCTAATACATACTGTACATAATGTGTGAAGACAATAATACAAGCTACTTGTTATATGTCATTTTGGGCTGAGCTAATTACAATTTAATATCCATATCAAGATAATTTCTGTTTATATTTCACTTTGAAACATTTAATAGACTGGGGTGTCTGAAAGTAGCTGATTTTATATTAAAGTTTAGGAAAGAGTCAAATCTATGTTTAGACATTAATTAAAGTCTTATGTTAGTAAATTTATATAATATGATTCATATCATATACTGTACATACATACACTGGTGCCATACTATAGAAATATCACCATAAATATTACCATTATGGTACATAAACATACTGTATTTTTTCAAAAATATCATGGTACTCTATACCATCAGACTGCCATGATACCTATACCATAGTAAAATACCTTATGGGCAAGCTGCTACCTTTTCTGGTGCTTATGCAAGATGAGGAGTATGTGACAAGTTTCTAAAACTACAAGTAGAGGGAAAGGACAAAATGATCTGAGACATTGTGGATAAGTCAGTGCTCAATCACCCAAAAATAACAGCATTCATTCACATTCATTCACTTGAACTTGATGCAAGATTTCCTAACATCTGAATACCGACAGAGGTGATGCTGTTGCCAACCATCGCTTTGCTGGTGATGCTGTTGACCCTGAGTTTGCAGGCAAAGCCAAACAGGTGCTCATGAAGTTCCCTGCAATTACTGTATAACTAATAGACATGAAAGTGGCACCTGATTTAAAACAGACGTTTACGTTTTGGATTCAACTTAAACACGTTCGGTTTCCAGACACCAGAAGCTTAGGTATTTTTCTGCTTACTATGTTCGGCACAATCTATACATGTGAGTCAAGCTTTTCACACGTCTATGCAGTAAAAACAAACCGCCCTTGCCTCCCTTACAAGCAGCCACCTCCACCGGTGTCTGGAGCTTACTGTCACTTCCTACGAGCCTGACTTCTTGCCAATAGGAAAAAAAAAGTCATTTCAATAGCTAGACATGGAAAAGGTTTGAATCATTCATTTTTGACAAATGTATCTCTGTTGTACTGTATATCATTTGAACCTAAGCACATGGTTAATAAACACTTTTGCTAGATGGAATTGAGATTACTTAGTGTTGTTTGTCATGTTAACAGATAAGTGCTAAAATGTGATGCTTGGAAACAATCACAGTGGATGAAACAGCATCCATACAATGGTACATTTGCTCTGTTTCTTTACTGATGGTTTCTTTACCACCTGCGTGTATGTTTGTGGACAATGAAACCCATGCAAACACAGGAAAAACATGTAGAGCTTCACTCCAACTCAAGTTCAGCTTTTAAACTGTTTATTACCTCTGAATATTACATAGTAATATGACCATTTATCAATAGTGTCCTTGACTGTCAATCACCATTAATGTGCTAGACTGGTTTATTTACTGGTCTGTTAGTGCTTTTATACTGTAACACATACTTACTGATGAACTTGAATAAGTGCTACAGTGTAATGTTTAACAGAACAGACAGAACAGTGTGGCTTAACAGCAGACACTATTTTGAGAAAATGTATTTTTTAACAGCTGGCATATGATTTCACGTCAAGTACGGAATTAGCTAATCATTAGTGATTCCAACCCACCACACTACTGACTGATAGACCTGAAAAGTCACATGAAGGAATACAACTTTTGAAACTTTTTAAATAGGTCATTTTAAACAAATACAAAATAAAATGAGCGAAGGTCATATTGGGTTATTGTGAAAATAAAATGGATTTGCTGTATATTTTATCTGGTGACTGACACTTTCATAATGCTTTTCTTTTATATCAAGCTTACTAGGACAGTACATTACATAAACAAACAAAAATAAATCATGAGACGAATGAAGCACAGCTCTTTACCAAAAAGGTGGCAATGGCCACGCCGATGATAAAGCCAGCGATTACATCAGACCAATGGTTGCGGTACTCTGCTACCCTGTTAATACCCGTCAGGAAGGCCAGACACATCAGCCCCAGAGACATGACCGGCTTGGCCAACCTAGTGCCTTTGGCTTTCACCGAGCATGTGATGTACATCTGAAACGAGAGGAAAGAAGGAAAGATCCAAGTTTATATCAGGTCAAATCTTCATTTCAAGTGGATAATCAATTGCCGTGTAGAACATTAAGTAGGATTAGTTCAGCTTTATTGCCCCTCAGAGAGGAAATACTGTTGTATCGGTCAGAGCCACAATACCACAACCGGGAGCTACAGTATAGACAGTACTGTATAGTACAGTATAGACAGTGCACTGATTTGCTACAGGTATCATTGCTGTTAACACGTATTAGAATACTGTATCTGTAATCCATATATATATGGTAGCAAAATAGTCTCATTAATAATTCACACAAAAGACACAATGATAAAGATGAAAAGTAGTTAGCTTTCTTCTTAAAAAAATTCTTTCATTTTTGTGAAGCTGCTTTGAGACAATGACCATTGTTTAAAGCGCAATATAAATAAAATTGAATGGAATTGAATAATGGAATGGAATTGCACATGAGTTGTTTTTTTGTGAATCTACACTACCGTTCAAAAGATCACTTTCTAACACCATGATGGTTCCTGATTTTTATTTCTTTCTACATTGTAAAGGAATGCTGAAGGCGTCCAAAAAATGCATTAATCTCCTTTGAACAGTTGATATTGAGATGTTTCTGCTACTTCTGCTCTGTAAAGGCTTCATAACACCTCTAATCTGAGGTGCTGTTAATTGGTCATTTTTCAGGCTGATAACTCTAAATGAACTTCTGGTCTGCAGCAGAGGTAGGTTTTGGTCTCGCCCTCCTGGGATGGCCTTCATGAGAGCCAGTTTCATTATGGTGCTTGACGGATTTTGCAAATGCACTTGACAATACTGTTCTTGCAAAAACTATTACAGAAAGGCTGACCTCGGTGTCTTAAAATAACAACTAACTGTTGTTTTTGTTGTTGTTACGTAATTACCTAATTCCATGTGTGTTATTTTATGGTTTTGAAATCCCCAGTATTGTTGTAGAATGTAGAAAATAAATCACTAAACAAAAACAAAGACATTTGCAAGTGACCCCAAACTTTGGAACGGTAGTGTACTGTATATTTTTAGGCATGAAGACTTTTAGGCAACTTGTGAATCCTAAAATTGCAAAATTTTAAAAGTTGCAGTGCAGGCAGAACCAGAGATAATGTACCCATATCACAATTTAATAAAAATCAGCCTGCCCTGGTGGCACAAGGGGAACCCACACAATACTAGGCTTAATGTTTTGTGTTTCAATGTTTTGGCTGATCGGTATGGCTGAGTCAGTATACTCAGCATGGTCATAAATAGTAACTAAAGAATACAATGTTCACAGCAAGGGTCAACTTAGTTCCGGCTGCTCAGAGCACAAGTGATACATGCAGAGAGAACACAGTGAACACTAAGTCTGCATTTATCTCCAACAATAAGACCATTTTCACTAAGCCCCAAGAGCTCGTGAATTTGGGATACGGATGTGTGCATCGTGTCTTTTGTGTGAATTATTAATGAGACTGATTTGCTTCCATACATACAGTATAGGCCTGTGTCTATGTGGACTTGTCAAAAGATCGGACACATTCTAATTCAATGTTTTTTGTTTTTGCGATTTATTTTCTACATTTTGTAACAATTCTGGAGATTTTCATACTAAGAAATAACTTATATGCCATGAAGCAGCATGATGAAACTGGCTCTTATGAAGACCATTGCAGAAAGGCAAGACTAAAACTTACCTCTGCTGCGGAGGAGAAGTTCAGTTAGCCGCCTCAAAAATCACCAATTAACACTACCTCAGATTAGAGCCGTTATAAAAGCTTTACAGAGCATGATGTCTTACATTGTAGAAAGAAAGAAAGAAAAATCGGGAAAGGAATTGTAAGGTGTGCCCAGACATTTGACTAGTAGTGTACATTACACCAAATAAGAGTTTCTTGTGCATAAAAAAGCACATGATTCAGGAGTGTGTGTGCAAACGAACATAGATGACCTGAATTAAGTGCAGCTGCCTAACTGTCTGAGCTAAGTCGAGCTGACTGAGTGAGAGAGAAGAGCCAGACACAGTGCCAGAGGCAGGATTGTCTGCTGGCCAGCTGATGCACAGGAAAAAGATGGCATTTCATTAAATATAAAATTATACTGTCTCCCATTTTGAATGAATCACTGCAGCGAGGCTTTGCACATACTTCACTCATTCGCGAGGAGTCAGAAAGTGTACTCGTTTAGCTAGTGATGCACTGAAATGAAAATCTGGGAGTGCTGTCAGTGGGTTGCCACACCCCGGACTACCCGACCACTGCATGCAGAGTCGGGCCCAAGCCCAGATAAAATGGCAGGGTTTTGTCAGGAAGGGCTTCCGGCTAGAACCTGTGTCAAGTTGTGTGCGTATTGAATGATCTACTGTGACGGCTCCTCGATGCGAGCAGCTGAAAGAACATGAGAAATTAATCTAGAAATGTTCTTACAAACAACTGCATAAAATGTGCTTATTCTGCTTGACTTTTATTACTAAAGCATAATTGAGAAACTATTAATAATACAGTTTAGTACATACAGTACTGTATCAGTTGTAAAACCCACACTGCAAAAATCTGTAATAAATGAGCATGAAAAATGTATCAAAAAATTTGTTTACATACAACTGCCAAATGTTTACACAGTGGATTGTGTACTGTGCGTATGCTAATCTGCCTGCCCCAGTTTCAGTCTCAGTTATAGTGCAGCACCAAGTCATTAGTTTTACTGGTTGGAACAAAAATGTTGTGCATCTATATGACACAGTTTCATCCCACCACCAAGAAGAGGACAAAGAAGAGGTTTTATGTGTTTGTAGCAGCTTTTCCATATACAGTAGTGTCCTCCCGAATTATTGGCATTTAAAAAATAAAAAAGAAAGAAAGAAAAAATTCAATTTTGATCTTAGACAGATGCTTTATACAGTTATACCTCGGCATACGAACGCCCTGCCTTAATAAATTTTTGCACTAAGAACTACAATTTTGCAAGCATTTAGCCTCAGCATACAAAGCATTTTTTTGCATACGAGCGTCCAATCCGAGTCGAACCGAACCCTGGCTTGCGCCTACATTGCACCCACGTGGAAAGCAAGCAGTTTACCTATTTTTTGTGGGATTTTTTTTTTCATTAATTAATTTTACTTGAGGTATAATATCTATGTATTTCATATTTTACTTCCTTTACATGCCATTTCTAAATGTTTTGATTGTTTTTAGATATTGAATTGTTTTTAAAATATGATTATAGTATTGGAAATTGGTAATATTAGCAATATTTCTGGGTGACTGGAATGGATTATCTGCATTTACATTATTTCCAATGGCAAAATGCATTTCGCAACACGAATTTTCACCTTAAGAAATCACCTCCGGAGCAGATTAAATTAGTATGCTGAGGCACCACTGTAGACCTATTTAAACACAATTTTATGTTAATGTGCAGATGCAGGTTCATATTCACATCACATTTCAGAATAGAATGATAAAGTATGATTTCAGTAACTTCGACCTTGATGTTTGAAAATCAGAAAAACATCAACTGGTCATTTTTTTTTCATCTTCAACCTTATTGTAGCCTTGGTTTCTGTTCATCACTAAGAGGAATGAGTAAAGAGGATTCACACTACTTGTAGCCTATCTGCCTTAATGTTTGGTTTGTTGATTGATTTTATGCACTGCACTGCTGCCAGATGCCAGCTGATTAGATAAATGAATTAATGAGTGTTCCAGTAGTGGCCAATAGGTGTACTGTACATGCTGATACTATATCATCAGCATTTATAATATCAGGGTTCACATATGCTCCTGAACCACCAGCCACCCAACGACCCCAAGGATTGGGGCTTTTCCTTGTTCATTTATTCATTCATTCATTTTCTATACCGCTTAATCCTGTGTTCAGGGTCGCGGGGGACCTGGAGCCTATACCAGGAGACTTCGGGCACTAGGCGGGGTACACCCTGGACAGGGTGCCAATCCATCGCAGGGCACACACACATACACACACTCACACACCCAATCACACACTAAGGGCAATTTAGGAACGCCAATTAGCCTAACCTGCATATCTTTGGACTGTGGGAGGAAACCGGAGTACCCGGAGGAAACCCACCAAACACGGGGAGAACATGCAAATTCCATGCACACAGAGACCTGGACCCTGGAGGTGCAAGGCGACAGTGCTAACCACTACACCATCGCGCCGCCGGCTTTTCCTTGTATGCAATTCTATTTCCCTACATCTTCTTCACTGGAGTAAAAAAAAGAAGAAAGTTTCTGAAAAAGTTGTAGTCCCTGTGACAGTTGGTAAAGTACTACACACTATTGGTGTCTCTTAAAAAGAGCTTGATTCTTGGAACGCTTTTTTAACAGCTTGCTGTTATGGAGGTGGTGTGTAACTGACGACTTCCTTTT
This sequence comes from Channallabes apus, assembly GCA_030522415.1. Classification (NCBI taxonomy): domain Eukaryota; kingdom Metazoa; phylum Chordata; class Actinopteri; order Siluriformes; family Clariidae; genus Channallabes; species Channallabes apus. The sequence goes on along the minus strand of CM060104.1, from coordinate 16,343,061 downwards.
TCTGTACAGTTCCAGATATGTGAAATTTATGACTAATGTGTTTAATTGTGAAGTCAAGTGCTTAAATCTACAGGGTGGGTGAAAAGGAATTAGACATAAAAATTGGTAATAAAGTCCAAATCTTTAAATTTAATCTGAGGTGCACTTGTGGTGTCAACCAGTTTCCCCACAGTCTTCTGAAGGATGTCATTTGGGATCTTTCTGAGAACTTCCTGAATATGTGTCTCCAAGTCCTTGTGGAGGCTTTGTCGAGTACACCTCCTCCTCTGTGAAATTACATGGAGTTAGATCATGAGGTCCGCGTCATCCCAGTCAACGTTCTGGAAAATGCTGGTCCAACCACGTACGCACAGTAAGAGCAAAATGAGGTGGTGCACAAGTGATACTACAACTTCTCTAGCCATTAAATATTGCCTCGTTACTTTGCCTATTCAGACCCTTTATTCAGAATTCTACAGAAGCACCTAGACATTGTACCTTGAGAGTTAAAAAATTTTTTTGTTCGTGTTTTAATCTATACATTACATATAATAAAACTGTAAAGTTGATGCGTTTCTACATTGAAGATATTTGCGAAAAAAAATATTTTGCACACAAGATGTTTTTTTTTTGTTGCAATTTTTGTCTGTTTGTTTGTCTGTTTAAGGTAACATATACAGTAGGCTTTGTTTCATCGCAATTGTCCCAAGCAAAAGATGATATGCTACTAAATTTAAATGTAAAATTGAGTTAATCTCTAAATTCAACAAATACTGTAGCGCTATACATTGTTAATACTATACGTGCTTATGACTGTGCAATTAAATTCCACACAAGCGAAGTTGTGGGCACATCTAGTAAAACTTAAATTAAAAAAATACTTCTTATGACATATTTGTATGATTTAAACCTAATAAAAGTTATAAAAATGAGTGTGCGAAAACTTGTTATTGTTTTTGTTCATTTGTATGTTCTGTTTTCATATCTCTGTTTACAGGTCAAACAAGAAATTGTTTTGACCTACAAAAATGACTTAAAGGTCTGGAAGAACTTGCTTAGACAAAGGTTATATCTATGCTGAAATCAGAAAATTGTACATAACCTTTACATGAGCTTTCGCAGAGGAATACACACACATTTTTCCCTTTGTAAACATCTTTTCTTTCAAAATTTAAGGCACACACATACAAATGTCTTTCGCTCCAACACATTGAACGTACACGTTCTAAATGATCCTCTGCCACAGAGCTGAGTCTTGGTCTTCCTTTCTGGAGAACGTCCTCATGAGACCCAATTTTATCACAGCATTTGGTGCTTTTTGTCTTGCAAGATCTTGCAGTTGTACTGTAGCTTAGCTGACCTTCATGTCATACCAATAGGCTGTCATTTCTATTTATTAATTCACATAATTCCATATGTTATTTCATGGTTTTGATGTATTCAGCATTGTTGTACTATGAAGAAAATAAAACATAGAATTAAATGATGTGTTAATAGGAAACCTGTTCGTATGGACAAATATGAGGATGAAATATTTAAGCAGTCAAAGTTACAGAACTAGAACTTCCTCCTCTACACATACATTCTTACTCTATCAATAATCATCGGGTTAATGGTTCTTAAATATGCCTTTGTATACAAGTCGTGAATGTTTTATACCTAATTTATGGTGACAATGTGGACAGAACATGAAGGAATATCCTCCTACACAACAGGATGCACTTGTACTTGATCCAGCTATCCTCTTCAGATTCAGTCAAGCAAACTAAACATTACATCTCAGGAGAAACCAACACAAATGTGTTACCCTAGCTGGCCTACACTCTACCCAATATGCTTACATAAGAACATTTATTATTTCATGCAAATAGATCAAATAAAACTTTGCCAGTTTAAATCTTTAAATACTCAAACTTGTTTCCCCTTTGCCTTCTCACACTAGCCTCCTATGCTATTAGGATTTTTCTGAAGGCAAGCCATCAGCTCTCATCCCCCAGCTTTAGTCTAAGCCCTAAATGAAAAGCCCTCTCCCTGAGGAGCTGAAGATGTGGCCTACACAAACACACACCTGGAGCTGCCTGAAAAATCAGATGGGACCCAAATGAAACAGATGCTCATATTTTGAATTCTCTGTCTCCTTCGCTTTTCATTCACGAGTGCAGAGTGTCTCTAATCACAGCTTTTCATTTCGCAGAGTTGGAGTGTAAATTGATAAATGAATTGGAGCTATAAGAATGGTCGTATTTCTAAACCACAGGAAAAGATGGAAACAGATAAAGCATGATAAGGCCATAACTCCTCCAATAAAACTGAATATGGAAGGCACTTGACTCCAAACAATCTGTGTGAAAAATAATTCACATTATCATATATTATTATATGCCATTATTATATGTCTTCCGTAATGTCTAGGTTAAATATAATCTCAACAGGTTAGGAGAACTGAGATGCTTAAAAGTCTTTGGAACAGTATAGATTCATATCTACAGTGCTATGTTTTTATATACAGTACATCAAATTAGCAGGCTGCACCATCAGGGATGGCAAACTCTTGGAGTTGCTACTTTTCTCTGACATGCAAGAGATAAACACTACAGCTCTCATCATGGAATGCTCTATACTGCCTTCCATCGTGATACTTTTCACACTAATGAACAGAATGCAAATGCACCTCTTGCAACTCCACATCTGCATTTCAAAAGCACTCCATCAGTCATCTTCACTGCTTCAGGTTACATTACAACCCCGACACGAATATTGTACCAACATTAAAAGATACTTATAATGCATTTGTCCATGACAATACATAGCAGTGATGCAGCTATAAAACAATAGCAGCCTTTTACCAACTGGATTGATGTCTGCAGCATGAATAAATACAACTCTGTCTAAACTTCACAGGTCCTTCCTAGAAGCATGTAGACCATTTACTGTTCTAAGAGATTTCTCTCTGAGACAATTACTTTTGTCTGCGATGCATGGCTGATTTTTAGATCATTAAAGAAAGAGAAAGAGAAGGAACCAATTTTGGAAGTACATGAGGTACTCACGGCAAGATAGAGGGCCGCGTACACGCTGAGTGCTGCCTCTTTGGAGGGAAAGGTTTTGCGGGCACGCAGGATGTCGTCCTCATTGCCGGTGCAGGCCTCCTGGTGGCTGATGTAGCGTAGGGCCTGCTGGCAGCCTAGAGCTGTGTAATTGGGTTTGCACACAGTCAGGAAATGAGGGGCCAGGTTTCCTGTTACAACCTGACCCGCGTTCACAAAGATGTCAGTAGTGAAGAGGCCAAACATGTATACACCTGGAGGGAAAACAAGAACAAAAAACCGTATTGATGGTAACCAAACTTTAAAATGCTGTAAGTTTATGTGCAAGAAAGGACCACGTGCCATAATCTGCTTTTAAATGCTAGAAGCATACTCCTAAAGTTCTTAAAATTCTGTTTATGTGAGTGCAATTTTTGAAAAGTAGCACTACTGTATGTTACAGAGTTCAGTGGAAGCCAGGATTGCACCCGTAGCAGAAGCACACTGACAAAAAAAAAAAAAACAGGATAAAACTGGCCAAGGGCTTTATATTGTACAGATCTCCTTTTATTATCAGCTTTTGTCTTTTGCATCCTAACAAAGCTTTTCTTTCCTTATGTGAAAAGTATTTTGAGAATTACAGTAGAAGAATTCTGACGTCACACCATTAAACTGTGTCAGTTACTGCAGTCACTAAAGGATGCTTTGTTATTTCATGTGTTCTGAAATGCCAGGTCTTCCATTTCTACCTCAAATGTACAAAAAAAAAAAATCTAAACTGACACAACATTATTATTATTACATCAAAGCCATTTTTATGACCACCAGATGTTATGAGTCAGTAAAGAATCATTTTATGGGCACAAAAAACTCAATTACTATGATTAAATTAGTTAAAATAATTAAAATAAATTATTAAACTCATGATAAACAGACTCCTGAAAATCAATACTCCAAAGGATTAATAAAGCCTGGTTTATATCTCAGTAAACAGCAGATTTAATTTCGTTGTAACAATTTTCACCAAATAATAATAATAATAATAATAATAATAATAATAATAAGTTTTGGTCTTATAAAAAAAATCGAAGGCTGATTTGCTTAGCTGTGCCGACCTTCTGAACATTTAGAGTAAACAATAAAGAAATAAAAAAATAAAATAATAAAACTGCCAAAAAGTAGTTAGGTATTTAATGTAGCTCTGAAAGCACTACTAGGCTACAAGTAAGCAAAAGTAATACGTTTTACAGCTCTAAGCACAATGTAAGGCTAAATAACCACACTTTGTCTTTAGCTTGCTCAGTAAAACTGTGTACATAAATAATAAAAAAAAATGAGAACAACTGATCTAATGTACAGTTATGTCAGTCATGAGCCCAGAACTACACGGTTTTGCATTTTGTCTCAAGGTTAAAATCCAGAGCTCATAACGTAAAAACCGGCAGCACTCGAACACTGTAGCTTTAAAGCTAAAAACACTAATGAAAATCTCTCTCAATGCTTCTTCCTAATGTTATCTCTTATAGTCTTTAGTGCCAGTGCCACCTCTGACTGGTTCGTTAACGATATATCACCATCTCACCACTTAAATACTGTTATTTACACCTGCACATTCATGCAATTATCTAATCAGCCAATAACACGGCAGCAGTGCAATGCAAAATATCATGCAGATTCAGGTCAAGAGCATCAGTTCATGTTTACATCATCAGAATGCAGGAAAAAGTGTGAGTCTCAGACTTTGATTGTGGCCAGGGTGTTTGTAACAGTTAAGCTGGTTTGACACATACTGTAAGTCGCAGAATGGTGTGAAAAACAAGGAATACTTGGTACGCTACAAACATTGTTTATAAAAGAGGCCAGAAAAATGTCCAGGGCCCGGTTTCTCGAAAGCTTCTTATCTCTAAGTAGTTCTTAAGTCGTACCTTAACCTCTCTCTTAACTTTATGGCGCATTTCTCGAAACGTTCTTACGCTAAGTATCTCTTAGCTAAGTCAGACGTTCGTAAGGTTGGTCTGGACCAACCTTAACTCATACTTAGCGTAGTTTCAGCTCAAGACGCTAGTCGCCGCCACTGAGCAGCAGTCTTTATAAATCAGCGGTGTATGGAAGCACATTATGGCACGTTATCAAAGTCGTATTAATGATGGAATATACTGTAGACCTGTTTAAGAATATTATTTTATTTGATATCAGAACTAATAGAGTGACTTTTAATTAGCCTATTTCATAATGTGACTAATGCATTAAAATTGCCAATCACAATTAATATTAAACAGGTGGCGAACAATTAGGCAGCGATACAGCGTGGTGTTGTGTTAAACTGAAGACGGCGCGGTCCGTGGAGCCGTGTGGGTCATGTACATTTTTCCTTTAGACAAAACTTCAGCCCTTTTCATATTTTCCCCGTGGTCGTTATTAAAAAATATATAAAATAAACGTTTTGCCTTTCAAGGCAACATATTATGGAGCTTCTTGAGCTGCTCAGAACTGCGCGTGCCAGACCAACGCATCGTACTTACTGTACTTACTGTACTTTCTGTACACTCCCCGTCCCGATGTCCAGCTGCTCGCTGCTTTCTGTTTAAAATATGTTTCATTGCTCATTAGCCATTATCCATGACTTTATGGGTTTTTCTTTTGACACGTTTTATTTTTATGAAATTTGATTTAGTTAAATGAGAAAATAACCATGGGAGTTTCAAACCCCGCATCCATTCATGTTTCTGTGTGATTGTAATGTTTAATACCCCTACAGTATTCACTTATGCGGTTTGACTCGCTGTGAGATGCGGTGTGTTATACCCCTATCTCACCTGCACGGGCTCGCGCTGTGGCCGTAGGCTTGATCATGATTCACCCCGAGTTTTTGCGCTGTGGTTACGTTTCCATCTTTCCGCGTGAAAAATTCAACGTTTAATTTTTTGCTGGTCCTCGCGGTAGCTTGCAGACTTGCAGAACGTCGCGGAACGTTAAAGGAACGTGGTGGGCAATCGCGGCAGCTCACGGAGATGAGTCCGGCCACACAGGTGAGAGAGGGGTATTAGGCACCACACAGGTGAGAGAGTGGTATTAGGCACCACACAGGTGAGAGAGTGGTATTAGGCACCGTGATTTGCCTCGAGTGACCGGCGCCCGACGGTCCGCGAAGATCTGCCAGGTCCGCGAGCTTCCGCATGTTTATTTTTTTTTGCGTGGTAAAATGGAAACGTAATAACAGCACCAAAACTCGCGCTGAATCATAATGAACCGCACTTACGGCCCCGCGTGTGAGATAGGGGTATTAAACCTCCACTCTGTCATCTCATCGTATTCATTCCATAAGTGCGCTATACAACCCCAACAACTGACACTTCACATTGTTTCTGAAGCTGGTGAAGAGTGTATCAGCTGTTTGTCCATCAACTATGATTGTAAAACCCCGTTCGTTTCACGGCCACATGTTACATGAAAATATTATATATTATATTATTATATTAATTAATATTAATTTATATATTTGTCTATTATGACATGTTATTGTTAAGTTAACACATGTCGAAATAAACGCTATTAAAAGAATTTAGTGCAATGTTTAATTTGCATTAGAAAGTGCCGTCTTTCTTAACACTGTCATGCAAAAGGTGTCAAAAATCGATTCCTGAGCCACCGATGTCCGCTAATTCAGGACCTTCACTGTAGACAGCGCCGCGTAAGAGGCAGCGACTTAAGAAGACTCCTAAGAGACAGTTCGAGAAATACTGTACACTTAGAAAAGTTATCACTTAACGTAAGATATATCTTAAGAGTCTTCTTAGCGCGCGAATAGTGTGCGTTATCGAGAAACCGGGCCCAGAGTGGTTTGGGATGCTATTCAATTTTATTTGTATAGCGCTTTGAACAACTGTCATTGTCGCAAAGCAGCTTTACACAATCAAAAGAAATTATGGACATTTGTATGAAATGTGAAAGTGTATGAATCTAAATGATTAAATGGTCCCTGATGAGCAAGCCCAGGGTAACAGTGGCAAGAAAAAACTCTCTGAGATGGCAATAGGAAGAATCCTTGAGAGGAACCAGACTCTACAGGGAAACACTGGAAGCTCATAATCAAGTTTGGGTGAGTCTATACTCATATGCTCTTCATGTTCTTGTTTTTGGCTGACAGGAATAAAACCCAATGTGCTGCTTTTCCAAGGTTGTCTGATATTTTACTTTACTTGTGAGTTACGATAGCCTTCCTGCCAGCTCAGACCAGCCAGGTATGTGATGTCTCTCACTAACAAAGTTTTTTCAGACTTAAAAACTCAATCTAGCCCATCTGGCATTGACAACCATGCCATACTGTAGTTAGATTCTGATCTAATCTAATTTTTGATGTGGCCATTAACCGAAGCTCATGATCTGCATAGCACTGTGCATACCACTGCTACCTGTCCAGGTGCTCATGTTAAATTGACCAGGAAGTATATCTAAAAGACCCATTGTTAATAATAAAAAAAACCAAGAAAAAAAAAACAAGAATAAATGTAACTACATTTGACTTGGATGGGACACCAGTTTACTGCAAGATGTCATTCACACACATTCTGACACCAAGGGGCAATGTGACCAGTTTATGGGGACACTTGGAGAACATGCAGTGTTAAAGTAACCCAAGTACAGGACTGAATCAAGGATCCTGGAACAGTAAAGCAGTATCAGTACCACCTTTATTAAAATAGATTTTTGCTGACCTGCCAAATGCGATGACTCTTTATTGGGAAGTTAAAACTTCGTAGTCAGCATCACATTGATCCTTTTGGCTATAATGTCGGCAGTGCTGTTAAAACCTGGGCAGTCATGATAACTTTGATGCTGAAAAGTATTCACTGCAGCTCTGAGTGCAGACCGCACATTAAAGCTGCAGGTGCTGTATTCTAATATTCTACTTAGTAATAAAAAGCCAGAGGCAGGGTATGAGTACAAATGTGGATGTGTGTGTATGTGTGTGTGTGAGAGAGAGAGAGAGAGAGAGAGAGAGAGAGAGAGAGAGAGAGAGAGAGAAAACTTTCTGCTTTAATTCAAGGAGTTTGATAAAAAAAATATTGTATTAACCATCAGGCCAATTGACTGATAAGCAGTTTCATGGTCAGTTGTGGCCTGTGTTCTCATTATTCCATGACAAATTAATAAGATAAAAGGTCCGTAGTTGATTTCAAGTGTTGAATTTGCATTTGGAAGCTGTTCGTTCTCAGTTGCTGTATCTATCCAGACCCTTATGTTCTACTAATATCCAGAATAATAGTCAAATTAGAATTAAAAATGCATCACCACATCAAAGTTGACTGGCATAAATCAGAACAAGAGGGGGGTGTAAACCTTTGATATTCCTTTCAATAAGAAAATATTAACCATGTTAAAATATGACATGTACTGTATGCGTTTCTACAGGCATTAAGGGGGCTGTTTTAAGCTGTTTAGAGTTCTCTATGAGCCGTACAGGTCGTGATGCCCCTCTTTCTACAGGAGTAGCATATGTATCTGAGATTAATTCACATGAAGAGCAGAAACACAACTATTGTTTTTGGCCATATTCTAATACTGACTGAAAAAAACATTAAGGCAGTTTAAATGTGTCACAGTGGGAGAAAATACAGTACATGCAAAGCACATGTTTAAAAAAAAGCTGCTGGAGTGCATGTGGTGACTACTGAAATAGCTGGATAAATTCTGAATTTTATAGAGCTATACTGTACTTTCTGTTCAGATTCGATCAAATGCTACAAAACTGCTTCATGGTACAGATGGATAATGTCCCTAAATTTATTGCAAAAGCAAAGAAAAATAAGTGCAAATAAGAGTAAATAAATAAATAAATGACCGTTCTTAAATGGTCACATCCTAACTGAGAATGCTGTTCACTTATTGAAGACAAAACTAGTAGCTGAAGAAGGCAACGGAAAACACCTGGCAAAGGTTCACAAAAAACTCAGCATTTGATATCCATGGATTTTAGATTTCAGGGAGCCAAAGGATTTGAATCAAGTTTAATATTAAGATAATACGTATAAGTTTGGTTATAAATATGTAAATAAGGTAGTTTTACAATTATTTTGAGTAGATTCAAGATATTTTAACTTGCTAAAATGAAATATTTTGTGCTGTGTAATTTCTAAATGGTTAATGCAATATTTTTGCTAAACTCCTTAAATTAGAGCTGAATGTGTATGCTTTCAGTCTTGATTGCTGCATTTGAAATCTATTGTGGTGTAAAGGGGCAAAGTTACAAATATGTATGGACTTATGGATTCAACTGTATGTTTTGCAGTCAGCTAACAAAACGTGGCTATTATATTTTAAGTCCCAAAACTGCTCTGACCTATTGAGGCATGGACTGTAAGCTGTGAGATGGGGCCTCCATGGATCGGTCTTGTGTGTCCAGCACATCAGGTGTTCGTTTGTTGCTCAAACCATCTCAGCACAACATTTGCAGTGTGGAAGGGAATGCATTGTCCTGCCATATCATCACCCTTATGAGGTGTAATTGGTTTAGGTAAGCAGTACATATCAAAGTAACCACCATGAGGGCACTAAAACATTTCCAATCACACTGCCTTGTCTTCTTCCCATAGTGCATCCTGGTGCCATCTTTTCCTTAAATGAGCAACATGCATGTACCCAGTCATGCACATGATGGAAAAAGAAATGTGATTCATCAGGCCAAGCTACGTTCTACTTTTACTCGGTAGTACTCGGTGATTCTGGGCATTCCTGGAGCTACGATGCACTGTGTTCTGACACCTTAGAGAGTGGTTATATGACCTACTGTAACCTTTCTGTCATTTCAATCCAGTATGGCTATTCTCCACTGACTTTCGTTGACAAGTTCTTTAAAAGTACAGGCACGGAAAGCTGCCATGGCAGTGAGGCCCCACCATGCCCCCATGGCAACCTTAAAAGAATCAAATAAAACAAAAATATTTTCCACTGTAACAGTTAGAAGTTTAGTAATGTGGCTACACAGAAGTCAATATGAATAAAAGAAAGGTTTCATTGGCTCACACATTGGCTCATTCAATGATATCTTTATGTTTCATACATCGGAGGACCCGAAACCAGTCTCAGAATTTTCTGTCTGTAGGTCTTTATGTATGTCTGTCCTTCCAGATTTTGACACAGCATCACACAAAATTGGCTAGACAGAATTTAATGGAACTTAAGCAGTACTTAGATATCTGCCTGAAGTATAACCTGCATAATAAGGGAAATCAAAATAAAAAGTGATGTTATGAACAGTTATGTGCCAGATTTAATAATCTATTTTAAAATAAGCTACTAATAAGCTACAGTACTTGCCAAATGTAAACTAATTCCTGCACCAATAGATACTGAAGTGATATTAGTGCATTTTAACACGTTGGAGTCGTTTACGAGTGTATTAGGCTGAAAAAAACAAGGCGTAAGATAGTCAACATTACAAAATTCTATTTCTTTGTTTGAAGTAAATTAGACAGAGAGTTCTCCTGTACAGAAAGACAGGCAGACATGTACATGGACTTCAAACTGAAATAATAATATCACTTATTACATTAAACCACATCAGCTTATTTTTAGCTTTACCCTTTGAACTATCACTATAAACTTGTTTTCCATCAATGACATGTACTTCAGCTACTGGAATTAACGCTACCACAACCTTATTTTGTTGGCATGTCAGGTGTCTTAAAAATAAGTTGCTTAATTAATTATAAGTAGCAAACAACTTTTGTTCTACATAGGTAAGTCATTAGAACAAAAAAGTATATTGTCTATAGTCATAAAATATTGTACTGCTGAAAACACAATTACTGAATGAAGGGCTTGGCCTCTCCAAATCAGCACCACCACTCTGTAGTACACTCATAGAACAATACATAGTGGCCTTTATTTCAGTTGTGAATCCTTCCATGTTGTGGTGAAACTCAATAGAATACACAAACTGGCATATTTTCAACCACAGTCACGCAATAGACAATATCCTGCTGAAATAACAAGGGGCTTGTCCTCTCCAAATAAGCACTACTCTGCAGTACACTCATCGAAATGACAAACCAAAAGCTTTGTATTGTGTCAGAAATAAATAAAAAATAATAATAAAAATGGGGCATGTGTGGAAAAACTTCTATCATCCTCTTGACACCATGCCTGAAAAAGTTTCTATGGGAAACACTGTACAAAAGGTGTACCTAATAAAGTGCTTGGTGACTATACACTATTACATTTTTTTAATCTAAAGAAATATTGAACAGTCTGTTTATAAGATTAGTAATATGTAGGGCTTCATACAGTAAGTTTCCCTGTTGATGATAAACCTCTGAATAATGCACTGGCGTTCAAATGTTCTTTGAAGCATTTGTCAAATGCTCATTCCTCTGTAGAATATAAACTTACAAGTAACCTCTCAGTGTAAAAGTTGACAGAAAAATGGAGGAGGATAAATAGTGAAAGCAGCGGTAGACTTGGATATGATCGTGTCATGACCTAGAGCTATTTTCTAAAATTAATTTCTCCTGGAAAACAGCAGCATGTGAGTCATTATGCAAATAAGATATGTGACTGCAGGTCATAAATCAACTAGAAAGAGATGAAATTGCCCCTGCCTCAAATTACTATGGCTTTACTACCTGAACTAAAGTATAAGTAAATTATTAATCCCAAATAAATTAACAAATAAAATATTAAACAATGCTTACTGTGTTATTGCAAAAGAATGAAAAAAGGAAACAACTTCCCTAAGGAGAAATAACGGATGAATAGGGTGAGTGAGTCATTGGTCATCTTACTGAAAGATTTCAGAATAAATGTATTACTATTAGTGATGAGCTAATGCCAAAATTGGATGCATTACTCCTATGTGTTACTCAGAGATAGTGAGAGCTGCACAAGAAGGACAAAGTTTGACAAGGTCAGATACATGTTGTAGTTATGTGCAGTTTTAACATGAAACATGTTACCTGCTACCTGCAGGAAAAAGTAGCAGGTTCACCACCCACACTGTAAAACATTTTCATGTAAAATTACAGTAAATTACTGGCAGCAGTTTTGCCAGTAAAATGCTGTTTTATTACAGTATTTGTACTGTAGAAATGGACTACAGTTTATTACTGTGATTTTGTACTGTTTACTGTATTTTAGTGGTAAATAATTATTCGGACAACTTGTATTTTTAACAGCATTTAAAAAAATATTTTTTTTTAGTCCTGCCCAATTCTTCCCCCCGGATTTTCTCCCCAATCTAGTCGTGTCCAATTGAACATCACCCGGGGTTCGAACCTGCGATCTCCGGATGATAGGGCGAGCGCTTTAACCTACTGCGCCACTCGGAGGCCCACAAAATCAACAAAAGTACACTTACTGAAGTTTTCATTAAAGTGTGTTGATTATCTAATTTACAGTTAAATACTGTATACTGTAGTGTATTAAACTGTAAATACAATATTTACAGTTAAATATTGTAAATTACAGTAATGCTGTTTCTTTTACAGTAATGTGCAGTATTTCGAAAAAACAGTCGGAAACTGCAAAAAAAAGTCCTGTAAATTTACATCAATTTGTTACAGTGCACTTTTTGATATATTACCAATATATTACCATATCACTACATTTAAATTAATAGTTCAGGTATGAATACACTTAAAGGAACTACACAGTAGATGTAATTGATAGTAATTTTACATACATAAGAGCTTAATTAACCGAAGTATATTCAAGAAACATTTTTATGGACAAAGTAACGGTATGCATAGCTGATGTATGCTACAGTATGTCTTATGTCTACATGTTCTCTTTACAGGATGGCATATCACATAACAAATAATGGCACTGCTTTAATAACTCTATGCAAATTAGTCCATTATTAGCATGATGCGATATAATATATCCCACACATTAGGATTTCATGACCTCAGTTTGGTGTCTTGTATTCCATTAGATTATGCCCATGCATAACTGTGGGCACACAATAAATATAAACAAATAACATGCTAAATAAATCAGAGTTGTATTTTTTTAACATTGACTCGAAAAGCCTATTCTTTTTACACTAACTCGGATATACAGTGCAAGTGCATCTTAAAAAATGTAAAGATTGTGGAGAAGTTTTCTCTTTTTTGTAATTTAACTCAAAATGTCAAACTCATACTGTATATTATAGATTTATATGCACTCAATACTTGGTGATGGCTGCTTTAGCACAAATCATTGCATCAGCCTGTGGTACTGCTGAGCCATTATTGAAGACCAAGTTCATTGATACTGTAGCAGCCGTAAGCTGGTGGTTCTGGTGTTTCTTGGTATTTCTTGTGCAGCATTTCCTGCCACATTTTTTCCTTCCAGTCAGCTTTTCATGAATATTCTTTGATACAGCACTCAAACAGCCATCCCTTTTAGTGATGACCTTCTGTGGCTTTCAGTGCTTGCAGAGGATGTTGATCATCTTCTAGACAACTGACAACTCAGCACTCTAACCCATTATTAGTTTAACAGATACATATCAAAATAAATATTAATTTACTGCAAAACTAAATATTATAATATTTTGATATACAAAAATTTGCATTTTCACGAGCTGTGAGCCATAATCATCAAAATCAAAATAAAAAGGCTTGGAATATTCCACTTTATGTACAATGAATCTAACATACTGTATGAGTTTCACTTTTTTAATTAAATTATGCTGAGAAAAAAAGACACTAACCAAAGATACAAATGATGTTTACATTTGTACATAAGAATCATACAAGTAGACAGGCCTGCATTTTATAAGCTGGAATCCAGATTGTTAAATGAAGCCTTGTGATTAATGCGATGATTCAATCTAGGACAATCCATGTACAGTAGCACTATAGTGGCAACATATTAGTCTTATTAGATTTTTATTTCAATGCTTGTCCTCTTCTCAATCATAAATTACTGTGTTGGTCTTATTTATTGTTTACGTATAAATTTTCTTTTGCTTTTATTTTACATCGTTTTAATGAATCGTTACAGCAAGGAAAAAGAGTCTTCAGACTGCATGTATCATCCCTGGTTTATTTTTGGCTACAGGCAAATGCTTGTGTTTACAGGCAGTGGTCGAGATGCTATTTGGAAAAAAAATCTTCTCTGATGCTTCAACTCTGGTAACCTACTGTATGAGAAAATGCAGATTATTTTTCATATTTTTAATGGTGCACCGAGAAAACTGACTTAAGTGCCTTTCTTTCTTGTCCATTTCTTTCTAATCCTTTTTTTTCGCAGGTACTGTACAAGGACCTTAGTAAGTTGGTAAGGTCCTCAAATATGTGGAACTTACCAACTGACATCAGACTGAAAAATCTACTTGATTGGTTTTTATAATACAATCATCATTTAAAACATTTTACACTAAATGTATACTGTCAGTACTGCCATAATAAGTTCTGCTGAAAATACAATTACTAAATAAAAGCATGGCCTCTTCAAATTAGCACTACTCTAATACACTCATAGAATGATACATAATAGCCTTTATTATAGCTGTGAAACCTCCAATGTAGTTGCGAAAATCAACCAAACACAAACATTTAAATTTTTACAGCCATGCAACAAACAAGGTGCTGCTGAATTAACAAGGGGCTTGGCCTCTTCAAATCAGCACTACTCTGTTATACAGTCACAGAAAGTACCACCCAAAAGTCTTGTGTGAGAAATAAATAACAAAACAATCATTCTCTGCACCAGAAGACCTCTATTGCGACTGTACCCAAAATCTTTCTAGGGGATACACTGCTAAGGGTGTAACTATTCGGTACAGGACATTCGGCTTGGTGCACAGTGTGATGGGAGTGAATACAGTCTAGCTGTAATTAGTGCTGGGCGATTTGCTCCATTTAGTCAATAAATTCAAATTAATGTTTCACACAACTTTCCAAAAATGTTCTAATTGAGATTGTACATGTTCATATACATGCATATTTTTTCATTTTAATTTAAACATTAATTAATGCTGTAAAAGTTTAAACCAATACAAAGGAAAGGCACAGCGTTCTTAACTCCTTACAGTCTTTCCTCAGAATTTCTGAGAGAATGAAGACTGAAGAGAATGAAGCACTATGCACTTACAAAAGGGGGGGGGGGGGGGGGGGGGGGAACCTGACAAGATAAACAGGCAGCATGTATCAAATCAAACTTATATCCTCTTTTAAACAAGACATTTACAGTACAAGGTGCTATACAACAAAATACAGTACTTTAATAGAGTAACAAATGTAGACACACAACAAGCAAAAGTTCTCAAGATCTCTTTTGTTGATAAGTTAAAGAGAATTTTTATTCACTCATTTATCTTCTATACTGCTTTATCCTGTATTTAGGGTCGTGGGGACCTGGAGCCTATCCCAGGAGACTCTGGGCACGAGGCAGGGTACAGCGTGCCAATCCATCGCAGAGCACACACACACACTATGGTCAATTTGGGAACCCCAATTAGCCTAATCTGCATGTCTTGGATGTGGGAGGAAACCAGAGTACCCGGAGGAAGCTCACCAAGCACAGGGAGAATGCAAACTCCTTGCACACAGAGACGGGAATCGAGCCTGGCCGGGAATCGAACCCGGACCTGGAGGTGCAAGGCGACAGTGCTAACCACTACACCACCGTGGCGCCAGAGAATTTTTTACTTTTTAATAAACTCTTAAAAGATTCCAAATCCAAGGCTGACCTTACAGTATATTAAAAGGCAGACTGAGCATTCAGAGCCACCACAACAAATGCTTGGTCACCTCTAGTTTTATATTTTGTCCTTGATACATGTGAGGGAATTTGAATGGAGGCTTTTAGTTCACGGGTTGACCTTACTTTTAAATATTATTCCCAAATTCTTTTACACAGATTATATTTACAGGGATAACTGTCCCAGTTTCATAATATTAAATTATTAAGAAGAGGACAGTCAAATAGAATTACTTTTGTTTTGCTCTCATTTAGATGAAGAAAGTTTGAAGCCATACTTTAATCTCAGCTAGACACTCCAGCAAAATCTGTATAGATCCATCTGATG
Organism: Channallabes apus; assembly: GCA_030522415.1. Lineage (NCBI taxonomy): Eukaryota > Metazoa > Chordata > Actinopteri > Siluriformes > Clariidae > Channallabes > Channallabes apus. Next base: position 16,327,038 of record CM060104.1, on the reverse strand, counting down.
TAACTGGAAATAGATCTGCAAAACAGCAGCATATAATTGATAATGCAGACCATCCTTTTTTAAAAACTTTTCCAGTGGTCCTATGTGAAGAGAAAAGTTTTTAGGCCCAATATAGCCCCCTGAGGTACACCATAGATGATTTGTACAGAGAAAGATTTGTTCGCTTGTTGATCTTAATTAAAAAGCTCCTGTTACTCAAATATGACTCAAACCAATTGAGTGACATCCCTTGAATCCCTACAAAGTGATTCAATCAGTTTATACGCATATTTTAAAGCTGCTGCAGTCAGAGCCAACAATACAATACTGTATGGAGTTGGCTGCATCTAAGATTAATAAAATATTAAAAACTCTCAAAATGCTGACTCTGCTATGTCGAGATTTAAAACCAGGGAGTCCCATTTGCGCTCTAGTCTTCTACATTGTGATCTAATTGCATGAGTGATGGAATTTAACCATGGCTGTAACCGGTGTTGGGTGTAAGGCGTTACAAATATTGGCGCAGACTGTGACTAAAACATTGCTCAGAAATTATTATTTTTTAATTCGGATGGACAGAAGAAGTGGAAAACTGGCCTTCCACGTTTGTGTTCTGTTAGCATCAAGCTAGGCAACTTGGAGGAGTAATGTAATTTTTGTTTTGTTTTAGATATATCTGATCTGATCACATAAATACATGGACATAGGCTTTAAAAAACTTGTATGTACCTTCATGTGCAATTTATTTGTGTTCAGCATGTTATGGTCAGTATTAACAATGCTTAATATATGTTTACAAGTTCATTTATTCATCAATTCATAATAATCAATAGAAATTTCATGGAAAATGTACAGAACAGTGACTTCAAACCCGAGGTAAGTACTGAACCATGACTTTGGCATACTCTACAGTAAGAAATAATTTTAGAAAAAATTATTTAAGAAAAGCACGGCCAGACTGTTAATTCCTATCACTACTTTATTCTTAATATATGAAAACATAACAAATGACATGTAATATTCTCTATTTCTCTGCTTAAAACCCCAGCTAGAGACACAGAAAGAAAATATGTTTGCTTCATTAAAACAATGGTGCCAAAATTATGTTAAAGTACTGTACATACCCAAAAAGCGGCAAATCCTGCGCACCAGAGGGTTGAGGTAACAACAGTCCCCAGTCGCAATGGTCTTCTTTCGACTATCCAGATCTTTTGATGTATATTGCATCAGGAACAGCACAGCTTCTGTCACTGTTATCTGAAACAGCATGACATCACCGAGAGGGAAGGGTGGGGGAAAAACAAGGGACGGGGATAAAAGATTAACAACACCTTCATTGCTAATGGCTATAAAATGAAGTTGATGTTTCACAGTCTGAAGTCAGCAGACTTGGCTCCTGTGTAACAGCATCATAATTCAACAGGAAGTATGGCCGGTCACCTAAACAAGCTCCATCTGCAAGCCACCTGCTGAATACAGCGCACCATATTGAGAGAGATAAACTCAGCTCATGTAGTCCGTTTATATTACTGAGGAATTGAGAAGACATAAATACATACACTCCTAACAGATGAGAGTCCAAGGCCTTTTTTGCTCACACAGTCAGAAATCTGGAGGGCTCCCAAAGCAAAACTGCTGGGATGTACGCTGTTAAATACAGTGGTCCAACAAAAAAGAGATGGCAGTGGTCACCAGTGGGTGAAATGCTATAATTAACCAAAAGTGTTGCTAGTGGAAACCAGCAAAATAGCACAAAATACAGGTTTAAACAGACCTTGTAAGTGGGATTCATAGATGGCTCCATCAAAGCCAAGCCTTTTTTAAAGGCATGTCTGAAAACATCCACTTATGGATTTTACAGATGATACAAATCGCCATTATGGAAATGACTGCGCTTTGTTGTTGTGCCATTGCCCATAAAAGCATTTATAGAACATAAAATATTTTAGCTTGCTTTGCCCATGATTTCTTTTGTATCATTAGTGAAAGGCCACTGAAGTCTAATGGGTATCACAAGAATGAGACAGTCTACCGTTGAAGGTGCCACTATTGATCACAGATACATTAAGTGTAAATCCACAATCTAACAAAAAAAACTATGTGCAAAATCATTTAAGCCATTTATCTCCATTTACAGCTTTATGTTGCTTATGGTCATAGTAAAAAAATAAATAAATAAAACTAGACAAACACAGTGACACATGTAACAATCTGCCCAGGCACCAATCCAAGCTCAGAATCGAACCTGGGATGCTGAAACTGTAAGGCATCTACCAAATTTAAATCAAATCTCAAAGGTGACATTTATTAAATTTAATCAAATGGTAATAATTTAGAAACTGACTTTATGATCATATATTAGATAAAATATATTAGATACTCTATAATAAGTGATGAAGATATGTTCAATTTAGAACACGGATTAGAGGACTGTGAAAAGGATGCCACTGCTTGTTAAGATCACACTCTTACAGGCTACAGGGCAACGCTATTCTCCTGACATGCAAGACCTCACAGTAGCATTTCTGGCACTCTCCAGCATGGACAGGGAGATTTACACAATCTTGAGCTTCAAAACACCCCAGGTGCAAGTCATGAACTGTTCTTCCAAAACAATGAAAGCAATACAGAGATATACTGTACATGGACAAGGATGAGTTCAGCTGCTGCAACCAACAGACTGCAAGACAATATTCACACTGAATCACAGCAGTGTCCTGAAATCAAATAATGCTGCACCCAAAATCTTTAAACAATCATTGATCATACATTTCCAGAAAAATACCTGTTCATGCAGACTGACAAGTGGGCAACAAGAAAGTTTTTGTGAGCTACAATTTATACACAATTTATAATTAGTTTTACCCTTTTAGTGCAAATGATGTGATTCAATTACTGTACAAGCAAACACACAATCATTCTCATCAGAGCGCATCCATGCTATCTCATAAAAACTTGTATCCTATTTTATTGATCAAAAAGCACCTCACTTTTTCTCCTCATTCTCATCTCTTCTGCTGTTTACCACAGGATGAGGAGTTTTGTTGCAGCAGACAGGCCACATGGATGAGCATACAACCAGCATAATTCCTCTTTCATCATATAGCTGAACCCCTAACCCCTTTCTTCAAACATTATAACTAACACAGGCTATCCAATACACACAAGAGCACAGAATAATAGGTGTTGTGTGACATACTTTCAGCATCCAGAACTATACACCTACTATATATAGCAGGTGTATAGGTTAACAAGATTTTTTTTTCATCCAGCAGAAAATGTGTTATTCTGTGTGTGATATGACAAGCATGATTGGGTTCTTCTTCTTCATTTTCCTCAAGACCAGTGAGAATGACTGAAGCCTTGCTCAGGCTCCTACTGGGTGTACATGTCTATTATAAGTATTATAAGAACCTGAACAGCAATATCAGGAAAACCTTTTAGTAGACAACAAAACAATTGTTTTTGCACACAAATGTTGCCTACATTCAAAAGAAAAAACAGTGCTTTTAGGGCACTACAATTTTCAATTCAATTCCATAGCAAAAATGTTTACTGTCTGATTTGTCTCAAAGAGCTATAGTTCTTACAGGTTTTAAAATATGAAAAGTTATAAAACTGCTTAATATGTTTTATGTCTGTCTTAAATCAAAGGGTGCACATGTATGAGCACATGTACTAAATAAACTGTAACTTTGAAAAATACCAACTTAATTCAGCTTAGAGGGACTGAAGAGGCTCAGCTGAACTTCTAACAAGGGAGAACTAATCAGTTGTCCGAGCAATTTAACCTACAACATCAAAAAGAACGGTAGACTTCTTGCATCTATCACTCTTAAAGTTTTAATTTCCTTTGCTTTATTATGATAGGCTTTTTCATACAGGGGGTATTCCACAATATACAGTACAGTACATGAGAAGACACAAACATATTATAGTACATGCAGAAATTGTGACAGAGGAACAGAACTATAAGGTGGTACCAAAAAGTTTCAAGACTAGTAACAGATGGCAGCACAACGCTGCATGCACAGCAGTGGCGGCTGCTCTAAGACTACAAGGGAAGCTCGGCTTCCTCTACTATGTCAGAAAATAAATGCTCATATATGCACTGTCGTATTTATATTGGTTTTAATAAAAGTAAAACTAGCTCGTTCAGCATCAGGAATTTATTGTAGATTGTTATACGCGATTTTCTTGTCATACATTTCCGTGCAGCATGGCGCGTTAAACCCTCCTGAAGCCCAGCTTCACTGGAACTTTGTTGCGAAGCACAGAGGAGCTTTTTTCACTGCAGAAAAGCTGGACGGTAATTGGATAAATGCACCAAAATCGTCATTTCCAGGGAAGCTCAGCTTCTCTAGGAGTGAATGGAGCAGTGGGCGGGCCAGGACGCTGGGCTGCTGCATGATGATTGGAGGAGCTGTTTAAAGGACGGAACCCCTTTTTTGATTGACAGCATGTCTTAAGTATACATCAGCGCTACAGAGATTCGAGTTCAGTCCCATGCGGATTTGCAGGTGAAGTGGTACGACGAACTGGTGCACTCTGTATTGTTTGCTGGTGATATAAACCATTTTTGTTTGTACAAATCATTCTTTAAATAATAAAAAAAATATATATATATATATATATATATATATTATAGTGTTCTTGACTTTGCTCCTTGTTTCAGCATTGTATTTAGTTCGTTGTAGTTAGTTCGTTCATATAATTAAAGTAACTGGTGGAAGGGGAAACTAGCCAGAATTTACGTACAAATAACATAATGAATTTTATGATGAATGCCTAATATGAGCTTCCCCTGTTTCAAAACCTAGCAGCCGCCACTGATGCACAGTCATAGGAAGCACCGACCTTCATAAGTCAATGTGCCAAAAGACACCATCCTGGCTGTGCAACTTGTGCTATTCTGTTCCTGTGCGTTACCTCATCTGCTATTTCATCATGGACAGCAAGTTAGAAAAAGGGGTGAACATGAAATTCTGCATAAAACTGGGTGAATCTTCCACAGAGACGTTTGACATGATTTGGCAGGTTTACTGTGATTCTGTGTAATGAATCGTTGAATCGTTTGTGGTGTTTTGAGTGGCATGAACACTTCAAGAGCTTGTTGAACAAGCTCAACCCCCAAAAATGTCGAAACGATTCGGCAACTTGTGCATGATGATTGAGAATAATCCAGAACATTGCTGCCATTGTGTGTGTCATACAGAACAGTCCAGGCAATCCTCATGTGCGATTTAAACATGCGAAGGAATATCGCATGTAAGTTTGCCAAGAACTCCGTCAAAGTCCCGTGGATGACACCTGAGACGACAGTCTTCACAGTTTCATCTCCATGACTGAAAAAGGAGAGGCAGGTCCGTAGCTCAACCAAGTGCATGCTCATCATTTTTGTTGACATTTGCAGCATTGCGCTTGAAGAATTTGTCCCCATGGGCCAGACCGTCAATACCAAATTCTACTGCGAGGTATTAAGACGTCTGTGCGAATCTCAAAACTTCTTGATACCCCCTCATAGAATCAAAACATATTTGTTTTTCATCTGTAGGAAACAACTAGAAGCAGCTTGCAGAAAACAAATAACCAATTACAACCAATACTGAAATGACTAGAAATCAAAAAGTGAAAAGACTACTTTAAAAAGCAAAGACATATGAAAAGATGATAAAACAGATTGTTAGAGCTACAGTACTGTATGTTGGCTATGTTAAAGAAAATAGTGCAGTTAATCTTTTCCAGATACAAAGATAGGCTACCAGAAGGTGTACCTGGACTATCAGAAGAAGAGTTCTACAGTCGTGACCCGTCAGTCAAAATGTTTTGAGAATGAAACTAAATTTTATTTTTCTTCTCCAGGCAAGCTTTTTCTGGATGCACCAAACGATTGGAAAGGGGATTCATCAGAGAAAATGACTTTACGCCAGTCCTCAGCAATCCAATCCTACCTTTTGCAGAGTACTGTACCAGTCCGTCCTGGATGCTTTTCCTGAAGAGGAGTGGCTTCTTTGCTGCCCTTCTTGAAATGTATGAAGGTGAATGCTACCATTAGTACTGTGTCATGCCAACAGTAAAGCATCCTGAATCCATGTGTGGGGTCTTCTCAGCCAAGGGAATGGGCTCACTAAGAATTTTGGCAATGAATAAAGAATGGTACCAAAACATCCACCAAGAGCAACTTCTCCCAACCATCCAAGAACAACTGACGAAAAATGCATTTTCCAGAAGTGATGGAGTACCTTGCCATAAGGCTAGAGTGATAACTAAAATTTTTGCTTTTAATAATAATTAATTAATTATTTAGTTCTTTTTTTAGGATCCTCAAGAAGAGGATGGACAATCAAAACCCCACAAATTTGGACAAACTCCAATCATTGATTATGCAAGAATTGGCTGCCATCAGTCAGGATGTGGCCCAGAAGTTGATTGACAGCATGCCGGGGCGGATTGCAGAGAGCTTGAAAAAGAAAGCTCAACACTGCAAATATTGACTCTTTGCATAAACTTAATGTAAATGTCATTTAAAGTCTTTCACATTTATGAAAGGCTTGTAATTATACTTCAGTATATCATAGTAACATCTGAAAAAAAGATCTAAAAACACTGAAGTAGGAGACTTTGTGAAAATTAATATTTGTGTTATTCTCAAAACTTTTGGCCACAGCTGTATATCCACCTCTAATTTGATAACCTAAGATATGATTTAACTGACTTGTAGTAAAACACCCACAGAAAATGTAAATGAAGGTGAATGAAATGCAATATTGAAACACAAGCTACGGCATACAGTACTCCACATAACACTGGGCTTACTAAACCTTGCTAAGGGAGACAAGCATTTTAATTAGTCTACACCATTGAAGCAGTGATTAAAAAGCAAGAGTAGGCATACTCACTCTTTAAAGCCAGCATCAGTAAAAGTGACTCCAAATGATCTAACACACAAAAAGCAAACCAGCATGAGATCTAAGTCCAAACCGTCACACCTCAGATGTAAAAGACTCAATCACCTTGTCTGATGGCAGCACTTATTGACAGTTTTTGTATGAAGACATGGCAGCTCACATCTGGGTTTAGAAAAACACCCATGTCTTCATACAAGGTGACTATAGAATGTTTTACAGATTCTATTCTTTTGTTGATAGCCTTATTGTCCATGTGATAGCCTGTCACAATAATTACATAATCACCTAATCACATATGTTTAAGCTTTAATAAATCAACAAACACAATATATATTCTAAATGAGTTTCTAGATATAAGTATATTTAAGTCAATATTATTTATTCGGTAGCACAGTGGCTTAGTGGTTAGCACTGTCGCCTGTTTGCATGTTCTCCACAAACTATGTGTTAGATCATTTGGAGTCACTTTTACCGATGCTGGCTTTAAAGAATTAGTATGCCTACTCATGCTTTTAAATCACAGCTTCAATGGTGTAGACTAAGTAAAATGATCCTCCCACAGTCCAAAGACATGTATATTAGGTTAATCGCCGTTCCCAAATTATCCATAGTGTGTGAAAGTGTGTGTGAATGTTGACCAGAGGTCCTACCACAGTTGTAGAAAATGGGTATATAGCTAATAAGTTAAGTTAAGTCTTTATTTGTCACATATACATTACAGCACAGTGAAATTCTTTCTTCGCATATTTCAGCATAACTGAGGTCAGAGCGCAGAGTCAGCCATGATACAGCGCCCCTGGAGCAGATAGGGTTAAGGGCCTTACTCAAGGGCACAACAGTGGCAATGGTTACCAAGTTTTGGCATTTTGAATTGTTGGGCTAGAGGTGCCATTGCATGGTCATATAGGGATCACACCCTGTATTTATTATTAGAATTTGTCAAATATTTTGTGTACAGCTCTTTAATGCACTTATATTCATAGTCGCATTTGAATGCATTTATGTGAATATGCTGCATCAGAGTTGTACAGGTGCCTGGATTATTACTGTACTGTATATAAACTATTGTATATCATTAATAGTGCTCATGGCTGAGCGTTTGTAAATATGATACTTAAAAATAACTTTGATTTTGTGTCAACATTTTCTTGATTGTTAATACTGTACATTGTGTTAATAAATATTTAATTCAGTATCTATTTTTGCCCTGTTTTTATGAATTGTAACAATCTTAATAATATTAATCAACAAATATAAGATTGTAATAATATTCAAATATTAATAATGCATTTCCAAAACTTTTATGGTGCATTGCAGCTCATCTATTTAACATCATACAGTATCTGTGCTGTATGTCCTCTTTGTAATGTTTTACAGTCAGAAGGCATACCGTAAATTCCTACAGTATATGCTATCAGTGTTGATAAACAGCTGTTTATATGTATTACGTCTACACTTATGATCATATTATAATAGTGTCAACATCAATTAGAAAACTTTTATAATTAATCTGAATTCTTTGTCAGACAATCGTCAGCCAAAATTTCACAGTCATGACTATGGATGTAACGGTATATGTAAATACCGGCGTACCGCAATAACACTTTATTTCGATAATACCGTGGTCGCAAGAAGATAAAACTATAGGTCTTCTGAGAAAAGTTTGCTCAGGCGAATGGAGCGAACGGGAGGTAGCGCGAACTACAATTCCCATCAGCCCAGGCGTGACCATCATCCTTTGCGGTCTGTTGTTGCTACAGATCCAATAATGCGCACATCCGATTTAAAACCCGCTTACTCCGTAATGATTAATTACTCTTTCCATTTCTTTTCCTTCGCCATTAATAGCAGCACCCGCCATTTCCGCATTACTGGATCTGTAGCGACAACAGACCGCAAAGGATGATGGTCACGCCTGTGGTGATGGGAATTGTAGTTCCCGCTGCATTCGCCTGAGCAAACTTTTCTCAGAAGACCTATAGTTTTATCGAGTCATTTCGGTTTCTCTCTGAAAAGAAACGGGAAAGGAAAAAATCCTGTCTCTGTCTGAATAAGTGAGTGAATGAGTTGAGTGTTTTCAAATACTCATTCAGCACATGGGCCAGCTGCAATAAGTAGGCTGCTATTTTTATTTACTTTTTTAGTTTTCAAGAATACTAAATTGAAACTTTATTTTTTTTAACATTAATAATTAGATTAATAATTGTTTGTTATTAAAATTGAAAAATTGAAGTTTATGTTTCCAAGTTTACAGATACAGTAGATGGCTAATTTGTATGCCATTGATATGTTCAGTGTTTATGTATACTGTTTAATAAACACTTCTGGCAGTTTTTTCGAGTCTCTTCATTAGTTTTGTTTTTCCTGTAAATGATTCAATAAATGCCGTACCGTGCCATTCATACCGAGGTATTACTGTACCGTGAAGTTTTGATACCGTTACATCCCTAATCATGACTCATGACATGCTTACTCAATAGCCTGCAATATTGCAAATGAGCACTTGATCAAACAAAAAGTCATTGTTTTTATTGTGTTTTATTGACTTTCTATGAGTTTTATGGTGTAAAACAAAAAAGAAAGTAATTTATTTTGGTCAATTAAATATTTAATCTTGAAACAAAACAGCATCTGCAAGGCGGTATTGCAAATGAGTCCCCTCTCTTGGTGGGCACCGAAAATATTTAGGTTTATGAACAGGGCACGGGGCGGACTAGAGCAAATTCTATATTACATTTCCTGATATTTACTTCACATTAAACAATTTAGAACATTGTGGATTTGTGAACTTTTCCATTTCATCTTTTTGTCTGTTTATTTAACCTTTGTAAAAGAAATATTGAGTGTAAACACTTTGGACATGTCAGTGGGGTTTCTGACATGGAAGCTCCTGTTATTCATTACACTAGAGTAAGAATATACAGTAATTCCCTCACAAACCTCTGCTTTCCCCTCTAATAGTTAATAGAATAAGATGATAACAAAAAAAATCCTGTCTTATAGACTAAAATGTGTTATAACATTAAACACTTCATTAATATCCTTCATTAATAAAGCAGAAAATAATTTAACAGCTGGTAAGGTATTGTGCTATAAGAGGAACAATCGTTTGATAACTCAAAATAAATTATTCAAGTTTAAAGGTTTTTACTATTTATTTATTTATTTATTTTTTAACTATTTCAGAGCTCCCCAAAGTATGGGGATCTACTGTAGCTTACATATCCCTGACATTTTTATACCTACTTCTCCAAACGCGCCATTTCAGTGTCTGCGTCAATGAACGCTGAGCCACGTCCCTCCAGGAAACGGCAGAGCTGAGCATCAAACCGGGGAGAGCATATCTTCTTATACGAGATCAACAAAGTGTGTCGATTATTTTTTTTTTATCAACATGGATGGAGCAATAAAAGCTAATATACTGTATGTAGGCAGTTCTAGTGGTTCTAGTGGTTCTAGTTCTTAGCTTAAGATAAGATAACAGATATACATACTGTAAATCATAATATACTTTACAAATATTCACCTTAGGCTTAAATAACCCTGAAAATGGACTGAAAATGAGACCAAAAGGTCATGGAGAGAGCATGGAGGACTATTCCTGAAAACTACGTAAAAAAATGCAAGAAAGTCTGGCACTTTGGAAGCAAACTATGAAGAAATAAGTGGTGGCCCAAGATTTTGAAATGTTCTTTACATGTTCTTTGCATTATTCATGTTTATTACACTGCCAATTATGCTTAGAACACAGTGATTACTCACAGTTTGTTTCTTCCAGTGTGCTCTTCTGGCCCGCTTATGCCAGTTATTCATACCATGAGTCTGCACATAGAACTGCAGACCACACAGGAAAGGAAATTAGGACCTGAGAGCTGGGCGAACATGTGAACGTGTGAACATCTGTCAGTGCGGCTGATCTCAGGTGCAAATAGACACTGCATTCTCGAAAACTAATGAAGGGAATTCACACATAGGGTTCCTATTTCTAACAAGCACTGTTCACTGAGTATTGCTAAGAAACATGTTGGTATGTGTTACTTACTGAGCTTATCAAACAGGCTGACCTAGGTGCTCTTTTTTGCCCTTTGATCTATGGCAAAAGATCTTAGATCTTTGAAAGGGAATAATATCAAACCTACGCCAACAACTGCACATCTTCGTCCTGCTTAGAAGAGTTTTTATTCTGATTATTTTTTAAAAGGAGAATGGGATAATAGTTCAGTTGCCCTCAAACCATTGAAATACTGAAATACTAATACTGAGTGTGATGTTACAAAAAAAAAGTTATTTGCATGAGGCCATAAATAAATTAAGCCAAGTATAATGGAATAGTAATGAATTTAAGCATAACCAGATTTCAGAATAATTATTGTGAATTACATTTACAGTCTAATCAAATTGGGTTTTACCCAACTGTCAAACAATCTAGTCATAGAGTTCAGTGTTTTTTCTGCAAATCTAAAGCTAAGAAATTGCGATTTCCATAAATTTTCCTGGAGTATGGAGAAGTAACAGGGCTGCCATTAATATTTATAATGCATAATATGCCTCCCACCCTTCAGGCTGTGAATCGGTTTATTTTCAGCTCAACTTTATGTATGCATGCATAGGCAGCAACTCATGTGACACCACATGTAAAATTGGGAAACAACAAATAAGACAGAACAGCACACAGTACAACAAACTCAAAACAACAAATTTCCTATAATAAAGCTAACAATGGATTGCAGGTGAACAGAGTATCTGATTTGTAGACCCTGACAGAAAGAAACCCTACAAACCTGCACATGGAAGGATCTCAGCAAAATTGCTACACAGGAGAATAGTCGACCAATTACACTGTAGAAAAAAAAAAGTACAAATGGCAGAACTAGTTCAGATCCATTGTGTCGTCAAGATGAAGTAAATTTCTTTAACGTGGCAGCCATCAGCTTGGCCTAGTTTCTAAAAAACTCCAAATGCACTCACCAAATTATTATGTATGTTCAGGTTCCCCATCAGTCCTGCAGTGGCAGTTTAAGGAGATCACCTACAGGCAGTCATGGGAGTCAGTAATCATTCCATAATCGATTATCGGTTTAAGCAAACCGATCAATGACCGATTCATGATTGGTTTAACCAGAGAGTACAATGCTTCTTGCACTTGTGTTTCCTGTAAATCAATCCCACCACCATTCACTATTACCACACCCAGAATACATTACACATACATACTAGGATTACTTGCTTAAGCCTCTATTACTGAATATATGAACGTTAAAAACATGAAACAGATGTCAAAGCAGGAGTACGCTGTCATTGCAGGCAAACTAGTATTTATGATTGTATGCAGAGCTACTCCTTGTGACAGATTTTGCACAGCACCCGCTTCACGTTAAGAGTTTCCTTTGTTAACAGTTTACTTGTATAATTTTTCCTAAAACCAAACTACGCCCACATCCGGGAGCGGGATTTTGGGTTGTTATTGTTTGTTTGTTTTTTTGGCACAAAAATTGTATAACAGTTCGCTACAGGTATGTTCAGTAATTGGCATTATACGCATGTACTGTACATTCCTCAGACTTTATGCATGTTTCCGCTACACAGCAGTTTACCAAGGTCACAGACAAAACCATGCAACATTTTTAACAATTTTAATTGAATGCTGTATTTATAATCAGTCGATTGAAATGTACAGGAAATTAACTGATCATTGAAACTTGATCGTTCCATCAATACCTACAGGGTAAGACTGTCATTATTCATAGCCGTCCCAAAAATACTCTAAACAGGCTCTATCAAACCTCTATCAGGTTATGATGTTTCAAATCAACTAATCAAGCCTTAATTTGAACTACAGAGATCCATGCAATATTTATGACACAATCTGCAGTTTTCTGTTTTAAAAAAATCTCAGGCACTGGTTACCATTACAAAATAAAAATACTGTTTGCTGAGGCAGGCAAGTCAAAAAATCATACAGGACATGTTTAGTGAAAATGGTTTACTAATACATAAATTTTGGTCTGAATATGAATTATTGGGTTACAAAGATCATAACGCAGTAATACTGTTTTTCCAAGTCAGAAGAAAAAAAAGCTGCAGTAAACTGATAAAGATGGCAAAATCAGACCATACAGAACCTACATGAGTGTGTAGAAAAGTGCTACAAATAGTATTACACTCTGTAGTAAATTATTAACATGTCCAGTGATTTTTATGATGGATGTCTTAATTAAACAGATTAAAAATAATAATAATAATAAAATGTGCCATCATTCACATGGTGAAGCTTTCTGTATCTTTAATGTATAAATAATAGTTTTGTACACTACAAAATAAATAATTGCGGAATATACAGTAGAGTGAATTTACATTTATTATTTAACACTATTTTATTTTTATTTATTAAGAACACTATACTAATACTGGGTAGGGTTTCCACTTGCTCTCAATACAGCCTCAGAGCTTTGTTGCATGGATTCCATAGGATGCAATCATATCATACCTTCCTTGTATGACAGGATTGCATCACAAAATTCCTGTAGATTTTTCCAGGTGCACCAGTTTGCAATGACTTTAACTATGTTTCATTATGTATCATCATGCTGGAATTAGCCCTCACAAGAAAGGTACAACATTACAGACAGGAGATGGTCAGAAAATTCAGCAATGTGCTACAGTCTTTAGTGGGATCAGACCTTTATTACAAGCCTTTACTCCCCATGTGGGACTTTGGTCCACATGACCCTGTCCCCAGTTAACTGACTGTCTTTCCTTGGACCAATTTTGGTCATTACTAACCATATTTCCTACCCAGATAAGACCCTATAGGACCTGGCTCATTTTTGGAGTGGTCTAGCCATCACAATTTGGCTGTTGTCAAAAATCACTTAGATCTTAATTCTTGACTAATTTTCCCCCTTCCAACACATCAACATCAAGCACTGACTATTTCTCGTTGCCTAATATATCACACCATATCATTACATTCTTCAGTAAAAAAAAAAACCCTCTTCTGCAGAGTGCTTTTCACAAAGCCACTGTTCAATGCACATATCAGATCAGTAAAACCCACACAAGCACACAAAGGTAGAACTATTTCACAGTGTTTCTAATTCAACCCTTAAGGGCAGACAAAGAACTTGTGAAGAAATACTTCACAGACTGACTACTGCAAGACAATACAGATAAAAATTACAATATTGGGCACGTTGCTCATTTTTCCTATTTTTGGATAAACTGATGTCAACTTCAATTGACAATTGGACATTAAAAAAATTTCCCCCCCAAAATATTATTTTATCACATTTAAAAAAACACTGAAGTAATGCATTTTATGTTATAAATTCACTCAGGTCTATATACTGTAGATTTCATAAAGCAAGGCTTAGGCCCTGCCCACTTGACACAATCACTTCATGGTAGGTACTGTATCACTGAAAATCTTGTGTCCTGGTATAAATGTTGTGTCATTATGACAAATGTTACTTCTCTTTATACATTTACTGATGTGAGTAGTTTCTTAAATGTTGATAATCATTGACTTTTTGATAGATTTTATATAAATAACACGTCAAAACTTAAAAAGTTCCAGAAATGTTCTTGATTTAACTAATGATAGTTTAACAAAAGTTTCACTAATTGTCTTTGCCCTGGAGCATGTACTCCTGATGAAAAATGTATTTCAACAAAGGCCAGATTTTTCATTTTATAAAATATGCATGTTGCAAAAAGTTCTGGACCAAGATGTATTGCGATATGTAATACTAAAATAAAAATAGACACAGTCAGACAGACATATAGATAAAACAGTAAATGCATAAATAAACACATAAATACATAAATGTATCAGTAGCGTGATGTCTTAAATCCCAGCAATACCCAAACACGACTAATAAAAAGATGACAGCCAGTCATATACACTTAAGAACAGGAGAAAATGTGATTTCATCTGGCATGTACTGTAATAATCACTGATTATGATCACATTTTTCCCTATTCTTGTTTCCCTATTCCCTATTCTATGTTTTAAGTTTGAATATTTCAGAAACTACTGATCTTCTGGGATTTTTACACATACTTTAACAGTACCTAGAGTTAAACGCTATGACCCACATAGAATAAAGTTAGAGAAAAAATGTGAGTGGAAATGCCTTATTGATGAAAGAGGTCAGAGGAAAATGGCCAGACTGTATAAAGCTGACAGGAAGTCCACAGTAATTCCAACAACCATTCATTACAGCTGTGGTAAGCAGAAAAGCATCTTAAAATGCACAGCATGCTGAACCCTTAGGCTGATCAGCTACAACAGCTCGAGTCATCCAAGAACAGGATCCTGAGGCTATAGAGACCATTGAAACTGAATAGTTAATGAGTGGAAAATATTCTCTTGCATTTTTCCAATTTTCAACTGTACAAAATTAGTAATTACCTGTGCCTGCTGAAACCTCAGATTACTGTTCATAGTAGCAGGGCTGAAAGAGGTACATCTTGAAATGTGGTCTTTCGCCTGAAAGTTTGGCATTCTGGTTATTTAAGTTACTGGAGTCTTACTGGAAAGTTACTGTCAGCTAAAAGCATTCTTGTCTCTGACCCATCATACTAACAAGGTGGTTCCACCCACAGAATTACTGCTAATTGCATGCTTTTTTTCCCATATCATTCTGGATAAACTGTAAAAAGTGTTATGTGAAAATACCAAGAGATTGGCAGTTTTTAAATAATCAAATATCCCTATCTGGCACAAACAACCATGACACAGTCAAAGTCACCTAGATAACATTTTTTCAAAATTCTGAAAACTGGTGTAATCCTTAGCTGATGCTCTTTACCTGTACGATTTAATTTGTTGCAATCCTGTCACATGATTGGCTGGCAGGATATCTGCATGAACAACCAGGTGGCTGGTGAGTATCAATTCATGCTGATTAACAAAACCACACAACACACTTCTTTATCATGCTGTAGTATTAGTGTAACCAGTGTAATCAACTCTTTAATACTGTAAAAACAACACAACCACATAATGTCTGTAACTTAGGCAGTACTGGTAGTTGTAGTTGGTAAACACTGTGAACCACTCACTCACTCAATGTCTATACCGTTTTATCCTGAACACAGGCCGCACAGGCCTGGAGCCTATCCCAGGAGACTTAGTGCACACGGGAGGGTACACCCTGGACGAAGTGCCAATCCATTGCAGGGCACACACTCATTCACACACTACAGGCAATTTGGGAATACCAATTAGCGTAATCAGCATGACTTTGGACTGTTGGAGGAAACCGGAGTACTCGGAGGAAACCCACCAAGCACAGGGAGAACATGCAAGGATGCACACAAAGACAGGTATTGAACCTGGCCAGGGATTCAAACATGGACCCTAGATGGGCAAGGCGACCACTAAGTCACTGTGCCACTAGTGAAGGATATATAGTATTTATTTATGGAAACTTCAAGGCATGGAGTTGGGTTCCCTCTGTATACTATGGTTTCCTCCCACAGTCCAAAGACATTCAGATTAGGCTAATTACTGTTCGCAATTTGCCCATGGTGTGTGAATGAGTGTGTGTACAGTACAGTATGTGTGTGCCCTGCGATGGATGTTCAGGGCGTACCTCACCTCGTGCCCTAATTATCTTGGGATAGGCTCCCGCCCCTCTGCGACTCTGTATAGAAGATAAAGCAGTATAGGCGATGAGTGAATGAGTAATTCTATCTACTAGACACTATGCAGCAGCCTACAGTACTGTATGCTATTTTAGATGAAGCTTCATTCATGGGGCACTTAAACAGGAGCGCAGTCAAAGTTAAGACTAATACCACGATTTGTATGGAAGAAATGCAGTTTTCAATGGCAACACACAACATATTATATTACAGTGTATGAACACGAAAACACCTGAAATCAGTTCGCATATGGATAACATTATCACAAGCATGAAGCTCCCCAAAGCTGGTGTACGTTACTATGGTGAAGAAGATGCACTCACACTGCAGGTGAAAATAATGATTTATAAATAATAATAAAATTGAGTGACATTAACGTGGGCTTAAAGTCTGCTGAACTCACCACGAGTGTGGGCACACCGGCCACCACGGCGTAGAGCAGCGCGGGCGGGATGGCGCTCGCCTCCTCCGGTCCCAGGTACGGCTTCGTGTACGCGTTGTCGTAGCAAAAAAAGCCCTGCACGTGCACGTTGAACGTGTCCGTGTACTCGAAGTAGTAGGCCAGCATGACCGTCCCCGCCATGATCACCAGCTGAAAATAGAGCATGGTGGTTAACGGTTGGCCTGAGAGCATTTACCGGTCCACAGTGCTGAGGCGGAAGAGCGCAGGCGTGTGTTCATCCCTACTCCTGCTGCTCCTCTCTCTGATCTCGGCTCGGTGTGTGCCCGTGTTCACACATCAGGCTGGCGCGAGGGTGTGAGCTCAGAGCCATCGCACGCCGCGGAATCGAGCACGCGCTCTCTGTGTGCCAGGCTCTGAGGTGCGCTCGCGCTGAGAGGAGCGGCGCATGACGACGGAGGGTGACGTGAGTGCGGCGCCGCGCGCGTGCTTCGCGCATCCAGCAACCTGTACGCGCATCATCAGTAATCATCACATGTCTGTCTCTTATCCCTACAGATCCCAAAGAACCCAGCGGTGTCCACATGCGCTCTAGAGGGGATCAGGTGTTCCGGCATACTTATTAAACCTTGTGTGCAGCAGACTGACTTGCTTAAGCAGGAGTTCGCAACCCTGGTCCTGGAGAAGCCTCTATGCACCCATTCAACTTCAACAACATGCACTGCATATCTTACTGATTTTCCATCTCTCAATATCTCTAAACAGTCCATGTTGTTGAAGTTGAATGCAGGACACCATACTGTATAAAAATCCAGACACAGATGCACTAAAACCATTGAGCAATGGTGATCCATTTCACTTTTGGAACATCCTGACCACTGCAGACTGGGAACATCTCTGAAAAGTTGCAGAGTTGCTCCGATGCAGGTGTCTAGTCATTACAATGTGGCCCTTCTCACAGTAAGTACATTTTCAATACAGTATCTTATTACAATGCTGGCTTAAGTGGGTGGAAGTTGATATGTTGGAAGCAGAAAAAAATGTGCAAGAATAAGGATTTAAGTGACTTTGACAAGGGCCAATTTGTGATGAACTCCAAAACAGCAGCTCTTGTGGTACGTACTGTATATATCCAGGCTGCAGTGGCCCAGACCCACCAAAAATCTTACTGATACACATGGGGCGCGAAGTCTGGCCCGTGTAGTCCAATCATAGAAACGCTGGTGTAAATCAAACTGCAGAAAGGTTCATGCTGGTTGTGATAGAAAGGTGTCAGAAGTGCATCACTGTAATGGGGGCAAAAGGGGACCTACTTAAAATTGGGCACATGGACAGGTGGAGAGGTACAGTATGATTGGATGATTGGTGTGTATACAGTATATGTGTGTATGTATCCTTTCTTCCTTCTTGTTTAGCAGCAGTTGGCATCCAGTTGCATTACCACCAATATAATACTCACACACACACACACACACACACACACGCACACACACACAGCAGTTAAGATAAAACATGTCACATTTATTGTATAGTATACAATACACTTCAGTCAACAAATACTTTAGTTGGCATACCTGCACACTTTATCAAATATCTTCAGTTTTAAAGGCTTAAAATAATCAGTGTGATACTGAACTGCCAAATTTGTGAGCCAAAACTCAGAGATATTGGCATTCCACAGTCAACCATCCAAGCTGCGGAAATGTGTAACAGTAAACCATCAGACTTACATTATAAATGCTAGAATTAAATAAAAATATCACTTTGATTTTCAGTATTGGCTGTTATGTTCAATATATCTAAGAGCTGCGACTACCATTAAGTAAAGCCAAGGATTACATATACAGTAATTAATGTTTTTGAGGATAACTCAAAGTGCCCAGCTAGAAACAGGTATGAATTAACATGCTATTGAGACCGTAACAGAATTTGACAGGATTAGCTAGCCAATTAACCTTCGCGGAAAAACTGTTTTACTGTTTGCTTCTATTTACCTACCAACCTTCCAGAACTGTCATGATTTCAACTCACAATTAGTAAAGAATTGCCACGGAACCGCTAAGAACTGCTAAGGTCCTGCAGCAAATAGCTTTTGGTAGTACTTTGTCACAGTGCACTATGCAAAGTAGTATAACTTTTTATTTAGTGTATTCACAGTGTATTCAGTGTATGATCACATGCAATTTTGCCCCATTGGAAATTAATAATAAGAACGTACTGTATCAAAAGCAGACATTTGCAGGTCATTGAGGTGGGGTGAACCGAATGAATGAAAGCCTCATATAAATGAAAATGGGTTACGTTTTGTCCGTGACAAAAAAAACGTTATTGTTAGGATAAGTAGCAAGTCTTGACAAATTGTAGGGGTTTAGAGAGAAATAGTAGCAGTTTCTGAAAAGTCCTGACAATTGAAATGGTGAGGTGTCATAGTTTTCTGGCTGGTAAAGTATAAAAGTTTTTGATGGTTTGTGAAGAATTTTAATTCAGGAATTCAGCATGCTCTAGTAAGAAGTTCAGGAATTTGGGATTTATTTGAATAATTTAATTAGTACAATAGCAGTGTTTTACCGAGGTCTGTGTGTTTTGTAGTCTTCCCACAACTGGTAGTCCTTTTCTGTCCTTTTCTATCCAATATCATAGTATGGCTGTGCTAAGGTTATTTATAACGGCACTTCTCTGCTTCAGAATCATTCATGAAACTAAAGTTTTATAGCAGACCATGTTCCACTCCCAGATGTTCACATTAACCAAGTAGCGATCCATCAACTGAACAGGCATAGTGCATGATAGAGTGATGATTTATTGCACACCAAGTGTGGAGTTTCACATCTGCTCTGCTCAATCATGGTAATTGGGCAGCTGTTTTTTAGAAGTTGGCAGCTGTAAAAGCATTTGTGAAGTACAATTCAATTCAGAACAATGCTGTGATTTTTTTTTTTATGGTCTTGTACATTTTCAAAATTTTTAATTCTGTTTTACTATGCAAATTTCTTACCATCTAAAAACAAGATCCTAGTTGCATAACAACAAAATGCTCAAGAACAGAAACAATCCTAAATTCCACATTATCAAGAGGGGAAAAATAAAAACCCAGAAGACAATAGTCGTTTTACATCTTTACCAAATCAGTTATAGAAAGGTCCAATGTGTGGAACTGACTTTTGGTTCCTCTTGCACTAGACTTCTATATGAAGATATCAAGGCATCTTCTACGAATATAAAACAATATTGATTGATTCATTCTTTAATTCCTACACTCATCTGCAGAGGTGGAAAGTAATGAATTACATTTACTCGCATTACTGTAATTGAGTAGATTTTTTGTGTACTTCTACTTTTTTAAATAGTTTTTAAAATCTGTAATTTTACTTTTACTTAAGTATGTTTTGTTTAAAGTATTGTACTTCACTACATTTTAAATCATATTTGCTACTGAGTAAAAAATAAATGAATGAAAATGAAAAATAATACAAATAATACAACGGGGAAAGAAAAAAATTGCACCCCGGAAACCACTGCACTGATTGATTGATGGGCGTGTAGAACAAACGCGCTAAATTCACAAGAACGATGGAGATGGACAAAACAGATGTCAGTGATGCAGACACAGCTGAAAGTGAAATGCCAACAAATTCTTATGAAGCAAACCCCTGGTCATATTTAAGCGACCACTTTGATTTCAAGCACAACAAAGGAAACAGATTTATTATGCAAGTGTGTTCCATCCCCCATCCCACTCCCGCTGTTAAAAAAAAATTTACTCGGTAACTTTTACTCTGAGTAAATTTTTAATGAGCTACGTTTTACTTTTACTTGAGTAGATTTTAATAAGGGTAACTTTACTTGTACTTCAGTAAAAATTCAGTAAAGTAACAATACTTTTACTTGAGTACAAAATTTTATTACTCTTTCCACCTCTGCTCATCTGTCATAGTGTCATGGTAGACCAGAATCTATCCCAGTAACATTGTGCACAAGGTGGGAATGTACACAGACATCTGTAAAACTCATGTCTGAGGGGAGAGTAGTCCATGAAAATAGCTAGCGTTTACTACTAATAACATGCAGATCTTAATTGTTTCGTTAATTTGCCGACTAATGTCTGTTATGCTGGTTATGTTATGTTTGGCATCCAAAACTACTGAGAGCCTATAGAACCAGGCAAGATACAGTACCGTACAGGTGATGTACAAAACCATGGCCAGAAATGGCCTTGTGTTGTTTTGTTGCATTATTTGTTTTTCATTCCATTCATTTGCAGCTAATGGAGTTCATAATAAAGAGGAACAAAAATTTATTGAAATGAATTTATTTATTTATTGAATTTACAAATTGAAAAAAATAATTCTTAAAACTTTTAGTATTTAGATAAATGTAATTGTTTTTAGTCTAGCTTTACCGGTTTTAAGATATAATTCTTACTTATAGCCTTATTTTAAGACAATGACACAAGCATTTGCTAAATTTAAGCTTTTTTCCTATATACTGAAGATAATTCTTAAATCTTTTCCTTGTATTAGGAGAATTTACTTGTTTCTAGTTTGGCTGCACTAGTTTTAAGACATCTGAGGGTAGATATATTTATTTGTTTTAAAAATCTTGCTTATTTTAAGTCATATTTACCTCATTTTATTACTTTTTTTTCTTGTTTTTGAGAGCAGACCTTTTGCAGTTTAAGCATGTCTGTCTAGTTTTAAGACCCAACAGTATTTTTAGTGCCTAGATTTAAGTTCAAATATTCTAGTTTTAATGCAGTTAAAACTAGCATACAAATAGCAATAGCATACAAATTTTTGTACTATTCAATTCTTTTAAAAAGCTAAAATGCCTAGTTTTAAGAATTTGTGTCTAGTTTTAAGATGCAGTAGCATTTATTATTGTCTAGATATTAATGCTACTTTCAAGAATTCTTACCAAGTCAGTTTTGCTTACCCCATTGGCAGATTTTTTTTGCTTGATTTTGGTACACTTTAACTAGATTTAATTAAAAAATTTTGCTTGTTTCAAAAAGGGCATTTTTTCCAGTGTAAAAATACTTTCAGCCAGTGTTAGGTGAGCTTTGTAGGACTTTTTGCTGACTGTTATGTATTACACTGAAATTAATGTACTGTAATGTCTGACTGGTTGCCCCCTTATATTCCTCCTATGTCTGACTGAGCATTTTGTCCTGGCATAAAGATAGCAACAGCAGCTCTTCTAAATCTGGAGCTTTGTTCGTTTGGTCTGAGGACGTTCATCATGAACGTTTGGTAGTTAACCAACTACTAACTGAAAATTGATGCGTATGTTCAAGTCAACTGACTTGCTAACTAAATGTGACCATTTAAATTCAAAACTGTTTATATTCTCTGCTTGTTACTTATATACTCATCATCATTATAAACAAGTGTTATGGGCAGTAACCCGTCTTGCAGTCCCTGCACAGTCTTCAAATTGAGTTACAGTAGGTGAGCATTTGTTGGTGAAAAAAATCAAGCCTTTTGTTGTGCAGTTTCAATGTCTATAGGACAGAAGCTGAATATTACTGGATTGAAATGCAATTATAACAAAATCATCATCATCATCATCATCATCATTATCATCAACATTTTTAATCAAACAAATTAAAGAAAATTAGTTGTCTAATAAATGCTTTACAAAATGAAGGTTTTTTTTTCGGTTTGGGCTGGTCTCTTCTGTCCTGTCCTAAACAACTGAGCCGTTGTTTCAGGGATCTTGAAATCAGATATTATTCTGTATGTGTCATTTCATCACAAAATCTAAATAAAGCATTTATTAAATACAGAGCAAAAGAGAGAACCCTAAAAGTGTCACATTTCAAGTGGCCACGGATTATCATACGAGCCACACATAATAAAAAATGTATGCCAGCTACAAGGCGATTTCAAGGGATTCTATGTACTTTCCTTTAATGAAAATATTTGTGACAGGCTGAGAAATACTGAAGTCTGGATGTCAGGGAGAGCAAGAGAGCTGTCTATAATAAGTGCTGCAGCATCGGGCTCAGCTGCATAGTACAAGTCAAAATTCCCATACATTAGGTTTTTCACAGATTTCTGTAAAAAAAAAAAAAAACACCAGCACAGATTTATCTGTTAATGTATTTTTTCTTTAGGAAAAACACTTTAATGTAATAACTTCACTAAATTTAAACACACATAAGGATTTTTTTTATTCCTAATGAATTCATTGAAGATTCCATGCTGCTTAGGTTCACCCCACGTTTAACGGCTATTCTCAGTTATCCTGTAGCTTATTGTATTTAGTGTTTAAATTACTGTAGCTATAAAATGCATGGCTTGTGTCAGAGTGTAACAATAATGTTATAAGTACGAATGTTAGTGAATCTCATACAGATTCACTAACATGTATTGCATTGAAATATCAGTTGGATGCCAGTAATTTGACAGTTCCTATCTGTCTGTAAGCAGGTCATATCTATCACCAATCCGAACAAGGTTTTGCTGTTAACAATTCATGTGTCACATTTGAAGTCTTAGACAACAACAATAGCTGCTATACCTGAAAGGATGAACTGACAACAATAGCCTACAGACATATTGTTTTGAAGGTCAGCTGTAGCTCATTACCTCATCAGGTGGGAAGACAAAAAAAGAGCAGATTTTAACCTTTGCCTTTCTTGCAGCTGTGGGACATCTGTGCAAAGATACAGTATGTGTGGGTGTGGAGGAGAAGCCAACTGACATGAGACATGGCTGTCCCTGAGTGGTGAAGTGTTAATTAAAATAATAATAATATGTTCATATCATGGATGAAAGTGGCTTATATCCAACAAAATGAGGTCTTAGCTTACTTTGTAAAATATTAATTCTGCCACATCAACTGTGTAAGATGAAAATATTATAAAAATGTTGGGGTAGATATTTTCAATTCCAAGCACATTTACAGTACAGTATATCACAAAAAGTACGCTTGATCATTGATTTACCTACAGTATATGAGTGTATTGCATTAAGCACTGGGCACTACTAATAAGATGCTATGAAAGTTTGGCTGGATCCAAAAATCCAAGATTTTTTAAAACATTTTTTTCTTAGACTTTGTTTAAAATAAACACACACAAATACAACTTTAATCACTAATGAGCCATTCATATTAGGGTTCATTTGTTTTTGTGGCAAAGTTAATGCAAGATTAATGACAACAAGGCATGAAACAACCAAAGTAGCTCTATTGTACTGCATGTAGTGCCAAGCTGATTGTTGTAGACTTTTCTGAAGCATTCCACTTTACATTGCTTAGTATCACAAGCAATGTGTCACTACAGTATGTGTCACAACAAACAACACAAGCTTACAAGTAGGCCTCATTATCTGAGAACTTTCTGGAGGACAAAAAGACTCCTCTACACTTTACCTGTGAAAGGCTATTTGTCTCATGCAGGACACAACACAGAGATGTGAGAAAAGTTGGAGAACTAAATGTGAACATTTAAATTAAAAACTGTTTATATTTTCTGTTTATTACTTATATACTCATCATCATTATAAACAAGTGTTATGGACAGTAACCCATCTTGCAGTTCTTGCACAGTCTTCAAATTGAGCTGATAAAGACTGAAATATCCCATTTACATAAGTATTCTGACTCTGTTATGCCACTTGCATTTGGGCTTTAGTGCATCTTACTCATTTCAGTGATCCCTGAGGTGCTTCTACAACTTAACTGGAATCACAATTGGACATAACTTTCTGAAGAACTTAAAGCATGGTCGCCTCCAGCATTCTCAAATGGAAAAGATTTGGAACAACCAACAGTCTTAAATGAGTCTATAAATGAGATCCTGAGTTACCTTGTGGAGATAGGAGAGACTTACTGAAGAACAGCCATCACTGCTGCACTCCACTAAGACGTCTTCACAAAGGCACATGACAGCCAGCTGGCACCTGAAGGACTCTCAGACCATGAGAAACACAAGTCCACTGGTCTGATGACACAAAGATTGAACTATTATAATCAGAAGATCAGGCACTGCACATCACCTTATTAAAAACCATCCCTACAGTCATGTGTTTCTGGCACTGGGACTGGAAGACTATTCAGTGTAGAGGGAAAATTCATGCAGATAAAATAACAAGCTATCCTGAGTGAAAATCTTCTCCGGCGCGCTCAGGATCTCAGGTTGTGACGAAGGTTTACAATTCAACAAGACCATAACCCGAAGCATAACACCAAGAAAACACAGAAGTGGCTTCAGAACAACTCTGTGAAGGTCCTGTAGCTGCCTACCAGCGGACCTGAAGCCCATAGAGCATGACTGGAGAGGCATGAAATGGCTGTGCCAAAGATGCTATAACTAAGTATCAATTGATGGGTCTAAATACTTATTCAATTGGAACATTCTTTCATGCACACTCAATCTGCGCCCGGCACTAGGACCCGGAAGTAAGGCGGGCGCCAAACCAGGAAGTATAATTTCGATTTCATCACGGGCCTGCCGGCCTCGGAGGGAAAGGACACCATATTAACCATCATCGATCGGTTCTCTAAAGCCGTGCACCTGGTGGCCCTCGCCGGACTCCCGTCAGCCAAAAAGACAGCCGAGTTGATATTAGAGCACGTAGTCCGTCTGCATGGGTTCCCCAAGGACATCGTCTCGGACAGAGGGCCCCAGTTCACTGCCAGGTTCTGGAAAGCCTTCTGCCGTCTGATCGACTCCACCTGTAGATTATCATCTGGATACCACCCACAGACCAACGGTCAGACGGAGCGGGCCAACCAACAACTGGAGCGCTATCTGAGATGTTTCGCAGCAGATCGTCAGCGCTCCTGGGCTCGCTACCTCATTTGGGCAGAACTGTCACATAACCTCCACACCTCCTCTGCTACCGGCCTAAGCCCATTTGAGGTATGCCACGGTTTCCAACCTTCAGTGTTCAACCACCAAGAACCGGAGGTTGATGTACCGTCCGCCCAACAGTTGGTCCGCAGGTGTCGGCGGCTATGGAACCAAACAAATCAGGACATCCATCGAGCCAACGCCTGCTACACGACCCAACACCGCCGCCGGCACCCCCCGGGACGTTTGTACCACGTAGGTGACAAGGTATGGCTTTCAACACGAAATCTCCACCTTCACACAGAATCAAAAAAACTTTCGCCTACTGTAGATTCATCGGACCATACCGCATCACCCACCGAATTAACCCTGTCACCTACCGGCTCCAGCTGCCTGTGGCGCTCCGAATCCACCCAGTATTTCACCTCTCCCAATTCAAACCCTTCACCACCTCACCCATGATTCCACCCACCCCCCCAGCTCCTCCTCCCCGGATCATCGACGGCGGTCTCGCCTACACCGTACGCCGAATCCTCGACTCGCGCCCTCGGGGCAGAGGTACTCAGTACCTGGTTGACTGGGAGGGCTACGGCCCCGAGGAGCGGTCTTGGATCCCGGCCCGGTTCATTCTCGACCCCGAGCTAATTCGAGACTACCGTCACCGGGTATCCTCCACCTCAGGACCGTCAGGAGCCGGTCCTGGACAGGGGGGTACTGTCATGCACACTCAATCTGCGCCCGGCACTAGGACCCGGAAGTAAGGCGGGCGCCAAACCAGGAAGTATAAAAGAGGTAAACAAACGATGACTCACCGCTCAGTCATTGAGTTCGGCCCATGTCGGTTCTGGTTGTCGTTTCGTCAAACCTTTTGTCAAATTTTGGGTTATATGCTTCTGCTATTGTGTGTGTATTTATAGGACGCGGGTTAAATTTGTGTTTTTCCCTTGCTCCCTTTTCGCGAGAGTCCTTATATTAAAATCGCGTGGTTATCCTGCCTATTCGCTTCTTATCCGCGTTTGGGTTTACCATCCACGCTACATTGGGCTAACCGCTAAAGCTAGTCTTCTGATCCCCGAGGTTAGTTCAATCCTGACACATTCATTCATTCATTCATTTTCTATACCGCTTAATCCTGTGTTCAGGGTCGCGGGGGACCTGGAGCCTATCCCAGGAGACTTCGGGCACTAGGCGGGGTACACCCTGGACAGGGTGCCAATCCATCGCAGGGCACACACACATACACACACTCACACACCCAATCACACACTACGGGCAATTTAGGAACGCCAATTAGCCTAACCTGCATATCTTTGGACTGTGGGAGGAAACCGGAGTACCCGGAGGAAACCCACCAAGCACGGGGAGAACATGCAAACTCCATGCACACAGAGACGGGAATCGAGCCTGGCCGGGGAATCGAACCCGGACCCTGGAGGTGCAAGGCGACAGTGCTAACCACTACACCACCGCGCCGCCCCAATTGGAACATTTTAGTCTTTTTTAATAAATTAACAAAAAAACACTTGTTTTTACTTGTGGATAGAATGATGAGGGGGAAGGATTTGTGTCCATTTTCAGATGAATGTGAAACATAAAGTGTGGAAAACTTAAAAGGGTCTGAAAACTTTGTGTCAGCACTGTATACAAATACTTACATTTTTAAGTATTGTGCAATAGCAGGGCATTTAATACAGTAACTCAACAGGGTTGTTATTGTCTAGTGATCAGGAACTGGAAGTGCAACAAATGCTTACAGATGTCCATTAAGCTGCCTTTTCCTCAAGATAGGAGTAGCGGACAGGACAGTTGCTGACTAGTAATTTTGTTGCTACGGTCGCAGTTTTAATCCAAATCACATTACTTTGGTATTCACTGGCAACCAAGATCTTGTTTTTTTTAGCAAATACAGTTATCTCACAGAAATCTGTGAACGTGTGTATAGTGCATACATTGTAATGATACAGTGTGTCTATAATGTACACAGTAATTTCTACTGTAAGATATATTTCAAGGATTTACAGAGTGATAACACCCATACATCACACATCTGTGTACACTGCAGTGACTTTGTTTCTTATACAAAGCATTGTGCTAAAACCCAGCAACCCCAGTTGATTATAATAGCTTTGCTCTGTGCACACTTTGACAGGGACACACCTGCAGTGTCAAAGACAGCTAAACAACAGTATGTCTAAAATCACACTGCCTGACTGTAAACTTTATGACTGCATGATTTTGATTCTCGAGGGCTTATTACTCCATGATTCATTACAAGGTAGCCTACCACATAATTGTGATACCCTTTGGACTTAATTTCGTTTTGGGCAGTAATGTCTCACTAAAATCTAAGATTACAAGATGCTGCTGTTGAACGTGTTCCAAATTGACATCTTCTTGTTTGGCTTCGCTTGGCAGAGAAGGCTGCATACCTTTACCAATAAATTATAAAATTTCATTACATTTGGAATCCCTGAGTAGTTCTTTAGAGAATTAATCAGGGCATGTAATTACATAGGGAAAACCCAAGAACAGGTGCAAAATGTTAATGCAGCCCTTCACTGAGTTTTAAATGCAAGTATACGCTAATCAGAATCTGTCCGTTCTTGGCTCCATCCATCCTCCCTTTAAGGCTACTGAACAGGTTTCCCAGATCCATTAGATAGGAAATATCCCCACAGCATTATGCCTCCACCATCATGCTTCACAAACAGGTTTAAGTAATGTTGATAAATCATGATAAACATTTCTACTTTAGTTTCAAATAAGTCGCACAGCTCGATTCCTGTCTCTGTGTGTGTGTGAAGTTTGCATGTTCTCCTCGTGTTTGGTGGTTTGGTGGTACTTTGGCTTCCTCCCACAGCCTAAAGATATGCAGGTTAGGCTAATTAGCATTCCAAAATTGCTTATAGTGTGTGAATGAGTGTGTGTGTGTGTGTGAGTGTGTGTTTGTGTGTGTCTCTTTGTGTGTGTACAGATGTGGCCGTTAAGAATGCGCGTGTTCTCCCGCGAGATCCCTCAATTTAGTGCACGGCTTCCTGCGACTTCCCGTAAGCAACATTCGGGAATTTAAATAAATGTGTTGTGCTTCACTGAATATCCGCCAGATGGCGCATGGAAGGACTTTATCTAAAAGCCGGACCAAATGGCGCTGACGGCCATTTTTGAAAAAATATTTCTATTTGGTCGTCATGTGTGTGCTCTGTGTGTGTGTGTGTGTCTTTGTCCCCTGCGAGAGATTGTCATTCTTTCCAGGGTGTACACTGCCTCGTGCCCTAAGCCTCCTGGGATAGGTTCCAGGTCCCTGCGACCCTGAATACAGGATAAAGCGGTATAGAAGATGAGTGAGTGAGTGAGTTTCAAATGACCACAACAAGTTTGGGTCTTCTTGCTGCCACTCTCCTATACAGGCCAAATATGTACGATACCTTTGACACTGTTGTATGATGCATACTGTACATTTTCTTCTGTTGAATATAAAATCCTAGAAGCCTTCTCTCCTGGTCATCAAGTTTTAATAAATGTTAAAATGTCCAGAAATTATAAATCATGGATTTTAAATTGTCATATTTAATTATCATGTCATTTTGTATTGTATATTACAAGCAAAAAAGAAATCTAAAAATATAATTACATCTACTGTAATCCCATTTAAGCTATGAGCACAGTGTATCCTTCCAAAGTCCAAAGCAAACACCTGCCACTGGACCCTGACAGCATTACCGACTATTATCTTCTGTCGATAGGGATTCATTTCCCACATTGGTAAAATCGACCTTGATAAACATGCTTTATGTATGAATCCTCACACATTCATTTAGTTCATTTATTCATTGTTCAGTAATTGTTCATTTTCTATTCAGTACATGATATGAAACATTTGTTTAGCTGGACTGGACAAGTTTGCTCCTCCCTGCAAGTGGCCAGGTTTGGTTTGTTTTATCATTGTGTTTGGTTTTTAGTTTCCAATGTTTTCTTTAAATTTTGTCACAAATACCAACAAACTCTACGCATTTATAAGTAATACCTTATTAGTACTCATAGATTTTACATACAGTACAGTATACTGTAGGTATTACAGTATTATAATTGATTTCCCAATAATCATAATATATTATATTATCTAATATAATCATTATTATTATTATTGTATACATCAAGTGACATACCGGTAAATGAACCCATCTCCTAATAAGTTTTACTGTGAGGAGCTTAAAAGATGTTCCATGCCCCTGCCAGTCTCAGAGACTAAATAGAGGAATTACAGATTTCACATGAGAATGAAGTGCCACCTGGTGGTCCCCTGGGTGATAAGCTACAAAGAATTTTGTAATTATAAAAATATATATATATTTTATAATGTAATTGAGCATGAGCAAATAATAATGCTTGACAACATTCTGCATATCTACTTGCTATACAATTTATGCAAAAATACTTGATAACACTGTGAACAGGGTGCAAAAAGCAAACGTTATTTTATAATGTTCTTTAAATGAAATCTAATTTAAATTTTTTTAAATAACCATAGATAATATAACAAAACAGCTAAACAGAAATGCCTGATCAAGTCAGAAGTTCATTCATTCATTTTCTATACCGCTTAATCCTGTATTAGGGTCGTGGGGACCTGGAGCCTATCCCAGGAGACTTCGGGCACTAGGCGGGGTACACCCTGGACAGGGTGCCAATCCATCGCAGGGCACACACACATACACACACTCACACACCCAATCACACACTATGGGCAATTTGGGAACGCCAATTAGCCTAACCTGCATATCTTTGGACTGTGGGAGGAAACAGTGATAACTCTGAGAGCAATGATCCTCTTATGGCTTACAGCAGATTGAGCCATTATAAAGAGAGAAATCCTCTTTCATCCATCCAAGAACAGGTTGGTGACGAACAATGCCTTTTCCAGCATGATGGAACATTTTGCCAAAAGGCAAGCGTGATAACTAAGTTGCTCGGGGAACAAAACATTGAAATTTTGGATCCATGGCCAAGAAACTCCCCAGACCCTAAACCTATTGAGAACTTGTGGTCAGTCCTCAAAAGGCGGGTGCACAAACAAAACCCCACAAATTCTGATAAACTCCGACCATTGATTGGAATGGTTTGCCATTGCAAGAATGGGTTGCCATCAGTCAGGATGTGGCCCAGAGGTTGACTGACAGCATGTCAGGGTGAACTGCAGAGGTTTTGAAGGGTCAACACTGCAAATATTTGCTCTTTGCATAAACTTAATATAACAGTCAATAGAAGCCTTTGACAGTTATGTAATGCTTGTAATTATATTTCAGTATACCATAGTAACATCTGACAAAAAGATCTAAAAACACTGAAGCAGCAGACTTTGTGAAAATTTATTTTTCTAAGGTATAATTCTGAGTCAGCAGAACTGGCTGGGCATATATACCCCAAAGCATGCCGACTTGAGCTAACATATAACACCAGTCATTTCAGCAGAGCAGGCCCATGCATCTCAGCTAATTGCAAATATTTACAAGGCAGTATTGTGCTGATAGCTCTGGCACAGCAAACAGCTGTTTCATTCCAGCAGGTCACTGCCCATCTTGACTCCTTAGATTGATGAGACTGAGCCAAGAGGGAGCGATGACCAAGCATTTCATTAAGGTTTAATGACAAAAGCACATCTAGCACAGCCATACAGCTTTGCACCCTCTTGACAAAAAAGGCAGCTGCATTGCTACAGACCACAGTGTGCAGAGTGATTTGTAGTTGAGTATTAGGTCGAAACTAACCAATATAATAGCAAACACAAAATCTTTTGATTTAGAGAATTCTAAATATTAAATACACAATCTGTGTAGCTTAGGAAATTGTGTAAAAATTAAACAGCATCAGTATTAAAATACTATGCAACCAGCATCAAGACATCAGGCTATATTAGGTCCAACATGTCATGAAAAAGAAAAGTATAGACCTGAACAAGAAAAATATCTAGATCACTGGATAACAAAACACTATAGGACCAATATAAACAATATTAATTGATTAATCTTTATAACAGGGTGGCTTAATGTAGTGGTTAGTAATGTCGCCTTGCACCTCCAGGGTTTGTGTGCATGTTCTTACCATGGTTTTCTCCTTGTACTCTGCGTGAAAACACTATGGGAACATCTTTCTGTGTTGCAAGTTGTGAAGCATGTGTGTATTAAACACACCAAATTTTGGCATATATACTGTAACCTCGGTCAGGTGACGTCATCTGATGAAGCGCACCTGCAGGTTATAAATAGGAGTGAACCGGAAACATTATAATATAAAATTAGAATATAAAATCTGACAAATGTGTGCGGAGAGGACCAACCTGCCGCATCACACACTTGCTGCAGGGGAATACCTCTTGCCAGCGCAATAGATGAGGCAATCCCCCTGGTCGAATGAGCCCTGATTCCTAGAGGCAAAGTGAGACCACACGCCTCATAGGCTAGGGCAATAGCATCTCTCAACCAATGTGACAACGTTTGTGTAGTGGTGGCCAACCCTGGTTGCGGTCCCCGTAGCATATGAAAAGCTGCTCTGACTTACGCCACTGGCTAGTGCAGTGGACGTAAATCTGAAGAGCATGTACTGGGCACAGTAAGTGAAGTCTTTCCTGCTCCATAGCTGTAAAAGGCGGAGGACAGAATGCTTCGAGAACAACTGAGTGCATGGTTTAGAATGGAACTTTCGGAAGTTAGTTCGGGTGAGGATGCAGAATAGCTTTGACCAGCCCAGGGGTAAAGTCTAGGCAGGATGGAGAGATGCAGATCTCTAATTCTCTTCAGAGAAGTAATGACCATGAGAAAACTGACTCTAGTGGGTCGAAAGGGGAGTCAATCAGACCTTCAATCACAATAGATAAGTGGCACAGAAACTCCATCAGTCAGAACATGACAAGGCGAAATAGCGGCTACGTATGATCTGAGAGAAGTAGGGCATAAGCCTGAGGACAACTTTTCTTGCAGAAACTCCAGCACTGAAACGATTCAGCAGTGGACTTGGTCTACATGTTTTACCATGCACCAACTTTCAAATACACTCCATTTGAGGGCATAAGTTCTTCTAGAGGAGGGAGCCCTAGCACTTAAAATAGTTTAAATTACACTGGTTCCAGAGCTCGGGCCGGGAATGAAATATTGTCCCCTGCGCCTGAGACAGAAGATCCGTCGAGGAGAGATATTAGATCCGAGAACCACACTCTGGTCGGCCAACGGGGCGCTATCAGTAAGAGGCGCAAACCCTGTTGACGAACATCGCCAAGGCTCCTGGGAGCAGAGCTATCGGGGAAATGCATAAAGGCGTAATCTGGGCCACGGCGTCCAGACCCAGGGTCAGAGTGTAGTAAAGGGGACATTTGCTGTTTCTTGCGAGGCAAAGAGGTCCAGCTCTGCTACATGAAATCTCTCCCAGATTGACTGACTACTTCAGGGTGGAGTTTCCATTCCCCGTGTGTCAGAGCTTGACTGGATAGCACATCTGCTCCCACATTCATATGCCCTGGAATGTAAATCGCCCTGAGGGACAGGAACATGTCCTGTGCCCAAAGCAGAATCTGGTGCGCTAGCTTATTCAAGAGGCACGAGCGCAGTCTGCCCTGGTGATTTATATATGAGAGAACCGTAGTGTTGTCCAACCCGCACTAGGACATGGTAGCCTCTCAACTGCTGGAGGAAGTGCTTTAGGGCCAGAAATAGAGCCATCATTTCGAGGCAATTTCGTGCCACGCGAGAAGATGACCTCTCCATCTCCCTTGGGCTGGACGGCCATCTAAGACCGCACCCCAGCCTGTGAGGGAAGCGTCTGTCGTTAGCATCTTGCGACGACAAGAAGGAATTAGAGTGGGACCCAGAGTCAGAAACCCGGGGTCTGAACCACATAGAAACCACACGTAACTCTTATTTGGGATTGGCCCTCGAGTGAAATCCCCTGGTTCTTAGCCACAACTGAAATGCTCTCATGTGCAGAAGGCCCAAAGGTATCACCATGGATGCAGCTGCTATGAGAGCTAAAGATCTCTAAAACTGATGAACAGTCACTTTCTGGTCTAGCTGAGCGTATTGAAAATGGATTCGACACAAGCGGGAGACAGCTGATACTCAGCCATATCCGTGAGTTAAACACTTTCTTATTTTGCTGGTCATACGCGAAACCAAAAAAGTCCTGAAGACAAAAAGATCTGAGGAATGTTTCCGGTTCACTCCTATTTATAACCTGCAGGTGCGCTTCATCAGATGACATGACCTGACCGAGGTTATATGTGCCAAAATTGGGCATGTTTTACACATGCTTCACAATCGACAACACAGAAAGATGTTCCCATAGCATTTTCACGCAGCATCCAGTGTAGCTTTTGAAAAGGAACTGCACTTCTCACTGCTAGACAGTAAAGATACGAACCTGATTACCTTCTCTCAGAATCATTACAATCACCACATAAATTGAAATTAAATATTATATTAAATGTATTTCTAAAGATCCTCCTCACTCCATCTGCCAGCAAAGTTTTGTTTTTCTTGAGCTTTGCAACCCACATGCATCCATAATCCCAGGAAACAGATCATAGTAACTTACTGTAGCAGATTGAACTAATCATAACTAAAGCTGTAGAATGGTGGTATCATGGGAAAATGCCTGAACTTCCCAATTACCAGGCTTGTCCTGTAAATGCAAGATTTAGGATCAATGTTCAGTTCAATAGCAAGTACTGTTTTTCTCCAAAAAATAAATACAATATGACTTTCACTGCATATAAAGATTTGTATACCATCATTATCTATACATTAATATTAATAACTATTCATATGACTAGAGTTGAACAAATATAGTACTTCAGGCTTATTGCAGGTGTGAGACTGGGTTTATTTTTATATATTTAGATAGGTCTGCAACTTTAGGCCGAGGCAACAGTGAAATATAATGGCAACAGGAAGGGAATAAATTAAACTTCATGGTAAAGCTCTACAAAATCTTTTTTTTTAATTCCAGAGCTCATTGGCTTATCTGCTATAGTGGTGCTTTTATTGTGCTTTGTATAAAACATTGCATCTTGTGAGCCATGTGGTTTTATAAATGACGTTTGTGTGCTCTAAGTAAATGTATAGACTTCAAACAAAGGCTTTCCTTTCAGATGGACAGGAAAAAGAGGTGAACTGTGTGTCGGTCATCAAAAAGAGAAATGATGCATGATAAGGAATGACTGAGTGGCTCTTGCAGGTCATCCACCCCTCTGTGGAGCATTATGAAAGAAATGAGACCTGCGTGATTGACTGCACTGAGCATGGCCGTGGCTCACAGGTGCCTCTGACAGATGGAGTGAAGATGTTGTATGCAGCAGGAGAGCTTTTAAATCAATGGAGATGCATATGGTGAACAATGGTAAAAGAAGGCTGCCTTTGGAGGCTTAGCTCCGAATTTTTCCTTACAATGATTCAGTGCACGCCTGAATGAATTCATCTGTATGAAGCTTTAACACATATACAACGTTTGTACAAATACCATTGGCAAATCAAGACTTTTGTTTTATTACGTTTAAGATTAGTTTTAGTGTGTCTCTGGACATTAGCAATAGCAAAGCATTAGCAAAGCATTGTGACCTACAGTAGCTTCCTAATATGGTGCCTGGTCAAAAAAGAAAAAAAAATTGTCACCAGTCAAATTATTGGGCTGCAAAACGCAAAGAAAACAAGTAAGGAAGATTTGAAATGACTAGTACTGGGTTAAGAACCTTCTAAACACATCAACCTTGTGGAAGAAACACTTGATATAGTTGCATAATAAAAAATAAATAGTAAAACCCATAGCTATAAGATTAATACTGAAAGTAAGTGAGCATTTCAATGTGCACACAATGTGATGAGAACTCCCAGAATGGTCAATAAACAGCTGTGTATTATGTATTATATAAACAACTATAATATATATATAACAAAAAAACTAATGCACGTTCCTGGGATTTGCATAAAAATAGAAAAGAGTGAGTGTGACAAAGTTACCAGAAGAACTCATATTCTCCAGCAAGCTCAGTAAAACCTAACAACTATTTTACTTACAGTACAGTGCAAAAGCCTTGTGCACATACTGTACAAAAATATGGCATAAGCAAAAGGTGCTTTTGAAAACATTTCTGCATAAAAGAAACTGCTATAATGTTTACTTCTATAAAGTTTTATAACTGCTAGTTTCTTACGATCCGCCACGCCTACTTCGATTAAAGGATGCAGGCTGCTTGTCAGTACCGCGTATTATGAAAACTACAGCTGGGGGCAGAGCTTTTTCTTCCAAAGCCCCAAAATTATGGAATAGTCTTCCAAATAGTGTTTGGGACTCAGACACAGTCTCAGTGTTTAAGTCTAGGCTAAAAACCTATTTATTTAGCCAAGCATTTTTATAAATAGATTTGCCTTAGGTAAAGGAGCAGATCTGGGGGACTCATGGACGTAGAGTATTACGGTGAACTGGTATGTTTAGATGCTGTCTTCCCTCATGTTTGTGTTTCCTTCTGGCTCTCCCTTTTAGTTATGCTGTTATAGTTAGTCCTTCCAGAGTCTCTGGTTGCACTCTACAGTACATATACATTCATATTATACATTATGTGACCGTGACCATACTGTACCTAACTGTTATCTCTCCTCTTCTGCTCTCCCCTCTCCTGTTCTCTCTCCCCCTCTCTCTCTTCCCTCTCTCTGTCAAGCTACACATGTCATTCCTGAGCTGCCAGTGATCCAGACTCCCTCTGCCCTCGGGACCTGTCTGACTCATCCTGGTGCCCCACTTCTGGTTGGAGATCTCATCGCATGGATGCCCCATGTGTCCGGGGATGTTTTCACTATACCATGAAGACGGTTCTGGCCTCAACTGGTGTTGACAGCTGTTTCTCTGAGGACTTGACTTGGCTGCAGTTCCTCGATAGTTCAAGACTGG
Organism: Channallabes apus; assembly: GCA_030522415.1. Classification (NCBI taxonomy): domain Eukaryota; kingdom Metazoa; phylum Chordata; class Actinopteri; order Siluriformes; family Clariidae; genus Channallabes; species Channallabes apus. The sequence goes on along the minus strand of CM060104.1, from coordinate 16,290,371 downwards.
AATTTTCTACAAGTCTACCTGAGTCACCAATAACTACCTGGACTCCATATTAACATCAATTAACATCAACTGTTATAGCTGAACTGCCTGCCACCTAACACACTGTATAAATGCAGATCAATTCCTGCTTTCTGTTTCACCCAAATGAGGATGCGTTCCCTGTTGAGTCCGGTTCCTCTCAAGGTTTCTTCTTATTACCATCTCAGGGAGTTTTCCTCGGCTTGCTCATTAGGGACAATCTGATCATTCTGATTCATACACATTTACATTTCTTACAAATTAAAATAATTATTTTTTATTGTGTAAAGCGCTATACAAAAAAAATTTAATTGAATTGAATATAAAGAGCAATAAAGAACAATAAACAATAATAAAATAAACAGTCAATGTTTGAAGTGAAAACTAATTGCTTAAAATCAGGAGTTTAGACACAGATGTGCAGTTTTATAAGAAAACACCTGTTAGGTTTTACTGAGCTTTCTGGGGAATATGAGTTCTTCTGGTAACTTTGTTACCAATTGTCAACAATTTCCATTGGTGTGATTGCTTTTCTATCTGCCATGGAATCTACCCCATGTGATGTGATGCAGTGATGTGGAAAGCATTGAAGAAAGTGACTGCCCACAATTCCAGCAATTAATTCATAAAAAGCTATTTCCAGCTAATTGTTTTTCCCTAAAGAGGTCAATCAATATAAGAGCAATAAAATTATGGCTGAGTATGGCTCAGTTTTCTGGGATTCTCAAGGGCCAGTACTGGATCATTATCAGGAAAAATGTTCAACAATCAACAGTACTCATTACAGTGAGAAGCTTATTGAAGAGCTGAAGCTTCAACTTTGTATTAAATACAGAGGACTGCTTTCCAAGGGCGTCGTGATCTTGCATGACAATGCACCCACGAACACTTCTGACTACAGCGTCAACACTCTTTGGTCCCCTGAAAGTGAGCCTACAAGGACCAAGTTTCATTTCTGATTAAGAAGGAGATGCACTCATGACTCACAGGTCTTAAAACATTTTTAATGAGGAAATACAGTACTAACACCTGTTGACAAAATGGTGAAACAGATATATGTCTTTTTTCAAAAAGTTAATTAAATATTTTACAGCAAGAATGCAGATAATTTTTGATGTACACATATACATTTATGCATTTGGCAAACGCTCTTATCCAGAGTGACTTACATTTTTATCTCATTATACATCTGAGCAGTTGAGCGTTAAGGGCCTTGCTCAAGGGCCCAACAGTGGCAACTTGGTGGTTGTGGGGTTTGAACCTGGGATCTTCCGAACCTTAGTCCAATGCCTTAACCACTGAGCTACCCCTGGCCCCTATAGAATTATCATCTGATCCGATGTACTTAATTTATAGGATGCTCTTCTGATTCTACATTATGCCAAATGATCCCTTACATGGAACAGATTCTGTACCAGAACAAAAAGCAACTGATTAAGCTGATGAATGATATTGATTTTCATTAGTGACATTAAATGTACCACACTGAAAAGCCACCCTTGCAAAAGACTTTTTATGCTTTTGTATTGATTGATCTCTTTAAGGAAAAACAATCAGCTGGATATAGCTTTTTATGACTTTTATGAATTGTAGAGAGTCACATTACATGGACAGGATTCCATGGCAGATAGAAAAGCAATAGAAATTTGATAATAAAAATAATATGCTAATTAATGCTTTTCATAAATGACACTCAGAAAACAGACACTTCTAGACCCTGAAAAGAAAGCTATTTCTCTTTCAACTTTTATATTTAATTTAATTTCATCAGTATAAATAAATAAAATGTATTTTATGTAATAAATAAAAGTTTTAATAAGAATTTAATGCTGACTTTGGTCAGAAGTGAATGCAATTTCTATTGTACTTAATAATATTTTATCAGTGTGTTGCAGTAGCTTGGATTATAAATAAAAGAATAAAAGCTTTATTTAAAAAAATAATAATAAAAAAAGTACTGTAGCTGCCCCCCCCCCCCCAAAAAAAAATACACTGTATACTTTCTTATTGGCTCAGTGTTTCTTTATTCTGTCTGTACTGACTGTTAACCCCTTAATCAACAAGCTTTTCAGATTACTACATAAACAACATAAAATTAAGTATGGAAATAATTATGGATATTATATATATATATAATGATAAAACAGCATACTTAATATAATTACATCAAGATAAAATCATCCATTGCTGTAATCATCATCTTCTCTGAATTACAGACATGTTATTTGTTCATATCAACAAAACTGTCACACTACTGTAGGTACTTCAAAAAAGCATCTCTCTCTCTTTAGCTAGTATGCTAATTTTGGTCAGCTAGCTCACAATGTTGGCTGTCTTCTGCCATCTGTTTGTACATCACATACCTGATACCTGCCTTTCTGGGCTAACTCTGATTTTTTTTTTATTATTTTTAATTATTTTTAATTATTTTTTTAGGATAATCTGCTTCAGATTATCTATCTGGGCTGAACACTCTTGTTATCTCTCATAGTACACAGTATAGTATGCTTGCAAATCTACAGTAAGGCTGGTGATAATGAATTAGCCAGCTAAGTTTAGCAAGAAAGCTAATATATTATTTTTGGTAATTTTATGTCTGAAATTGTATTACCCAATCTATGTTCTTTCAGGATTTCACTATCCAAACCATTTGTGTTCCCTTTCAAAGGATTACCTCGATGCTGCGTGAAAACGCCATGGGAACTATTTTGTCCTGTTGCCAGTTGTGAAGCATCTGTGCAAACACGCCAAATTTTGGGCTATACTGTATATAGCCTCGGTCAGGTGACGTCATCTTATTAGACGCAGCTGCAGGTATAAATACTAGTGAGCCAGTGACAAACCTCAGATCATTTGTCTTCACCTTGTTGGGAGCGTGTCTGTGTTCAAACCAGCAAAATAAGATGCCCCCCCCCTCCCCACCCCCGTTTAACCAAGCCGCTGAGACTTCTGCCCTTTTCTGAGAAAATGGCACCGTTGAAGCTACTGCCAAGTATATCTCCTTGGGTACTAAGCACTGGAGAGAGAAACTACAGGATTCAGTTCTCACTTCACCCTCTGTGTTTTCAATGGCGTGGTCTCCACTTCCAGGAAACCGGAAAGTGCGCATCTGCTGACAAAAGCTGCTGGGGAACGGGGCCATGGAACATGTTCCCCTACCAGACAGTGAGTCAGGCTACTACAGTCGGTATTCTTGGTTCCCAAGAGGAACGGGGGCTGCGTCCAATTTTTCAGATTTTGCGGGCTCTTCCGCTATCTGAAAATCAATAAATACAGTTTCAAATGTTGACTGTCAAAGTGATTGCTCTCAAATCCTACCAAGCAATTGATTTCTGACAATCGATTTAAGGGCGCTTACTTTCATACAGAAATATTGCCACAACACAGGAGGTTCCTGAGGTTCGCTTTCGGGGGCGAAGCTTACCAGTATCGGGTCCTTCCATTAGTCTAGCTCACCCGCACACATACAAAATGCATGGATTTAGTCCTGGCTCTTACGGGAGTCCCAGGGCATCCGGTAGCTAGCGCTTCGACATCAGCATGTCGTCCTACAGTAGCTCATCTCTGTTCTCAGGATTGAGACCCAACGCCACGAAAGCGTGCTCTTTCCTGTTCAGAGGACAACACATTGGGTGCCATATGGGATTCGATCGTAAGCGGGCACAGCTGTCTCCTGCTCGTGTCGAACTCATTCACAACACCCTCAAGGAAATCAAGCTAGACCAGAAAGTGACCATCACTTTCAGAGATCATAGCTCTCATGGCAGCTGTATCCACGGTGACATCTTTGGGCCTTCTGCACATGAGAGCATTTCAAGTTGTGGTTAAGAACCAGGGTATTTCACTAGGGCCAATCCCCAATAAGGGTTACGCCCCGGTTTCTACTCTGGGTCCCACTCTAAGTTCATCTTGTCGTCGCTGATGCTAACGACAGATGCTTCCCTCACAGGCTGGGGTGCGGTCTCAGATGACTGTCCAGCCCAAGGGAGCTAGAGAGGCCATCTTCTTGCGCGGCACATCAATTGCCTCGAGATGATGGCTCTATTTCTGGCCCTAAAGCACTTCCTCCAGCAGTTGAGAGGCTGCCATGTCCTAGTGCGGGTGAACAACACTATGGCAGTCTCATATATTATCGCTAGGGTTGATTATGATCGCGCCGCTAATAGCTTGCGCACCAGGTTCCTGTCCCTCAGGGCGATTTACATTCCAGCATGAATGCGGGAGCAGTAGTACTGTCCAGTCTATCTCTGACACACGGGGAATGGAAACCCCACTCCGAAGTAGTCAGGGAGAGATTTTTTGTAGCAAGGTTGCCTTGCAAGATATGCCTCACCTTTTACTGCTCTTCAGATTTACGTCCACCGCATCAGCTAGTGGCGTAGGTCAGAGCAGCTTCTACATGTTTTGGATGAGAGATGCTATTGCCCTCTCCTATGAGGCGCGTGGACTCACTTCGCCTCTAGGAATCAGGGCTCATTCAACCAGGGGATCGCCTCATCTATTGCACTAGCAAGAGGTAATCCCCTGCAGCAAGTAGACAGAATTGTTTGAAGCTTAGACAGAATTGTTTGAAGCCTTCTGTCCTCCGCCTTTTACAGCCTCGGAGCAGGAGAAACTTCACTTACTGTCCAGTACGTGCTCTTCAGATTTACGTCAACCGCACCAGCCAGTGGCGTAAGTCAGAGCGCCACTATACTGGGTGAGAGATGCATATTGCCCTCTCCTATGAGGCGCGTGGGTTCACTTCACCTCTAGGAAGCAGGGCTCATCCAACCAGGGTGATCGTCCCAGTTTGCACCAGCAGGAGGGATCCCCTGCAGCAATTGTGTGGCGCGGAGGGTTGGTCCTCCCCGCACACATTTCTTACATTTATAATCTGGATGTTCATGCTACTCCGGGCTCACGGTCCGCGAGTTAGCTTCCCAGGCATAGTTCTGAGACCTTCTCGGCCTTGTGCGCACACGCTACACAACCTTAGGGTCCAGACACTTGTAGTGCGGCGGCGTTGGTATTCTCGTTCCCATTGCGTTTTCACGCAGCATCGAGAGAAGCCTTTGAAAGGGAACGTCTCGGGTTACTGTGCTGTAACCCTGTTCCCTTGAAAAATGGGAACGAGATGCTGCGTCCCAATGCCACACTACCACGTGACCGGACGTTCATTCAGACAAATTAATCTGAGGTTTGTCACCGGCTCACTAGTATTTATAACCTGCAGCTGCGTCTAATCAGATGACGTCACCTGACCGAGGTTATATATAGCCAAATATTTGGCGTGTTTGCACACATGCTTCACAACCGGCAACAGGACAAAATAGTTCCCATAGCGTTTTCACGCAGCATCTCGTTCCCGCCTTTTCAGGGAACAGGGTTACAGCACAGTAACCCGAGACATTTTCTGACCTGTTTTGTAGTTTATAATAGTAAGCTATCTCACTACCACAAGCTTAATTACAGTGCATAAGTGCAGTGTGTGTATACAGTATACAGTACATATAGTGGAGTGTATATAATAATGAACATTGAATGATATAGTTGTGAGTAGTTGTGTGTTGTGCATCAATGGCAAATTTTTATTATATATAGTATAAAATTATGATATACTGTAGTATAGTATACTATAGTAACATACACCATTGTCTTTAGTGAATGGTACATTGACTATAGGATTAAGAGCACAAGCACACCTTGATTATGCTGAACTCAGGTTTGATTAAAAGTCATAGGTCGGATTATTTTGTTCAAAATCAACACTCCGTTCTTTTCTTAGCACCTAGTAAGTGTTAAATAACCTCTACATGTGGGTGGAGTGGTAAAGAATCACTTCACACTTATTCCAGAGTGATGGGCCTCACATGCTCCTCAGTGATAATGACCTGCTGATTACACAGCCTTCTCAACTTTCAGCTGAAATTCAACAACATCTGCCAAACTAGCTAAATCCACTCTCTTGTAAATATCCCATGAAAGCAAAAGGCTTAGTTCAAAACTAAAGTATTATTTCTTAAACCGCTTCGTGAAAAATAAATAATAAAATAAATTTGTGATGAAATTAGGCTGAATTTACTGTCCATCCTAAGGATGTGGAACTTATTACAGTCACTTCATTAAGGTAAAACTCCTGCCGTGTCTTACCTCCACAACAAAATAACCACAGAGTTCACTGCGATGTCGTTCTGGGGGCATTCTCTCTTGAGCACCTAAAAAAAAAAAATAATAATAATAATAATAATAATAATAAAATACATTAAAAAATAAAGATTTTTAAAAGAAGAATGTTTCCAAGAAAGAACACTAGGTGGAGTCCATTGCCACATTTTTGTGACCTCTGTTATTTTAGATACACTGCTAAAAGATCTTTCACATTTCAATGTTTCCATTATCCTTCCAATTTTCCGTGCCTTTATATTTATCAGGATATAACAATCTGGTATACCATATAAATCAAATCATTGTTTTTATAAAAATTAAAACACTATTACACAATACACAGTCAGTGAAGAAAGTGTGCAAGAATGCAAGAGCCACCAGGTGGCCATCTTTCCCAGAAATTTAAATCCAATATATTTAGTACATACTCATATACAGTACAAAGTAATCATCTATTTTTCATTGATGTCTTCATTCATATTGGGTATGCACTTAATCATGGTCAGGTTTTATGGTGGATCCGGAGAACACATAGTCCAGGACAAGAATACACCTCAAACGTAACACCAGTCCCTTTGAGGGATATTTTTCAAACCAAAAGTTTTGTGTTGCATAAGCAATAGAAGTCTCTCGCTTTTAAAGAGAAGATAAAAGCAAGCAACCAACCAACCAGCCACTGTTCGTGAAAAAAAATCTAGAGAAACACTGTCTGCTATATGACTATTCTCACCAGGGTGTAAAAAGACATAATAAAAATAAAATAAATAAGGAAGAAATTTGCACACCCTTGTTAAAATGGCAGGTTTTGTGTCATGTAAAAAAAAAAAAGAGAAAATAATAATATTTTCAGAACTTTTACCACTTTTAGTGTGACCTACAGTATAACCTGTACAAGGCGACTATTTTTATTAAACATTCAAACTTGTTAAATAGTTGTCAGAACACACTTGCCATCATTTAAAGTGATTCTGATTAACCCAAAATAAAGCTCCACTGACACTGACATTTCCTGACATTTTCATTTATTAACAGTAGTTGCGTCTTACAGCAAAAGCCATGGTCTTCAAAGAGCTTACAAAGCATCACAGTGATCTCATTGATCAATTTAATTTAACTCAATTGAGTTTTATTTACAGTATATAGTGCATTTAACAGGTGTAGTGGTTAGCACTGTCGCCACCAGTGTCCGGGTTCATTTGCCGTCTCTGTGTGCATGGAGTTTACATGTTCTCCCTGTGCTTGATGGGTTTCCCCCAGGTACTCCGTTTTTCTCCCACAGTCCAAAGATATGCAGATTAGGCTAATTGTGTGTGCTCTGCAATGGATTGGCACCCTATCCAGGGTGTACCCAGCCTCGTGCCCTAAGTCTCCTGGGATATGCTCCAGACCCCCTGCGACCCTGAATACAGGATAAAGCGGTATAGATGGTGAGTGAGTGAGAGAGTGCTTTTAACAAAGGTCATTATCACAAGGCAACGCAAGTATCAGACTGTCCCCCATGATCAAGCCAAGGGTGAAGATGGCAAGGAAAAACTCCCTGAGATAATAGGAAGAAATCTTGAGAGGAACCAGACTCAAGAGAGTACTCATACTCATTTGGGTGATATCGTTAAAAGGTATCAATCAGGAGAAGGGTATAAAAGAATTTCCAACACTTTAAATATAATGTGGAACACAATGAAGACAGTCAACAAGTGGAGAAAAAAAATTACACAGCAGTGAAAAGTACTCACAATGTAAACCATGTTCTGTATAATGTTTCTTATATGTCTGGGCTATGGAGTAGAGTACTGTAGCTACAGTAGATGTAAGGCTTTTCTTATGAGGAAAAACATCCATGGTACGTGGTTGAACTTTTTGGCCATGGTGGACAGTCCTGAGAAACTTAGCTGGAAAGTTAATGAGCATATAGCTATATACGGGCACATTAGCTCACCTTAGCTGTATATAAAACAACATGGATGGTTCTGAGGTAATGAAATTACTTAGAAGCAGTTACTAAGGATACAAAATGTTGTTTAAGCTGAGATAACACTATCAGGTGTGTTTTCTTGCTGAAAGTGACAACCTACATTCACCCATGCCAGCAACCAACAGTTTATGGTAATTAATGGTTATTAGAGCACCTGTGTGTGGAGTAAAACATATAGTTAAATTACTGTATATAGTTTGTGAACGTTTATTCAGAGCCCAGACCTGAATCTGACTTAAAGTCTGTGGGGAGAGCTGAAAAGGGCTGTGCACAGAATATGTCCTTGCAATCTGACAGATCTGGAACGCTTAAGCAAGACAGAGAGAAAATCCAAAAGTCTTCATCAAAGTATTAGTTTAACGGTGTGCCTATTTTCCAACCAGGTTATTTGTTTTCTCCAAGTCTGTTTTAGTTTGTTTTCCAATTAAATTGTACAGGTTACAATTAGGGTACAAACAGGGTAAGTGGAAAAAGATCTGAAAATATTTTTCGTAGTCTCTTTTTTTCGCACTATTAAAAAACTTTTTTTAAACACTATTATGTATGCTTATCTGAAACAAAAAAGACAGCTTTGGAATTCTGTACTACTGGAGAAACTTCATAGTAAAGTAATTCAACTGAAAAATAGCATTTTACATGTTAAACTAAATGTATAAATAAATATTCTACTGTAATAAATAAAAGTTTTTCCATCCATTTTCTTCTGCTTATCCGAGGTCGGGTCGTGGGGGCAGCAGCTTAAGCCGGGATACCCAGACTTCCCTCTCCCTGGCCACTTCTTCCAGCTCTTCCGGGGGGATCCCAAGGCGTTCCCAGGCCAGCCGAGAGACATAGTCCCTCCAGCATGTCCTGGGTCTTCCCCGGGGTCTCTTTCCGGTGGGGCGTGTCCGGAGCACCTCACAAGGGAGGTGTCCAGAGGGCATCCTAAATAGATGTCCAAGCCACCTCATCTGACTCCTCTCGATGCGGAGGAGAAGCGGCTCTACTCTGAGCCCTTCCCGGATGACTGAGCTTCTCACCCTGTCTCTAAGGGAGAGCCCAAACACCCTGCGGAGGAAACTCATTTCGGCCGCTTGTATTCGCGACCTTGTTCTTTCGGTCACTACCCACAGCTCATGAACATAGGTGAGGGCAGGAACGTAGATCAACCAGTAAATTGAGAGCTTTGCCTTTTGGCTCAGCTCCTTCTTCACCACGATGGACCGATACAGAGCCCGCATCACTGCAGACGCTGCCCCGATCTGCCTGTCTATCTCCCGTTCCATTTTACCCTCACTCGTGAACAAGACCCCGAGATACTTAAACTCCTCCACTTGGGGCAGGATCTCACTCCCAACCCTGAGAGGGCATTCCACACTTTTCCGGCTGAGTACCATGGCCTCAGATTTGGAGGTGCTGTTTCCCGAGCCGCTATAAGGAGGCTCTGTGGTTTGGCGTCTTGTAGATCAGGCGCACCGGTGGCTCCGATGTGTCCTCCCCCTGTCTTCACCCTCTTCCCCCCGGCGTGGATTCCCTCGCATCACCTAAGACGGTTTTAATTAATGCTCGTTCAGCAGTAAATAAGTCATTTTTGTTGAATTACTTTTTTTCCATGCAAAGTCTGGATTTTATGTTCATTACTGAATCATGGATTAAGCATGGTGATCTCATTCCCTTCTCTGAACTGGTTCCGGTTGACTGTACATTTTTTAACTCCCCCCGTCAAAACAGACGCTAGTGACTGCTATGAAAAACTCTTATTGTGCGCAGTGCTCCTCTATCTCTCTGGATATTTACACCAGTTTTGAAGCTCAACTTATCCATCTTGACTGGAACGGTCCTATTTGCCTAGGGCCTGGTTTACCGTCCTCCACATTCAGATAAGGACTTTCTTCAGCAATTCACCGACTTCATTGGTAACATTGTCACCAAATTTGATCGTTTCTTATTGCTGGGCGATTTTAACATTCATGTTTGCTGTCAGTCAAACCCTCTTTCGAGAGATTCTCTTAATTTAATGGAGGCATTTAACCTGACACAGTGGGTTAAAGGTCCCACTCATATACATGGACATACTCTGGACCTCATCCTATCTTATGGTGTTGATATCACTGATGTTATTGTTTCTGACTATATGCTCTCTGATCATAAGCCTGTTTTATTTTCCATGTGTCTTCCAAGCCTTCCTCTTGCTTCTTCTAAAGTGACATCTCTGTCTAGGGTTTATTCCCATGAGTTTAACATCAATTTTAGTCAGTGTTTCTCAAAGTCTTGCGCCCATCTATTTTTGGACTCCCCATTATAAAACATGGATGCGGATGAACATCTCAGTCTGTTACAAAATGCCTGGCTTGGTGTAATGGATGAAATTGCCCCTCTGAAGCCTCTTAAGCTCAAACCTAAATCTGAAGTGTGCCATACCACTGAGACTCGGCTACTGAGACAGACTTGTAGAAAGGCTGAGCGAGAGTGGAAAAAAGATAACTTAAACATTTCTTTACAGCTGTTCAAAGACACTTTATCGGCTTATCAGAGAGCCGCCAAATCAGCTAAGGCGACCTACTTTTCAAACTTAATTTTGCATAATCAGTCTAGACCTAAGGTGCTGTTTTCTGTTATTAACTCTGTTGTCAATCCCCCTGGAAACACTGTGTCAGTTGCTTCTGTCACCCTCTGTGAAAGCTTCTCATGATTTTTTAAGGACAAAGTAACTAAACCTGATCTGAGAGCTTTTATTTTCTCTCTCAAGCAGCCTGTTCCCCAGCCGTTGTCTGCATCATGGAAGGTTTTCGAACCAGTTTCTATTCAGACACTCAAAGACACTAAACTGAAACCATCTTTCTCTCCATATGATCTTATTCATCCTAGATTTTTAAAACAAATCATTGACTCGGTCGGACCGGGCCTGGTGTCCTTCTTTAACAAATGCCTCGCAACAGGCGTGGTTCCTACTAATTTGAAAGTGGCTACTATCACTCCTCTCCTAAAGAAGCCCTCACTTGATCCGTCTGTTTTAAAAAAGTATTGTCCTATCTCCGTTTTACCATTTGTGTCTAAGGTCTTGGAAAAGATTGTGTTTTTTGAACTTCAATCCTTTCTTGGTTTAAACAGTCTATTTGAGCATTTTCAATCTGGTTTTAATCCTTAATTTTTATCTGACAGAAAATATGTACCTGTAGTAAAAATAGGTGATTTTTCCTCATCGACTTCCTCATTTCCCTGTGGTCTTCCACAAGGCTCTGTGCTGGCTCCCACTCTATTCTCATTGTACACGCTACCTCTGGGCTCCATTTTTAGGAAACATGGGGTATCTTTCCATTTTTATGCTGACGATATGCAAATTTACTTACCTTTTAAGAAAAATTATGGTCTGGCTATGACTACTTTGATATCCTGTTTAGAGGAAGTTAAATCTTGGTTATGTCATAATTTTTTATCCCTTAATGAAAAGAAAACTGAGGTGATAGTCTTTGGCCCATCGGAACACATGAAGGCCCCTGATCTTGATCTGGGTCCTCTATCAGCTTTTAGATCCTCTCAGATTCGGAATTTAGGCTTCTTGTTAGATGATAAACTAAAACTTGAGAAACAAATCTCTACCGTGATTGGATCTAGCTTTTATCAGCTCCGTACGCTCGCTAAAATTAAACCTTTTCTCACTGATAAGAAGCCATTCATGCCTTCATTACAACCCGGCTTGATTATTGCAACTCTCTTTATTATGGTGTTTCTAAAGCTCAAATTGCCCGGCTTCAACTGGTTCAGAACGCTGTTGCTAAATTTCTTCTGAAAAAGAAAAAAGGGGATCATGTGACTCCGCTTCTGAAAGCCCTTCATTGGCTGCCTGTTCAATTCGGAATTCATTTAAAAATTTTACTATTTGTTTTTAAATCGTTACACCAGCAAGCACCCATCTACTTATCTGAATTGCTGCACCATCATACCCCCCTGAGAAGATTGAGATCCTGCGACCAGAACCTCCTCTTAATCCCACACTCCAGACTTAAGCGTAGAGGTGACCGTGCTTTCTCGGTTATTGGGCCTCGTCTCTGGAATGACTTGCCATTTGATATTCGAACGGCTCCCAGTTTGACTATTTTTAAATCCCTTTTAAAAACCCATCTGTTTTCCCTGGCCTACTAGGCGCTACTGTGCCTATTTCGTTGTTGTACGTATAGTGTATTTTTAGCCTATTACATTTTTGTGTGTATAGTGTATTTTTAGCCTTTTTATAATGTTATGATGTGGATGTACAGCACTTTGGTCAGTCTCACGGCTGTTATAAATGTGCTTTATAAATAAACTAAACCTAAACATTTAGGATAGATTTTAAAGTACTTTTACCCATTTATAAATCACTCAATGGCCTAGAACCTAAACACATTGCAGATATACAGTACTCACTGAATATAAACCTAACAGACCACTCAAATAATTAGAATCTAGTGAGTTTCTATCTGTTTTATTTTGATTCTAAATCAATTTTTAAATAGTTTTAAAAGTTTTTAAATAGTTTGTTTTATTGCTGTGATTATTTTGTATTTCATGTTATGATTGTTTTCTTTGCTTTTATGTAAAGCACTTTAAATTACCATTATGTATGAAATGTGCTATAAATAAACTTGCCTTGCATTGCGTTAACAGTAACATTGTGACCACGTACAGTACAGGCCACATTCAATGTGTTTTCTTTATTTTCATGAACATTTACATTGGTGGATTCTCACTGAAGGCATCAAAACTATGAATGAACACATGTGGAGTTATGTACTTAACAAAAAAAGGTGAAATAACTGAAAACATGTTTCGTATTCTACAGGAGTTTCTTCAAAATAGCCACCCTTTGCTCTGATTACTGCTTTGCACACTCTTTGGCATTCTCTTGATGACCTTCGAGAGGTACTGTAGTCACCTGAAATGGTTTTCACTGCACAGGTGTGCCTTATCACGGTTAATTAGTGGAATTTCTTGCTTTATCAATGGGGTTGGGACCATTAGTTGTGTTGTGCAGAAGTCAGGTTACTACACAGCCGACAGCCCTATTGGACAACTGTTAAAATTCATATTATGGCAATAACCAATCAGCTAACTAAAGAAAAACGAGTGGCCATCATTACTTTAAGAAATAAAGGTCAGTCAGTCCGGAAAATTGCAAAAACTTTAATTGTGTCCCCAAATGGAGTCGCAAAAACAATCAAGCGCTACAACGAAACTGGCACACATGAGGACCAACCCAGGAAAGGAACACAAAGAGTAACCTCTGCTTCTGAAGACAAGTTCATCCGAGTCACCAGCCTGAGAAATCGCAAGTTATCAGCAGCTCAGATCAGAGACCAGATAAATGCCACACAGAGTTCTAACAGCAGACCCATCTCTAGAACAACTGTTAAGAGGAGACTGCGCGAATCAGGCCTTCATGGTCAAATTGTCAGGGAATCAGAACGGACACAAGATTAGGTATCCTTCAATGTTTTATTTGCTGCAGAGATGCCTTGATTCAGGCAGATAAAACAAAACAAACCAACAAAATAAATAATAATAGTAATAATAAAAATAATTGTGTGGGCATGTTATTTCACACGCGTATCTTTTCATCGTGTTTGGTTACTCACGACACGGAAGTCAAACGGACAAACGGAAGTTTGTCTCTTGTTTTATTTTCAGCATCAAAGATTCAACACTTCGTAAGGTCGTCTTGAGTAAATCCACAGTGGTTACAACAACCTATTCGCTGTATCTCATTAGTGTTTCCTTAAGTTTACAACATCTTATTTGCTGTATCTTTAGTTTAAGTTGGCTTACGTTAGCTTACATTAGCTTACGTTTTCTTACGGTCAAAAGTTTGTGTTCTCCCCAACTTCCAAATCTAGACTGACTTTCTTTACAGTGACATAGTTATGCAACTACATGTAACAATGGAATCACATCACAGACATCTGGCTATTCGGTTATCATAAATGGATGCTTAACTAATATACTTACTAATAGCTTGGTGCTTAGTGCACAACCAACAAAATACAATAAAATTAAATAAAATAAATAAAATAAAATAAACACAACAAATTCATAAAGTACAATATGGCTATTACATTCCAGCCCCTAATTGACAGGCAGGGAGACTGACAATTAGATTTTTGTGTTTTTTTTTTTTTTGTAAAGCCATGAAATTAAACCTTCTTAACCTTTTAAAACCTTTAAAAAAAATTTAAGTGTATAGTATTTGTCTCAAAGATTTACATTTATGTACCAAACAAACAGTCATAACTAGTTATGATATAATTAACAGTCCATTTCACATATGAGGCACAGCTTGTCAATGGGTCTTTCAAGCGTATTGGTCTTAGTTTTAACTAACACGCGTCTCACAAGTCCTTTTTTGTCAGGAAACACTTTCGTGATTCGTCCGATGACCCATGAATTTCTTGGAGAAGACTCATCGATTATTAGAACTACATCTCCAATCGAAAGTTTTTTTCTCACTTGAAACCATTTTTGACGTTCCTGAAGCAAGGGCAAGTATTCACGCACCCATCGCTTCCAAAATAGGTCAGCAAGATACTGAATTTGTTTCCACTTGCGACATGCGTAAATGTCCTCTTTTTTTAAAAGTCCAGGAGACAAGTTTGGCAACTTTTTCATCAGCAGCAGGTGGTTGGGTGTCAGGGGTTCTAGATCTGTGGGATCATCCGTGACAGTGGTAAGGGGTCGGTCATTCATTACACACAGAAATGTATGCAAGCTCTCATCATTTAGTGTTTGTTCTTTCAGTACGGATCTCAGGATCTTTCTGACTGATCTTATCTGCCTTTCCCATACTCCACCGAAATGAGACCCAGAAGGTGGATTGAATATCAAATGTATCCCCTTTTGCATGAGGACACTTAAAATTTTTCGACTGATTCCACTGCTGGATAGCTTTACGCATTTCAATCTCAGCAACTATAAAGTTTGTTCCATTGTCACTTCTCATAATTGACACCTGACCTCCTGCACACAAAGCGTCGAATAGCATTCAAGCAGGAGTCTGTGTCCAGTGATTGCGCAACTTCAATATGCACGGCTCTTGTTGTCAGACAGGTAAACAATCTTTTAACATTACTCCTACCTCGTTTAACCTCGAAGGGTCCGAAATAGTCAACTCCTACGTTAGTGAAGGGTAGGCAATCTGGCGTTATTCTATCGCATGGCAGTTCTGGCATTTTTTGTTCACCGGTTTTTGCTCTGATCTTTCTACATGTCACACAACTGGAAAGAAACTTTCTCACTAGGGAGTTACAGTAGAAGTCGGAATCCAGTATTTTTGCTAGAAAGCATATAATTCCTACCACAATGTCCAACCTTTTCATGAATGTCTCTTAAGATTAACGTTGTAACGTGTGAATCTTTAGGTATAATGACTGGGTGTTTAACGTGCTCAGGCATTGCAGACGTCCTCCGACTCTCAGCAGTCCATCCTGCAGTACTGGGTCCAGTTTGAACAGACAACTGTTTCTTTTTACGTCTGCATTACCTTTTTGCAGCGTGGAAATTTCTTCTTTGAGTTTTGCAGCTGCATTACCCTTTTGCAACGTGGAAATTTCTTCTTTGAACTTTTGGATTTGAATGAACTTAATGACTTAGTTTTCTGAGTCCTGAATTGTCAGAGACTTGTGGTTTTCTGTCATTGAGTCATCTGCACGTCCTTTACTCCCTTTCATTCTCTGTTTAAGCATGTCCTTGATACGAAGGATCCAGACAATGGATCTTTCTAACTTGTACCAGTCAGAGTGATAATTAATCAGTTTACTCACTGCGTCTGTGCTTTCTGTAGTACTCACAATATTTACTGAAGCTGAGTGTCTGATCTCATTGTCATCCTCTTTTATCGACAGGTCATGAATGTTCTCTGGCGATTTACACTCTGGTTCTTTGAGAAAGGAGGGACCATGGATCCAGTTGACATTTTTCATGAACTTTTCACAGGATATTCCCCTGGATGCAGAATCAGCTGGGTTTTTTGAAGTGTTGACATACCTCCACTGCTGTGTCTTGGTTGACTCTTTTATGATGGCAATTCTGTTAGCAACAAAGGTTTTAAAACAAAGTTTTTCAATGTCAATATATCTCAGAACAGTTGTACTGTCAATCCAGAACATGGAGTCCAGCAATTTTAATTCCAATTGACTTTTCAACATTTTGTCATTGTTCACGGCAACTACTGCTGCAGTCAATTCCTTTCGAGGAATAGTGGTTTGTTTCAGGGGTGCTACACGAGAGTTCCCCATCATGAATGCACAATGTGTGAGTCCATCAGCATTTACCAACTTGAGGTATGATACAACCCCATAACCCATCTCACTTGCATCTGAAAAGTGATGAAGCTGTGCCGTAGTTGTGACAAAGTTAACTGGTTTTATGCATCTTTCTACACTGAACTCGGACAGTTGGTGCAACTCATGTAACCAGGTTTGCCATCTTTTTACAAATGGTTCGAGAATGTCATCATCCCATGCGAGTTTTTCTTTGCACAACTGTTGCATTAGAATCATAGCTGGCAGTATAACAGGTGCAAGGAAACCCAAAGCGTCGTAGATCGAACTAGTGATTGACAAGATTCCTCGTCTAGTCACAGGTCGTTCCTTTAAACTAATCTTTAACTTGAACATGTCTGAATTGATGCACCACAACACCCCTAGAGCTCTCTCGACAGGAAGTACATCTTTACTCAAATCTAAGTCTCTCATGTCTTTGATTCTTTCACTCTCGGGAATAGAAGTCAGTAGGGCACGACTGTTACTTGCCCACTTGGTGAGGTTGAACCCTCCACTTGCACAAAGCTTAGTGAGATTGTTGTATAGAGCGACTGCTTGACTATGACTCAGAACAGACTTCAAACAGTCGTCTACATAAAAGTTCTTAAGTACTGTGTTAACTGCTCAGCAGATCAGTTACTACAGTTTTCTTCTGCTGTTCTCCTAAACGCAAAGTTAGCAACGCTTGGAGACGATTTTGCATCAAACAGATGAACAACCATTTTGTACTCGACCATGTCTTGATTTACGTCTCCGTTCGGCCACCATAGGAAGCGCAGTAAGTCCGTGTCCTTTTCCAGAACTCCCACCTAATAATACATGGCGTCCACATCTGCCATCATGGCAACTTCCTCTTGTCTGAAGCATGTAAGCACTCCAATGAGTGAGTTCGTTAAGTCTGGTGCTTGTAGGAGCTCGCTATTCAGTGACACTCCCTTAAAGCTGGCAGCACAGCCGAACTCTACTCTTAGCTTTTTCTTTTGAGGATGATATACACCATGGTGAGGTATATACCACACTTGACCAAAGCAAATAGTTTAGCTCCAAGATCAACTTGCACTTGGGCAATGCGCCGTTCATTCCCGAGTTGATAATCAGCAATATTTTTTTTTCATATTCAACTGAGAAAACCTACTACAGAGTCTCTAAGGGGAGTCACTAAGTCTCTACTTAATTTTATAACGTTTTAAGAAAATTTATTAGTTTGTTCATTATATTTGAAGCTTCTGAAATTTTCGGATGTTTTTTTAGTGTGACAGTGCTTTATTAGTTCTGAACTCGCTTCCGTGAAATTATCGCTAAAACAATGTAATGACCCTCCTGAGGATATAAAACTTTATTATTGTGTTTGAATAAATCAGATCTACCACAAACTGAACAACTTCACATTTCCGGTATGGTAACGTAAGCACCTCGGATACCTGTTGCTGCTGCTGTGGAAATATTACGCTACTGATATTAAATATAGAATATTTATTGAAACAAAAACTAATACCATTATAAAATATATAATGTATTGAAACGTTTATAACTTATCCAAAATGATTCAATTGATTTACATGATGTATGCTATATAATACTAAGGGTTTCCAGGTTGATGGTGGCTCATTGATATGTGTTTGGCCTGCCGTGTGGGAGACCTGGGTTCAATTTCCAGCCAGTGACCAACAACAATAATGCTGAGGGTTTCTAAATTAAGTTGAAATGTAAATTATTGTGTCCTACTTATATGATGTCCTTGATAATGATTATAATAAATATATAAATAATTTTTCAAATTAAATTTTTTTTCACAGCGCTACAGTTCGCTACACTGTGCAGTTGTATGTCCACGAAGAGGTGGGTATGTATAGCTCATACGTGTATGTACGCGCATTTCATATGTAGTGGTTTGAGCAGTAAGTAGTATACTTGTGCAAAGTGAAAGTGAGTGCCATTGATCAAAAGGCTGATAAACGTGCGCGCAGATATGAGCAGATTTATCGATAAAACTGCAAACATACTCCACCTGAAATGCAACAAACAAATACAGTATATAGTCTATTCGCTGAATACAATGCGACAGTGCGCTCCAAGCCGAACACCCGCAGACCCCCATTACGGTAATGCTTTCATTCACAATAGGTGTGAAGTTATCAAACCGGTTTCACTGATGGGTGATGGATGATGGTTTCGCTGATGGGTGAATAAGTTCTTGTCCTGTTGACAGGAATCCACTATAGTAAAAGCCTACAATAAATTTTACTATTACTATATCCATTTACTTAGAACTGTTCATTTACGATAAAAAAACAATAATAAATATAAAAAAAACATATATATATATATAGAGTTACATTGTGAGTTGCGAATTAGAACATCCAGCTAAGATAAATGTTATGTTAATAAATAAATAAATGAGTAACACATTCCATAGCCCATTGTTAGTTTTAGTGATTTGGCTGAAACTAATTATCACTACATAAGTACCCTAACACCATTGATCATGTGTTTCAGCTGAACCTAATTCTATACATGTAACGGAAAATGTAGATGCAGATTCCAAATGTATAAATATGCAGCGCCCCCTCAATTAAATGTCTGCACATGTTAATATACTCACAAACTAAATATTAAATCTAAGCTAAGCGTTACATTTTTAAGTTCTTGTCCTGTTGACAGGAATCCACTATAGTAAAAGCCTACAGTAAATTTGACTATATCCATTTACTTAGAGCTGTTCATTTACGATTTAAAAAATTACAAAAAATCTAAATAAAAAAAACATAATATGATCTGTTTTATAGCCCAACTTTTTTTATCGTAAATGAACAGCTCTCTCTCTCTCTCTCTCTCTCTCTCTCTATATATATATATATATATATATATATATATATATATATATATATATATATATATATATATATATATATATATATATATATATATACTGTAGTTACATTGTGAGTTGAGAATTAGAACATCCAGTTAAGATAAATGGGACTTGGGAAATGCTACTTTCAAAGAGACAATGTCTCGACAAAGATTTAGAGACATTATGCGCTATCTGCGCTTTGATGACAAGAACACAAGGGCTGCCTGACTTGTGAATGATAAATTTGCCATGATCTCGGAGATATTCGAGAAATTTGTGAAAAACAGCATTGCCTCTTACACACCCGGTGTGAACATAACAGTAGATGAGCAACTGTTCCCTACTAAAGCGCGCTGCCGTTTCACGCAGTACATGGCCAATAAACCAGACAAGTTTGGTATCAAATTCTGGGTTGATGTTGAAACAAAATACATGTTGAATGCAATTCCCTATCTAGGGAAAGACAACAGTAGGGCGGCTGGTCAGCGGTTATCAGACACCGTTGTAATGCGCATTGTGGAGCCTTTCCTGGGGAAAGGAAGAAATATAACAACAGACAATTTCTTTACTTCGTTAGCACTGGCAAACAATCTTTTGGTGAATAAAACCACCATTGTTGGCACTATGAATAAAATCAGACGAGAAATGCCCCCTTGTACACAGGCACAGTCTGAATGATATTTGACCAGGTTGTTGAAGGCTGGAAAGGCCACGCTCACGATTTACCAGGCAAAACGAAAGAAGAATGTATGCGTTCTGAGCACAGTGCATCAGGCAGTTTCAACTGATAATGGCGAAAAGAAACTGCCTGAAACTATTTCCTATTACAACAGCACTAAAGTTGGCGTTGATGTTATGGATCAAATGGCGTGGCTGTATTCAGTAAAGGGAGGCACCCGGCGCTGGTCTGTGGCTGTGTTTTACAACCTCCTAGACCTGGCGGCAATCAATGCACATATTCTATGTAAACAGTGCATAAATGTGACCATAAGCAGGAGGAGATTTATTCTGGAGTTGGTAAAGGAGCTATGTGCGCACCAGAAAACGGCAAGGGCAGCAGGGGCAATGGCATGCAAGCGACCTATACCTGAAACTCCTACTCCACCTGCGAAAAGGAAGCAGTGTCAAATTGGCAGATGTCCAGGGAACAAAACCTCTTATATCTGCCAGACCTGTACGTGGCTTGTCTGTGGCAAATGCACAAAGAACACAACAAAGCTGTGCTTGGAATGTTAATTCAGGGAACAAAACTTATGGCTTCTGCTAGAAATCTTAACCTTAAATTAATTGTAAGCCTTTGAATGGTGATAAAAAATACTTGCAAAACATCAGCATACATTGAAGGGGGGTCGATCGGAGGGGTTGTGATCACACCTACGGTTCTTTTGTTCTAGGCTGTCGGTCAAATATCTCTCCACTTGAAATGGAAGCTGTTTTTACAGTAGACACTGTTTTTTTTTCATTTTGTAATCTTTCTCGTGTTTACTTTGTACTGTATAATGTACATTCATTTTTTATGAATTACTGTAAATAAACTACAAATGCAGTTGATTTACCAGAAATGACTTTTCTGTTTTTTGTGTGCAAAACTAAACTTCAGGGTCAAGTAATAGCGATTTTATTTTAAAAGTATTATATATATATATATATATAGCATGCATATTTATACATTTGGAATCTGCATCTACACTTTCTGTTACATGTATAGAATTAGTTTCAGCTGAATCAATGATCAATGTTGTTGGGTTAGTTATGTTGTGATAATTAGTTTAATAATAATCATTAAAAAAAAAAAATAACCTGGATGTTCTAATTCTCCAAAACATTGAAAAACAATTCTCAAAAAAGGGAAGTTGTTCAGCTGTTTAGTGTCACTATGTCATAAACAGTGAAACATAAATAAAACAAAATAAAACATCCTTGATCCATATTTTATCAATCAACGACATAAGATTTATCTTAGCTGATGGTCTAATACTTAAAAACGTTTACCCTAAAGTAACACTTGTCACACTGTAACTAGAATATTTACAAAACTGAAAGGTTGTCTCATGAATAAAAAAAAAAAAACCTAAGTTAAAGCAGATATTTAGATTTTGGGTTTTTTTTTTATTTTATTTTTTTTATCGTAAATGAACAGCTCTAAGTAAATGGATATTGTCAAATTTACTATAGGCTTTTACTATAGTGGATTCCTGCCAACAGGACAAGAACGTAAAAATGTTACGCTTTGCATAAATTTGGTTTATGATAATCTTATAGTAGAAAACAGTAGATGTTACAAAATTTAAGCATGCAGGATGATTAAGTTCACAGATCTAGGAAAAGTCATGAAAGGAGGGTCCTGGAAGTTTATTTTTTTCCCCCTTGCGGTCAAAATTACCGTGCTCAGCGCTTCTAGTGTTAAGTGAGGTGTAGGGACTTTGATTGCATGGCCCTTTTCAAGCATGTCTTTCATGAAATTTGAATACTCCTCGTGAAAGGAGCGGTTGTTCTTGAATTTCTATTTGAAATTTAGTGCGCTCTGCATGGCTGCACTTCGGTCATTGGTCATTTGAATAGCTGCTTTCTTAAATGGAAGACCGATGTAAAAGTGATTGTCAGTAAACTGCAGAGAGTTAGATATAGAGTCTAAAAACTGATAGTCCTCTTGTGAATACTCGGCCTTATCATCACAGTTTCGTTCAGGAAAGTCATGATTGTACTGTTGCATCAGCATTTGTTCTAAACTTTCGATGGAAACTCTGTTGACTGTGACACTCGTCTGCTCGTTGTCATGTGCCTTCCTCGTCAGATTCTCTAACAGGTCCATTTAGAGTCCATCCAAGAGTAGTCTTTACTATGGCCCTTTGTGCCTGCTGTTAATTAACTGCCATGGTTCTAGCAGCCTGTACTCTCTATTGCCTATGAGAATTTCAATTCTAGCATCAATTTGTGGCAATTTTACTTGACTGAGGTATGGCCACTTATCAAGGTCATGCTGCTGTGGAATGTTTTCCACTGAGACTGGGATGCTCTTTTGTGTGTACACTTTGGAAAGTTCAACAAAGTTGTTTTCTTCCAGACCGCTAACCTCCAAGTCAGTGAGCACATAACTTTCTACTTGTTTCTTAGAGTTCATGGTACTTAACGTCATGTCAACTTTTCTACCTTGAACATTTAATCGCCTTGCCAATGACTCTGTGCAGAAAGTGGCAGAACTACCTGGGTCCATGAAAGCATAAACTTCAACTGTCTTGTCACTTTTCTTTGACTTTATTTTAACAGGTACTATGGAGAGAATGCAATTATCTCCAGCCCCAGTGCAAGTACTTATTTCGTTACTCACTGTAGAAGGCAGTGTATTAACGGTTTCAGTTTCATCAGCCTTTACAATTACCTGAGCTGTGTCTTGTACGGCAATGTGTAACATGCGAGGATGTTTCTTTAAACACAATGGACATATGATTATTTTTGCGCAGTCTTTGTTTAAGTGTCCTTTCACTAAACATCCATAGCAAAATCCATTCTTTTTCAAAAAGTCCACTTTATCTTTTTGTGTCTTATCGATAAAAAGATGACAATCATCTAAGGTGTGACTTTTCTTACAGAATGCACAAGGTTTAGTAAAAGCACTGACAACTAATGCACCAGTATTCTTTGCTGTAATCGAGTCTGCAAGCTGCACTGTTCTTTTTAATCGAAACCCAGGAGCGCCAACGTCCCAAAAAAAAGGAAAACAAAAAACAAAAACCACTCCGAAGAGGAAAAAGGCCATGATCGGGAGACATGGCTGTAGTTCCTTCAGTGGCCAGCAGGGCCAAAGTCCGCTGAACTGCATGGCCGCGAAGAAGAGTGAGAGCAAGTCAGCTTCGGGACCGGAAGGGATGGTGGTGATGTCACAGAGACACGGGCACATGGCAAAGGATAAAAACAAATGTCATATGCTTGAATAGACATGTAAACAACACGGCAAGAGAGGAAGAAATAAAAAAGATGAAAATAATCAGACCAGGGGTTTGACACAAATAGCTGCCAGGAAACCACTGCTAAGGAGAGGCAACAAGCAGAAGAGATTTGTTTGGGACAAGAAACACAAGGAATGGACATTAGACTTGTGGAAATCTGTGCTTTGGTCTGATGAGTCCAAATTTGAGATCTTTGGTTGCAATCACCGTGTCTTTGTGAGATGCAGAAAAGGTGAACGGATGGATTCCACATGCCTGGTTCCCACTGTGAAGCATGGAGGAGGAGGTGTGATGGTGTGGGGTGCTTTGCTGGTGACACTATTGGGGATTTATTCAAAATTGAGAGCACACTGAACCAGCATGGCTACCACAGCATACTGCAGCGACATGTCATCCCATCCGGTTTGCGTTTAGTTGGACGATCATTTATTTTTCAACAGGACAATGACCCCAAACACACCTCCAGGCTGTGTAAGGGCTATTTGACCAAGAAACAGAGTGATGGAGTGCTGCGGCAGATGACCAGGCCTCCACAGTTACAGACCTGAACCCAATCGAGATGGTTTGGGGTGAGCTGGACCGCAGAGTGAAGGCAAAAGGGCCAACAAGTGCTAAACACCTCTGGGAACTCCTTCAAGACTGTTGGAAACCATTTCAGGTGACTACCTCTTGAAGCTCATTGAGAGAATGCCAAGAGTGTGCAAAGCATTAATCAGAGCAAAGGGTGTCTATTTTGAAGAAACTAGAATATAAAACATGTTTTCAGTTATTTCACCTTTTTTTGTTAAGTACATAACTCCACATGTGTTCATTTATAGTTTTGATGCCTTCAGTGAGAATCTACCAATGTAAATGGTCATGAAAATAAAGAAAACACATGAATGAGAAGATGTGTCCAAACTTTTTGGCCTGTACTGTGTGTGTGTGTGTGTGTGTGTGTGTGTGTGTGTGTGTGTGTGTGTGTGTGTGTGTGTGTGTGTGAAAGTTGTCCTACACAATAATCCCCCTCCTCCAGCTTCTCTCCTCTCTCTGGTCTTCCTCTTTTTGGACTGTGGAATGAATCATCTGAGTTTCTTATGAGGAAATTTGCTTTGATATACAAGTGCTTTGGATTACAAGCATGTTTCTGGAAAGAGTTATGCTTGCAATCCAAGGTTTACCTGGATGTTGTATGCCCATGAATTTTAAATTTCCATAAAAGGTCTTATACATATTACATATTTAAAGTTTCTAAAAACTAAATTAAACCTAAAAACTACACTGTAAAAAATAATTTTGGTAGGTGGTAAATACTACCCTTGCAAATAGTCTACCATTTACCAATTATTTTAGTCAGCAAGTTTAATTATATAATAATGAGTAAAATTCACCCACACTATCTAATTATTTATAGTAATAACTGCAACCTAAAAAAAAAACATTGTAATATATACCCCAAAACATTGGCTCTGTTGTAAGCATGAGCTATATATTTATAACATATTAAACATATGTTCATTTGTCAAACTTCTGGGCAAAAGGTAAGATATCTTTGTAACATGCTGTCTATTTATCATATCATGAAAGCAAAGGGTAACATTTATTCTCATCTCTCATAAGATTTGTGGTCATTGTTCTATGTTCGACGAGGAGTTCACATTTGTAGCTTTCTTTAGGCAAACATTTGTCATAAGCTAGCTTAGCTAATGTTAATGTACAGGAGAAAAAGTATTTTTCCCGCATTAGTTAGGTATTAGTGGTATGGAAAAAACGCGATTTCAAACGTTTTACCGGGACTATAATATTGACTGGTATTTTATGCCTGTAAAGCAAGCACATGCAGAGGTGGGGGGGGGTGCCCCTTTCCTCCAGGACGCCTCAAGTGCCCTTTTCTTGGGGGTCTTTTGTTGTTGTTGTTATTGTTTTTTTTTATGTGTATGTGCGTATGGAGCCCTGTCTTTGCCCATCAACAATAAAAGGTAACTATTAATTTCAATTTTTCTAAATAAAATGATCTGGCTTGCATCAGTCACATGACTGCCATTTACCAATGCTCGACCTTGAGGGCAGAGCGCGCTCGTTACGAGCCGGGTACGAGCTCGCGAAGTGCACGCGCATTTTCTGCAGGCTGGGTGGTGCGGAGCTGGAGGAGAAGCAGGCAAATTAATTGGAAGGTGCAGACTGCAACAAAACATTAAATAGGGTGTAGAGCGCACACTATAGTCTATAACAACAAATGAATTGAAATAAATGAGCGTGCTGTTTGTGCGTGACAAACATGACCTGTCCTTTTATGAACTGCACAAGTAGTGGTGGTCATTAACTGCTAGCTAACTGGGTAAGGGGGTTACAAGGGGGTCTGTAGCTCTGTGTCCACCGTTTTAGGGAACATGTGTTGTTTTAAAGTAAGTTACAAGACTTTTCCCTTCATTTCTGGAGGGCTTTTATTTAACTAAAAACGATCTAATATGGATATTCACGTAATTATGGATTATTATATTTACGATATAAAAAGAAACAGCCAGTCTCAGAACAGCACAGCCCTGCCCTCCAGCACTATCAGCAACAGGAGCAGCAGTAATTTGTGGTTATTCAGCCTGTTCTATCTTTTTTTACCTTTGAGCACCCGCCCCTTTAAACGTCTCTGCATGGCCCTGCTGTAAAGTAATAAAGCACAATCTGTTTTACTGTAAGTTACTGAAACATTAGCTAGTAAGATAGCCAACTCTTATAGCTAGCTATTGACTGCATTAGCCAAAGTCTAGGCTAACTGGTAAAGTTAATGAAAAAGATATAAATAACTTTAATTACAGAACGCTAACGTTTAAATATAAGTACAGTATTTGTGTTTTTTGCTGGTAAAACAAGAAGTTTGGAATTAAGCTTTAGCTACAGCATTTCAAATATACACTTGCCTGATATTAAAGTTGTGTTTAAGAAATGTTTGTCACTCAAACAAATGTTATTTTTGTGTTGGAAAAATTATAGACATATTAACTTAATTATAGTTAATTTTTTACTCCAGCTAACATGCATAAATTAAAAATACAATTGTCCAGCATATGATGCTAACAGTGCTGTTGTTGATATTAAGTTAAACATAGTGTTGAAATCTAGAACATTGTTTTCTAAATTATGTCTTTAATCCATTTCTTCATTAAAAAGCAGCAATTTATATTGATACAAACTATTTAAAATTAGGACAGTCACACAATATTTTCCTTTTGTAACATGGATATAACTGACTTTAAGATGTGCTTTTATGAGCTATGATTAGGTCAATGCCATATATGTGTCAATAATAAAGAATTGTTATAATCCTATGTTGAAATGTTAAATGAAATATTACCATTTGAAATGTTTATACCAGTGTGCATGTGTCTGTCCGTACACTGCATGAAAAGAGCTGTATCCGGACAAATATGGTATGGGAAATCTTATAAACTTTAAGTTTGCCAGTTGTATAAGGCAGGGTGCTTGGAAAGGTAGAATGCAAAGGAAATTTTGTGAAACGACCAGATACCTCATGTATGTGGATATATATGTGGATATATATCATATATACCTGATATATGTGGACGGGAATCGGTGAAACTTTCTAGGAATCCTCACAGCTAGCAGTGAGAGGTGATGGCTGTGAGGTGTAAAGGCCTTTTGTATGTTAATGACTAGCAGGAAGAAGTGCTGTCCTTCTTATCATTAGCCATGGTGGGGGGATTAGCCATGGTGTTTGTCTCTTCAGCTTGAGTGTTTGAAGGAAAAGCAAGCTGCACACACTGCTCTTCTCAAAGAGGTTATCCAGCGTCTTGATGCATTTAAGCGCAAGTTTGATGAGAGAAGACCGCAGGAAGAGTCAAGCCATGTGCATAAAAGAGCTAAGAGCACGGATAACATGTGCATTGCGGTAAGTTGAGCTTTATGTTACCTGACAATACAGTAGTAAATTATACCTTGCCAAGTTAGCCTAAGCATTAGGCTACACATCTACTTTTTGTTACTTGCATTGTTGTAGGTGTCCAGCATATTTAAAAGTTTGTCACATCCAAATTATACGATGTTGTTTACATATGTAATCTGCTGGAGGAATTAAAGATGACTTTTGAAGATGCAGACCCTGAGTGCATAAAGGGTATCAGAAATTGTTATTGTAATTATTTTCATCTCCCTTTATTTTTGTCCCTCTAATAATTTGAATTGGTTCTGTCACTTATCTAATTTTACAGGACTCATGTTACAGGACTATGAGACACTGCAGAGGAAATACTCTTTGTCTCGGCCAGGAAAGTCTCAGCTAAGAGACTCCATTAAGACGAGATAAAAACTGACAAAGATAAGTAAGTGTACAAATTAATCTATGTATTAAGTTCGGTATATCTCTGAGAGGTTAACGTATGGTGTGTTTTGCAGTTGCTGGAGTCCAGGTGTAGAGTCGTTCAAACAGATGCACAGAAAGAACTGTGGCAGACTGCAATACTGGAACTGATGTCCGATGAGGAGGATGCCATTGCGTGCCATGCTGTCAGCATGTAATATCTAATGGGACCGAGTTAGAAGCACATTTATTTTGGATATCTAACAAGCAATGGTGCATGTTTGTTTTAGTATTGCTTTTAATTTAATTGCACCTTCATAAATGCACATTTGTTAATTTTTTCCATATTTTATGTTTTTTTCCCCCTTATTCTTATTTTCCTTTGTATATTTATTAGTGTTTGGTTTGATTTTAATAAAAAAAAATTCTGAATCAATTCTATTGTCATTTTTTAAAGGATGTGGGGGATATATAGTATTGTGGGCGGTGGTGGATAGGGCCTATCTACATACCTGCCCAATAACCAATCAAGGCCCGGTTTCTCGAAAGCTTCTTATCGCTAAGTAGTTCTTAAGTTGTACCTTAACCTCTCTCTTAACGTTATGGCGCATTTCCCGAAACGTTCTTACGCTAAGTATCTCTTAGCTAAGTCACAGCCTTCGTAAGGTTGGTCTGGACCAACCTTAACTCATACTTAGAGTAGTTTCAGCTCGAGACGCTAGTCGCCGCCACTGAGCAGCAGTCTTTATAAATCAGCGGTGTATGGAAGCACATTATGGCACGTTATCAAAGTCGTATTAATGATGGAATATACTGTAGACCTGTTTAAGAATGTTATTTTATTTGATATCAGAATGAATAGAGTGACTTTTAATTAGCCTATTTCATAATGTGACTAATGCACTAAAATTGGCAATCACTATTAATATTAAACAGCTGGCGAACAATTTGGCAGCATGTTGTTGTGTTAAACTTAAGACGGCGCGAGCCGTGTGGGTCATGTACATTTTTCCTTTAGACAAAACTTCAGCCCATTTCCCCGTGGTCGTTATTTAAAAAAAAAAAATATGGAAACGTAATAACGGCACCAAAACTCGCGCTGAATCATGATGAACCGCACTTACACTCACAGTAGGTGAGACAGGGGTATTAAACCTCCACTCTGTCAACTCATCGTATTCATTCCATAAGTGCGCTATACAACCCCAACAACTGACATACTTCACATTGTTTCTGAAGCTGGTGAAGAATATTATCAGCTGTTTGTCCATCAACTATGATTGTATACCCGGTTCGTTTCACCGCCACTACAGGTTACATGAAAATATTAGTGACAGTTTGGTGATTTAATTTATATATTTGTCTATTATGGCATGTTATTGATAAGTTAACCCATGTCGAAATAAACAGTATTAAAAGAATTTAGTGCAATGTTTAATTTGCATAGAAAGTGGCGTCTTTCTTAACGGCGTCATGCAAAAGGAGTCAAAAATCGATTACTGAGCAACCGATGTCAGCTAATTCAGGACCTTCACTGTAGACAGCACCTTGTAACGTCGGCTTAAGAAGACTCCTAAGAGACAGTTCGAGAAATACACGTAGAAAAGTTATTACTTAACGTAAGATATATCTTAAGAGTCTTCTTAGCGCGCGAATAGTGTGCGTTATCGAGATACCGGGCCCAAGTCATTAAGTTATGAGGGCTTGGTTTGAGCTAAATAAAAGGTAGTGACTGGGTAATGTCCAAATAGATGTCTGGGTTTTGGGAGTGATTTTTAATTTTTTTTTAAAACAACCAATCAATGTTGAGATAAGAAACCAATAGGGAAGAGCAGAGTTGGGAAAAGGTGTAAAATGCAAATGGGGCTTGGGGAGTGAATATCTCCTGACAAAATCCTTGAGTGGATTATTTGCCATGGCAACAAATGACTGTACCATGGAAGGATTCCTCAGCAAGATACATCCGAATTGGTATCAATCCTGAAGTATCCTAGCTTGGTGGAATTTGATGTATATGCTCAGTGGTACTTGTAGATACTTCCGAAAATCAGTGGTGTATACAGGAGTTTCCTAGAACAGATACACCTCTTTTCATGCAGTGTTAGGATTTGGACTTTCCTGTCTGTATGAATTGGACTCATTTGTCTGCATGAGTTGAATTTGTCTGCCTGTGACTGTTTAGGTAAACTCAGCTAAACTTCACACTGAATGGAATAGAGTGCTTCCTTGCTTTATGTTGGGGACAGTTACCCAAGTCTAAGTACGGTTATTCAGTGTTATTCTCTTATTCTGTTTTTTTTATTTTTTTAATAAAATATAGTTTTGTACCCAGTTTCTTTGTTATTTGATTATTTAATAAAAATGGTGAACTTTTTAAATGAAGTTAAACTTTCCTGATAAAATTTTGGCTAGTTGGTCATAAACTACCTATAGAATCTACCCAAAAAATGTGAGGTAACAATTTGCATTCAGTTTGTTTGGGTACATTTCACTCCATATTTTTTCGTAAAAAGTACTTAAATAAATTAGCTATAACATGGCAATTGAAATTAGGTAAAGTCTACTCATTGCATCACATAATGAATTACTTATTAAAATTAAGTAACATTATGTGATGCAATGAGTAGACTTTACCTACTGTTGTTTATTTAGGTACTTTTTATGAAAAATATGGGGTGAAATGTACCCAAACAAACTGAATGCAAATTGTTACCTCACATTTTTTAGGTAGATTCTATAGGTAGTTTTTTACAGTGTAGTAACACATGGTGATACTGCCAAAATCATTGCCACTTTTAATCCTGTAGTTATGTTTGTGCACTTACTATCTGGTTTGCATGTTCTCCTTTCATCTTTCACCTTCTAAGTGCACACATTTATATATGATGTCCATGTATGCTTTAGCGTACTTTTACTTCAGTGAAACTAGGGGCATAGAAAAACCTATTCCCTCAAGACAATGCAGACGTACACATAGTGAGGGCCATAAAAGTGGCTTGCACAGAGTTTGAAATTCAATTTCTCTGAACAACTTTGCAGGACTGAAACAGAAAGCGCATCTCAGGCTTTCTCTTCTGACATCAGTGGCCAACCACAACAGTGGAAAAACCCTAAACATGTGCTCCAAAATATAGTGTAACTCCTTTATAGGAGAGTATTGGATAATAGAACAACAAAGTAGGTACTAAATCTGAAATTGCGATTTTTTTAAGAAAAAAAATAAATTATGGGTGGGATAATCAGGTGTTCACAAACATTTGGTCATATCTATGTCTATAACAACCATGTTCTTATCCACAGCCTCCAAACCTCTCCCAGAGTTCCTCTGTTCAGGACATTTGAATGTTTCTCATGCTATAACATACTCACTTTAACTCCGGAAAGATTATTAAATAGCTATTCAGATACATGAGGTGTAGTAGAGCAGGGAAAACGCAAAAAAGCAGCCTTAATTCCAGGAGTACACACTCACTATCCACTTTAATAGGAACCTGTACACCCACTCATTTATGCTGTTATTAGAAGTCATGTGAATGCAGGTCAAGAGATTTACTGTAGTTAATGTTCACATTAAATACCAAAACTGAAGACAAACAATGATCTTTTGTCACTGGACATGGATGGTGGTACTGGATGGGTTGGTTTGAGTGCGTCAAAAAGTGCTGATCTTTTGGGAATTTCACAACAACAGTATCTTGAGCAGGAATGTTCAATTCCAGCCAATTCCTGTCCAAATTTTGCACATCTTTTTAATCTCAGAGAGCTGCTTATGGACTCAACCTATTTTCGTTCCACCCTCATTCATGCCGGGTTCAGAAAGAGCAAATACAGAGCACTCTTCAAGCACTTCCTGAATTCTCCTCAAGAATTCAAGAGTTGTCCCCCCCCCCCCCCCCATCCCCCTTTGGTATTATCCACACAATTAACTTTATAATGACTCATATGGTGTTATATTTGAAGAATGAATCAACAGAGTGAATATGACTAATATAAATAATTAAAATAGATAATTATAATATAACTTTAAGTATTTCACTAAACATTATTTACTTTTGAATCATGTACTACTTATTAAAACTATATTATGATTAAATAATGTTTAATACGATTTAATAATGTTTATTATGATTAAATATTTTATATATGTATGACTCTATAAATTCTACATTGGATAAAATAAAAACAAAAGTAATGTATTTGTTACTGTAGTGCAATAAAGGTATTATTTATCATACCCATTATTTCAAAATAAACCATTTCTTTCTTTCTTTCCATGCAATAATCTCTTTTGAACAGTTAATGGTGAGATGTGTCTGCCACTTGTGCTCTGTACAGCCTTCATAACAGCGCTAATAGGAGGTGATGTTAATTGGTGATTTTTGAGGCTGGTAACACTAAAAGAACTTCTCCTCTGCAGTAGAGGTACATCTTGGTCTTGCTTTCCTAGGATGGTTTTAATGAGAGCCAGTTTCATCATGGTGCTTGATGATGCAAACACACTTGACAACAGTGTTCTTGCAAGAAAGAGTTTTCCAGGTCTTAAAAAAACAACTGACTGTTGTTGTTACTTAATTACATAATGTTGCATGTGTTATTTCATGTATGTATAATTTGGGAAATCTCTAGTATTGTTAGAGAATTTAGAAAATGAATGAGCTTGTATCCAAAACTTTGACTGGTACTATAGAGTTGTTATATAAAAATATATTTGTTTATAGTTTTCTGAGACTTATGGATAATAAAAATGTGCTGTATGTGTCAGTGAACTAACCTGGAGTTGACCAGAAAACTTAGTGTGTGTGACAGTATGAGGCAAACAGTGCAGTAGGGAGTATATAAAAATTATAATTTTTTTATATAAAAAATGAATGAGCTATAATTCTGCGGGTGGAAATACTTTGTTGCAGTCAATCACTCAAACTAGACAGTTAAAAACTATTTAAAAATTTTTTTTAAAAGACCATGTGACTTGTCCCCCCAAAAATCTTCAACTGTCCATCAGTTATCCTGCAGACCCTGCATCACATAAGGTATTTAATTAGCTTGCTTTTGTTTTTAGAAATTCTGTGAAAACCCTACAGATTTCTAAGTAAAATTCCTAAAAGCTTAGGACCACACCATCTGGTACCAACAACCATGCCATGATTAAAATCATAGAGATCGCACTGATGCATGATGTTCACATCGAATTCTTTTGATCTGTATCTGTATGATGTTTTTGTTTCCACATGACTGATTTATTACATAACAGTATGAATATGCAGTGTTTCCTAATAAAGTGGACATGTGCATACAGTATGCAGGCTACTAAGTTTCAAATATCATGCATCCGTTATATGACCAGGTGTGTTAGAAAGTCCTACCTTTAGCAAGTTTCAGAAAGAAAGAATAAATCTCCAGTCTAACTTTAAATTATTCCAGGATTTACTTTGTCTTGCAGTCTGCTGACAACACGTTTGAAAGATTGTAAAAGCTACAGTTTTAATAGCCAGCGCATGCGCGTGTTATGTGAAGTCAGGTGTGTTTCAGTGGACATCCACACCGCATGCATCGAGTTTTCCACCTGCCTTCTTACTGTCCGGGTAACACAATCTGTAAAAAGAGCTGCTCTAGAAAAGTCTGTGGAGTAAATGACAGCATGCCATCGCTTTTAAATCAGGGGCTTGTGTTCAGCCTCTTTTTAGTGTGAGATGGGTTATAATATGATGCTACACTATATGAAATATGGGACCAGCTGCTGGAGCTGGTTTCTTAATGTCAGTGGTCTTTTGACTTGACGTGTCCCTTCAAGGGCTTGCCAAAAACAGACCATCCCTTTCAGACACAACCCTTATTGGGACTAGTGGTGGGAATCAAACCCTAGCCTTACGCATGGCCGGCGAGACACCTAGCACTGAGTTCTTTTCTTTCAGATTTTTTTTTAGTAGCTACATTTACATGGTCAATATTTCTTGAAACATGTGATCGTTCTAATTAGGATTCCAGTTTAACTTTTTACATAGATGCTGATCCGATGAGAAGTTTATTTACCTGCAATTAATCAGAATATAACTTAAAGCAAAAAAACGAGTACTATGTCTGGAAAAGGATGTTTAAAAAATATGAAAAACATAGTTAGGATGATCATGTGTTCATAAATATTTGGCCATAAACTGTATCTGTGACATGGACATCCTCTAAGTCACAGCTTCTAAACCTGCTTTTCATGCTATAACATCAACTTTAACTCAGAAATGCTAATTAATCTGTTGATTAGATCAATGATGTGACTCAGAAAATACTTTTTTCAGCCTAAACCAGAATGGCCTTACTGTAACTCCTTTTTGGGCAAAAACATAGTTGCAGTAGTCGGAAGTAGAGTAAGAGTCGAGAAAGAGTGAACCAAACAAAACTTGCATAAATCATTTATGTATGAATAAACATCATACATGGAAATAATCAAAATTGTGCAATGCATAAGTTCTATGAAGGTAGAGTTTAGCCGTTTGTATTTGTAGTCTTTATACACTGTAAAAAAATCTTGTGTGCTATCTACTTAAAAAAAATATGGTAACAAAATTGCACGTATTATTTTTAAGCAGTTTTTAAGGCTTGATTTTTTTAGTGGAATTTACTTGAATAAATCATGTAAAAATCCTAAATTATTTAGCCAGACGCATATTATTTTTAAGTATTTACTGCTTGATTTTATCCCCTAGCAGAATCTACTTAAATAAATCATGTAAAACATTAAATATTAGTTAGCCAGATACATGATGATTTTAACATTATTAGTGGAATAATCTTTTTTAGTTTAAGCAGATAAAACAAAAGGTTATCTATACAGTATATATACTACACTAAGGCTGAATCCCATTTCTATTTTCTACCCCTTCCCCTACCCCTTGCCCCTTCCCCTTGTCCCTTGAAACGAAGTGGAAAGGGGAAGGGTTTAAATTTTTCCCCTAAGAAATGGGACACCACTACAACACTGTTATACGTCATCATACGTTGTCACTAGTTCCTAATGTTACGTTAAAGGACATGCGCCGATGTTTATCACACATTGCAATAAGAGAGAGATTACTCACTCCCAAAGTTTTTTTGCGCCGTATTTCATCCCTATACATAATATAAATTATAAAAATATATAAAAATAAAATATATATTTGTAATATCGTGCAATCGGTGCTATCCGCTAGCAAACTTTAGCGATTTTTTTGCAAACATTTCTTTACAGAACATCACCATAAACACAAACACAAGACTAGAGGTAATATACATATAATGAAAACTTGTCATAAAAATCTTTATTTATGGCAAAAATTTACATTTATGGGTCTGTTTGCTCGAGTGAGCAGCCATGTTGAAAATTTCGCTTAGCCCTTCGTTTGAAGTGAGGTCCTGAAAAATCTTCGTTTGGAGGGCTATCTGGCCCTTCCCCTTCCCCCTCCCCCTCCAACCAAAAGAGAAATGAGACACCCCTACCCCTTCACGTGAACGCGCCAAACGGAGGGGTAGGGCTATGTGAAGGGGTAAGGGGTAGAAATGGGATTCAGCCTAAGTATGTTAACTAAGTATATAAGTACACTTATGTTACTCCCTGTCTGTTACAGGGCTGCTCTCTATCACTTTATCATACTTACAAGCTCTATTTGCACTATACAGTATGTCTGCATTTGCACTCTCTGCCATGTGCCCTTACTTGTATATTGTATTTATTTATATATATAATTGTATTTATTCATATTTTTATTTTTTTACTTCTACTGTATGTATTTAATGTTATGTTATCCACCAAGGGTCTGAGATTAACGCAATTTCATTTCTCTGTATGTCCTGTACATGTGGCAGAATTGACAATAAAGTTGACTTTGACTTTAATAAGTTCTTATATAGTATATAATACATATATATTCTTATATATTATTTTGCAAATACGATGCACGTCAGTAACGTTAATCCGTGGGCGATCCTGGAGACAGCGGGTGTAGAACCTAGCCATTGCTAAACCGGAACTGACTGAGCCCTATTGAAAAGAACGCGGAAGTCGGCGAGCCTTTTTTCCCTCAAATTTTTTGACTAAATGGTTCCTCAAATTAAACCTAAAAGTTGCACTCATTTCCTTAAAAAAATAGGTAAAATTTATTTCTTAATTTTATTAGTAAAATATATCAATATATATCAATCAATATATATATATCAATATCAATATATTATAAAAAACACAGAAAACCATTTTTTAAAATGAAATATGCACATTATTTTTAATTATTACATAAATTTTTTTTGGTGAAAATTACATGCCTCATGATTCATTTTTTACAGTGTAGGTGGTTTTTGCCATCTCATATTAATGGATTTTAAAGTCCAAAAATGTATGTTAATGTTAATGTGGACTGGTGCACTTGTAAAAACCTCTCACATAGGAAGTGGATCCAGGATCCAAGGTTTCCAAGCAGAGCATTGTCCTGAGCATTACACCACCTCAGTGTTTCACTTTCATTACTGTTCCATGTATTTATTGCCTACCGAAGAACAACACACTTCAGTCACCAGTAAAAAGTTTTTAATCTTCATATATTGGTAAAAGAAAATTGTGCAAAAACCGTTATTGAAAACAAATGAGTAATTACTGAAGTGTTACTGTGTTGTTCTTATTATTTACTAAATATGTATATTTAGTATATATAAATATTTAGATAAATATTTATTTATTTAGATATTTTGATATTGTGAGGACAGGTTGTATGAATCCATAAAAAACCTGAAAGGCATCAGGCCATTGTTACTAGGGGTGTGCAAAGTTTTGGGTGAGAATGTCAACAGAGGGCATGGTTAAATTAAAATAGCTTCTAGCAGCAGATTAACAATAAAACATTAGGGCACCTACCCGCGTACAAGCCTGTCCCAAACCTGCCATTCAGGTGCAGTGGCCACTTAGCCATAAACATGGGACTGCCAATAAGTTATCTTAAGAGTTAGGAGAACTACTGTAGCATATATTATCCATGCCACCTTAGGCTACAAGATGGGCGGTTCTCATCTGAGCTAAATATTCTATGACAGTGGTTAGACAAAATAGACATTTTAAATGAGTAGCATATGTTTCAGATTTGATCCAGTTCTGTGTATCCATATTTTAGCAATTGGTTCAAACTAAAGCGCAATTGTAAATGTGATTTGGTTAGTATTCCCACAAAGGTTTCAGAACAGAAAAGCAGAGGAGCATAACACCATCAAACACCATCAAATTCCATCTGTATCAGCAGCAGATAAAGAGAGAGAAAAAGCTGGTGAAAGAAAAAGTAAAAGGATATAATGTCTATATGAATGGATGCATAAAACCCATTACTATGATAAAGGATATCCTGGTAAATTGTGTTTGCATTACAGTAGGTTGTTTTTATGGAGCAAAGGAAATATGGCACACTATAATGTGAAGTACAGTACATTATTTAGGCCTAATACTAATAACTACCCTGAAAAATTATTTTAAAATCTGATTTAGATTTTAAAGCATGTATGATGTTACAAGTTGAAAACTTAATTTAGTTTTATAAATTTATATGTTGGTGGCAGCACTTAGTGGTTAGCACTGCCACGTTGCACCTCCAGGGTCCGGGTTGATTCTGGCGGCAGGTCGGTGCGTATGGAGTTTGCATGTTCTCCACATGCTTGGTGGGTTTCCTTCTAGTATTCTCCTACAGTCCAAAGACATGCAGAGAAGGTTAATTGGCATTCACTAATTGCCCAAATTCAGTATGTGAATGTGCATTTAAAAGTGTGTGCCCTATGCTATTTTGGCATCCTTTTCAGGATGTACTCAGCCTCGGGCCCTAAGTGTCCTGGCATACAGTTGGCTCCATGCCCCTGCGACCCTATATATAGGATAAAGCGGTATAGACGATGAGTACGTGTTGGTCATATATCAGGGTCTTTTTTTGTGTTCTCTGGGTTTCGTCCTATTCTACTATGTCTCAAAAACATGCCAGTACACGGACAGTTGATGTAGCCATATCTAACATTTCTCTCTCCCTTTCTTTCTGATTCTGAATATATGAAAGTTTCACTTTTTAGATACATTTTTAAAAATGCAACTTTTTCATGATATTCAGATTTTTCAGGTCGCGTTGTTTGTAGAGAATAATGCATTGGAGGTCAGTTTAATCTCTGAGGCTTTATTTATTTATTTATTTATTTCTCCCTCCACCAGCCCTGTGAGATCAGAAGCGCGTGAAGCGTTGTCACGGTGCGCATGCGCATCAGTACAGTAGCCATTCTGCCAAATAAATGATTCTCTGGTTTGGCCAATGAGACTACACGCACATTACACACGAGCTACAAACCCGGGACTGCTTAGTTAATATGAAATATGTTGTAATAAAACCTTTAGAGTCCCTCTGTCCTTGGAGCTAATGGCAGCGTTTGTCGGCTGGAATTGTAGGCTGGTGTCGGTGGTCCGCTGAAAAAAAAAAAAGAAAGAAAGAAAACGCTACAAGTGAGCCGGCTGTCTCCTTGGCACGGAAAGGCAAAGAAATAGCCATGTCTGCGTCGGAAAGAGCAAAGGGAAAGGCGACTAAGGACAGCCTCTCTCTGCTGCCGTGCTTCTATTTTGTTGAGGTGGGTCAGCGGTGACTGTGTACGGAGAGAATATGATGAGCCATTAAGTAGACGCTGCTTATTTATTTATTTGGGAAAGCTTTCTAATGTTCATGTGCCCCACATGTGTGGATATATGAGGCATTTTAACTAGAGCATGAGATTTCAGATATTTGGTCAGCACTAGGTTTATTGATAACTGTACAAATCTGGCTGCTACAGCCTACAGCAGGTGCATTCAGTGTATTTGTCTGTGCATCTACTGTAGGCTCCCTGAAGAGTTTGACTCTTTTTAAAGTAGGCTTTGCTCACCAAAGCCAATAAGGCACTTTCCAAACAACTTAAGTAGTTACTAAAGCAAATCTGTGTTTTTTATGATTCTTTCCCCCGATGGATGATTAAATCATGAATCAGGCAATTAATTGGTAAATGATTTTAAATAATAGTGCTTTTCCCATTTCTTGTGTACCACATGTTTGTTTCACAGCATTTGTTCGTCCTGTTCAGTGTTCATGTTTATTTGACAGCAGCACAGCACACACCTGGTCAAGCTGTCTGTCTTTGTAGAAAAAAAAAGATATATAGTATAAGGAAGGTATTGTAATGTCATGATGCAGTGATGATACCAAATCTAAAGATACATGTAAAACTGCATTCCTCATCAGTATATGTTCTTGTCTTATGGTTTTTAAAGTCTGGTCTCATGAGAAACCTGAGCATATATGGGTCAGAGATATGAGATGGATACGACACCTTGTGACCTGATCTAACCCTTAGGTTTATTAAACACACAAGCTGATACACAGTACATACAGTATATGTACAGTATATTTACAATACATGAATACTTCAGTAATAGGCGGCGTGGTGGTGTAGTGCTTAGCACTGTCGCCTTGCACCTCCAGGGTCCAGGGTTCGATTCCCCGGCCAGGCTCGATTCCCGTCTCTGTGTGCATGGAGTTTGCATGTTCTCCCCGTGCTTGGTGGGTTTCCTCCGGGTACTCCGGTTTCCTCCCACAGTCCAAAGATATGCAGGTTGGGCTAATTGGCGTTCCTAAATTGCCCATAGTGTGTGATTGGGTATGTGTATGTTTGTGTGCCCTGCGATGGATTGGCACCCTGTCCAGGGTGTACCCCGCCTAGTGCCAGAAGTCTCCTGGGATAGGCTCCAGGTCCCCCGCGATCCTGAACACAGGATTAAGCGGTATAGAAAATGAATGAATGAATACTTCAGTAATACTCCAACTTCTAGCTCACATGTACATGTACACATGTGCTGATATAAAATAGCCAATGTCAGGTATAGATTTGTAATAAACAAAATATGAGTCTTTTTTGTTTGGTGTCTTTTTCAGATTTAAATAGAAAATGTATTAACTTTGGTCTCTTTTATTTTTTCCATGTACACCGCCAGCCAAAAAAAGTCAGAAAACGTCAGAAAGGTCAAATTGTTGCACTGAAAACAATGAAGCTGATTTAAAATGACTGGAATTGAGTTAAAGACTTTGCTGATTTTGTGACTATGTGGATGAAATGTGGTCAGAAAAAAATCATGAACATCACTTAAATGCTTAGTAAAGATGCATGGTAAAAAACTAACAGTACAGTAGAAATCACAGCTACTGTATGTTTAATAGTGAAAGTATAAGAGCATTTCCACATTCACAAAGAGAATAATATTGGGACTAAGCAGCCAAGAAAACCACTTATTAGTGGGAAACCACTACTAATCAGGAAAAAAAAAAGTAAGTAAGGAAAGCACATGAAATGGCACACCCATTGTGCATAGTGGCCACGGTATAACCATCTGAGCCAGTTTTATGACCTGGGGTTGCTTCAGTCAAGTCTAGGTCAGCTGATGACCTGAATTTACTGAAGAATCCTATCAATGGATTTGTATTTTGTAATGGCACGGCCATATTCCCGGACTCATGTTGTGAAAAGAATTGATCTGGGAGCATAAAAAATATTTTTTTACACATGTAACATCACACTGCATTGTGTGCTGTAATTAAATCTAAAGGTGGTCAAGTGAAAGCTTGAAGTGTGTGTGACTTAGGCTAGGTTATGGAGGTTCCACTACATTGCAACATGAATATTTGAACAGTGTTGGAAGTGGGAATCTTTAAGTGCTGTCTGTGATATCACCAGTGCCTGAGCCTCTATAAATAAGCAACCAGACTCTATTCATAAATATTCATCATTTAAATCATTTTCGCCTCATCCTGCAATTTTTTGTCGACCATTTGATGAGTGATACACTTGAATAAGCTTTGAAATCTTAGAAGGCCATTTTCAGGTATGAGTTGAATTCTAATTTGTCTCTCTAGATTGCATTCTGTGTTGCTGGAATTGCATCTAGGCTTAACCCTTAAGGTACTTTTCCTCGAACTGTGTCAAGTTCTAGGACAGAAGGAGTTATCACTTCTTCAATCGTATTACATGGCCTGTTCTGGTGTACAGTGGTTCTCATGACTGTTTCATTGCCCTGATCACTTAATGGGGTATCACTCAGGGGTTTTTATTGTTCAGTAGAAAAAGAAGCCGCTTGATATGCACGGTGCTACAGTGAGCAGCTGCATAAGCATGCTGATTCTGCAAAACTTTACTGTAGGCGGTTCCACTGACCTATATATTTTTTTCTCAACCTCTGCTTGAAGAGAAAGAGAGAGAGAGAGAGAGAGAGAGAGAGAAAACCTAGAAAGACAGAGGTCCTTAGCATCACAACACAGTTATAACATATCATGTAGGGCTGGGCGATTTTGCCTAAAATCAAAATCTCGATTAATTGAACATTTTAACTCGATTTCGATTAATAAACGATTTTTTTTTTTTTGCCCTCATAGTTCACTGACAAGTTTTGTACAGTAAATATGCTCACAAGTGAGAGATTTTTGAATGAAGGCTGCATTACTTGATTGATTAATTGAAGGCAACACACACTATCTACCATCTATGATTATTTATTGAACATCAATGTTGAACAACTTAAACTGAAGCCACAAAAATTAAAGGGTTCATTAAATTACATTTTAAAGTATAGTTTATTAACAAAAACAGATGACCGATTTGGCCTTAAAAATTAAGATACTATAGGCACATGCTCCGAATCTTTACAAGGCAAAGATTTTTATTAAAAAAAAAATACTTGTTTGTGATGATAAAAAGTATCTTGTGATATATTAATGTTTTGAGATTTGACGCTGCGCAATAAGGAGCCAAACAAACCGGAAGCTGCGAATAAGGAGCTAAACTTCAGCCGCAGAGTGAGACGCTGCGCAATAAGGAGCCAAACGAATCGGAAGCTGCTTTTATTGATAAACTGCGCAGCTTTCGCCAGCGTGAACACTCCCGTTAGTAACGAGGCGAATAAGGAGCTAAACTTCAGCCGCGGAATGAGACGCTGCACAATAAGGAGCCAAACAAACTGGAAGCTGCGAATAAGGAGCTAAACTTCAGCCTCGTGTGCTTAGGGGCATCATATCTTTCGCTAGAAAGTTAGAAACGGCCCTGGTTATATCCTTGCTCCTTTTGGAACAGCTTTCATAAGGTGTAATGGCCACGAAAGACGACACGAGCGATATCTGCTTTGCTACAGCCCCACTGCTAGCGCTGCTAGTTGACGGAGTAGCATCGGGTCACATGTTCATGCTCTATGTGGTCGTGTGGGTGACGCGTTCATATAACGGAGTTCGTGCTACCTTTTTTGTCGACAATTTCAACATCTTTGGATAATAACTCGAGGTTAGATTCACTTTCGTCGCTGCTTCCACTCTTTTTTTTTTTTTTTTTTTGTCGTCCTGGTGTCAAGTTTGCTTCGCAAAGTGCGGCAGGTAATTAACTTTGACCTGCACGGCACGCGCAAGCTGCACGCTGATTGGTTGTTGTCGTGTTGTTCTGCTGTGTGATTGGCTATTAGATGAATCCATATCGAGCAAAAAATGTCTATAGCTTTTCATCGTTTTTAAAATCAAATAAATCGCGATTCGATATGGATATCGTTTATCGGCCCAGCCCTAATATCATGGTCCCGCCCCCTTTTTTTTCTTTACATCTTTTTCTTTTGTAGATTTTTTTCAATGCTGGGAAGAATAAACATTCCACACATTTTTATTTAGTCACTTCTGAATTCTAATGAATTCACTTTGTCCTGCTCATTTATTTTGCTCAATGCCAAGTGCTGATGAATACTTCATACTGAGTGACCAGAAGGTGCAGATTAATTTTCTATAACTCTATGGCCCGAATTGTAGTTCTGGTTTTTGTACATTTATAGTTGGTATCAAAACACACCCTCTTACATTGTCAGGTTTTGTATGTTAAAAATGAAACTATCTTACATCATAGCAGAGCATTTTCCTTTATTGTGAAATTAACATATGAAAATATTTGAGAAACAACCAAAAAATATTTTGAGAAAAAAAGTTCTCCTCTCAGTATGTGTGCACATCTTTAAATAATGTGGAATGTTCAGAATCAACCAATCCCATTCTAAGTCATATTAAATTCTAATTAGTATACACTAGACATCAATTAAACTGTAGTACAAAAAAGTATGACTTTGTATGCCGTATGAAGAAAATGTTTTGTCCGATGAAGTCTGTATGAATGTATAAAGAAGTTCAAGGATGGTCGAACAAGTCTTAGCCATCAAAGAGATGCCGGACACCTGTGCATACATGGCTAATCCTTGCTAACAACTTATAGTGGTGATTTTGCTCCATCAGACTTTCACCAGTTTGGTCACCTACTGTAAAAGCAGCACTATGAGGACGGAGAGTCACTTCTGATGAAGAAGTGAAGACAGCGATGCTTTCATATAAAAAATGTTTTAGGCTGAGCTGCAAGCCAAGAATGCATCGTCTTCACTCTCCGTCCTCATACTGTAGTGCTGTTTTTAGTTTAGGTGACCAAACAGGTGAAAGTCTGATGGAGCAAAATTGTGATATACGGACAAAGTGTATTGAAAAGGAAGGAGATTTTGTAAAAATCTTTTATCTTTTCTAAATGTTTTCTAAATAAAATTTAAATTATACAGCCAGTGTTGATAATGTTTTTTCACCCTTGTGTATACATACAATTGTACCTCGGCATACGAAACACCCTGCCTTGTGAATTTTTGCCTTAAAAAACTAAAATTTTGCAATAATTTTGCCCCGGTATGCAAAGTATTTTCGCCATACTGTACGAGCGACAGAGCCGGTCTCACTTATTTCCATTTGCACATACATCCGATTGTGAGTATTTGTTTGGGTCAGAGGAAAGCCAAGCGAAGCAAGTTTACATACAGTATGTATATATATATATATATATATATATATATATATATATATATATATATATATATATACAGTGGTGTGAAAAACTATTTGCCCCCCTCCTGATTTCTTATTCTTTTGCATGTTTGTCACACAAAATGTTTCTGATCATCAAACGCATTTAACTATTAGTCAAAGATAACACAAGTAAACACAAAATGCAGTTTTTAAATGAGGGGTTTTATTATTTAGGGAGAAAAAAAA
Organism: Channallabes apus; assembly: GCA_030522415.1. Lineage (NCBI taxonomy): Eukaryota > Metazoa > Chordata > Actinopteri > Siluriformes > Clariidae > Channallabes > Channallabes apus. The sequence goes on along the minus strand of CM060104.1, from coordinate 16,246,769 downwards.
TCCAAACCTACATGGCCCTGTGTGAAAAAGTAATTGCCCCCTGAACCTAATAACTGGTTGGGCCACCCTTAGCAGCAATAACTGCAATCAAGCGTTTGCGATAACTTGCAACGAGTCTTTTACAGCGCTCTGGAGGAATTTTGGCCCACTCATCTTTGCAGAATTGTTGTAATTCAGCTTTATTTGAGGGTTTTCTAGCATGAACCGCCTTCTTAAGGTCATGCCACAACATCTCAATAGGATTCAGATCAGGACTTTGACTAGGCCACTCCAAAGTCTTCATTTTGTTTTTCTTCAGCCATTCAGAGGTGGATTTGCTGGTGTGTTTTGGGTCATTGTCCTGCTGCAGCACCCAAGATCGCTTCAGCTTGAGTTGACGAACAGATGGCCGGACATTCTCCTTCAGGATTTTTTGGTAGACAGTAGAATTCATGGTTCCATCTATCACAGCAAGCCTTCCAGGTCCTGAAGCAGCAAAACAACCCCAGACCATCACACTACCACCTCCATATTTTACTGTTGGTATGATGTTCTTTTTCTGAAATGCTGTGTTACTTTTACGCCAGATGTAACGGGACACGCATCTTCCAAAAAGTTCAACTTTTGTCTCGTCGGTCCACAAGGTATTTTCCCAAAAGTCTTGGCAATCATTGAGATATTTTTTAGCAAAATTGAGACGAGCTTTAATGTTCTTTTTGCTTAAAAGTGGTTTGCGCCTTGGAAATCTGCCATGCAGGCCGTTTTTGCCCAGTCTCTTTCTTATGGTGGAGTCGTGAACACTGACCTTAATTGAGGCAAGTGAGGCCTGCAGTTCTTTAGATGTTGTCCTGGGGTCTTTTGTGGCCTCTCGGATGAGTTGTCTCTGCGCTCTTGGGGTAATTTTGGTCGGCCGGCCACTCCTGGGAAGGTTCACCACTGTTCTATGTTTTTGCCATTTGTGGATAATGGCTCTCACTGTGGTTCACTGGAGTCCCAAAGCTTTAGAAATGGCTTTATAACCTTTACCAGACTGATAGATCTCAATTACTTTTGTTCTCATTTTTTCCTGAATTTCTTTGGATCTTGGCATGATGTCTAGCTTTTGAGGTGCTTTTGGTCTACTTCTCTGTGTCAGGTAGCTCCTATTTAAGTGATTTCTTGATTGAAACAGGTGTGGCAGTAATCAGGCCTGGGGGTGACTACAGAAATTGAACTCAGGTGTGATAAACCACAGTTAAGTTATTTTTTAACAAGGGGGGCAATCACTTTTTCACACAGGGCCATGTATATTTGGAGTTTTTTTCTCCCTTAATAATGTAAACCTTCATTTAAAAACTGCATTTTGTGTTCAATTATGTTATCTTTGACTAATAGTTAACGGTTTTTGATGAGCAGAAACATTTAAGTGTGACAAACATGCAAAAGAATAAGAAATCAGGAAGGGGGCAAATAGTTTTTCACACCACTGTATATACAGGTCCTTCTCAAAAAATTTGCATATTGTGATAAAGTTCATTATTTTCTGTAATGTACTGATAAACATTAGACTTTCATATATTTTAGATTCATTACACACAACTGAAGTAGTTCAAGCCTTTTATTGTTTTAATATTGATGATTGTGGCATACAGCTCATGAAAACCCAAAATCTCAAAAAATTAGCATATTTCATCTGACCAATACAAGAAATGTCACGCTCTCAGTGCCTTCGCGCTGATCAAAGACCCTTGACATTTCCTTTCCCATGCTGTCAGGTACCCATCACGTGACCATGTTTTCCCACGCTGTCATCGCCCCTCCCGGACCGCACCGCTGGCACACCGGTTTCTCATCCAGCGCTGATTTCTTTCGGCTTATAAGGAGGCGCAGCGCGCAAGCTCGCCGCTGGATTATTGTGTGTATTTTTGCCACTGTTTTCTCGCGTCTCAGTCCATGATTTTTTCCACGTTGCTGACCTTGTTTTGTTTCTCGTCTCTTCCCCTCGCCTCACGTTTTGGATTTGTCACTACATTCGGATTTAACGGCTCTTGACCTAACGCGTGCTCTCTCGACTACGGCTTATCTTCACGTCTCGGCACAGACGCCACGCTGACGGATTTCATGGCTCTCGACCCAACGCGCCTCTCCTCAACTTCGACTCAGCTCCACGCTCACGGCGCGTCTCCCGCCCCCGCGGATTTCCCAGCGCGACACGCCCACTCTCATTCATTCAAGAACAGTCAACGCCTCGTGCCTGCACCTGCATCTGGATCCACCTCCGCGAACTGACGAACATCGTAGCCCCCTGACAGAATAATCCAGCCATACCATGGATCCAGCAGGATTAGACAGGATGAGACAGGCGTTGGAGAATCAACGCGCTCTCCTTGGTAAACACCAGGAGGAGTTGGTCACCACCAGACAGATGCTTGCTGACGTCACCGCCCAAATGCAGCGCCTCCAGATGCCCGCGGCACGGCCCACTCTCATGGACCTCCCGCGGGAGCCACGCCTGCCAGCCACTCCCACTTACGGCAGAGGACCAGGTACATGTAGATCCTTCCTGTCCCAATGTTCTCTGATTTTTGAGCTTCAGGCCTCCACCTTCTCTTCTGAAAGATCCAGGGTAGCCTACATCATCACCCTTCTCACGAGTGGGGCACGGCTCTCTGGGATGCACATGACCCATGTTGCGACAGTTTTTCGGATTTTTCTGGAGAGATGAAGAGGGTCTTTGACCGGTCTCACGTCGGCAGAGAGGCCGGAACCAAGTTACTACGCCTCCGCCAGGGGTCACGTTCCGCTTATGATCATGCCATTGAGTTTCGGACCTTAGCTGCCTGCAGTGGATGGAATACTAGAGCCTTGGCCGACGTCTTCCTGGAGGGGCTGTCGGAGGCACTCAAGGACGAGTTAGTCTCCCGCAAACTCCCTTCGGACCTCCACGAACTTATGGATCTCGCTGGGAGAATCGACTCGCGTCTTCGTTCGAGGCACCCTTTCCGGAGGTCACCCCACCCTCCCCCTCCTCGCACGCAGAGTAATCAGGAGGACCCTATGCAGCTGGGCAGAACCCGCATCTCCGATGAGGAGAGACGCCGCCGCCGCCTGGAGAGAGCTTGCTTCTACTGCGGGGACTCAGGCCACATGCTGAAGGACTGCCCCCGCTGTCTTCCAATCCTTCATTAATGATGTCCTCCGCGACTTCCTCAATTCATTTGTTTTCGTTTACCTGGATGACATTTTAATTTTCTCTCAAGGATTGGAGGAACACCGTCACCATGTTCGTCAGGTTCTCCAGAGGCTCTTGGAGAACAAACTCTATGTCAAGGCGGAGAAGTGTGAGTTTCACACATCCTCCACCACCTTCCTGGGATTTGTCATCTCCCCGTCCATGCTGGAGATGGAACCATCTGTCTCTAGCTGGCCCATACCAGCCTCGCGGCGAGACCTCCAACGGTTTCTGCGGTTTGCCAACTTTTACCGGCGCTTCATACGAGGGTACAGCTCCATTGCCGCCCCCTTGACCTCGCTAACCTCCGCCAAGACCCGGTTCTGCTGGATTAAGGAAGCCGACCAAGCCTTCAATAATCTTAAGAAAAGATTCACCTCTGCCCCCATCCTCACTATTCCTGATCCATCTCAGCAGTTTGTGGTGGAGGTCGACGCCTCCAATACCGGGGTGGGTGGCATCCTCTCTCAAAGGTCCACCCAGGACAACAAGATGCACCCATGCGCATTCTACTCCCGTCGCCTAAACCCAGCTGAGAGAAACTATGACGTGGGAGACCGAGAACTCTTGGCCATCAAGCTAGCCCTGGAGGAGTGGAGACACTGACTATACGGGACTGAGCTTCCAGTTCTAGTGTGGACCGACCATAGAAACCTGGAGTATCTGCGCACTGCCAAGAGACTCAATGCTCGTCAGGACAGGTGGTCATTATTCTTCTCCAGGTTTAACTTTATCCTGTCCTACCGGCCAGGCTCAAGGAATTCTAAGCCCCCCCCCCCAGGAGCCTACGTTGTATGACACTATCCTCCCGTCCCACTGCCTCGTCGCCGCCATGGAACTGGACATAGAAAGCAAGGTTCGGCAGGCCCTGGCCCAGGTGGCCGGACCTAGCGAAGTTCCACCTAACCGTCTTTCGTTCCCCTTTGCCTACGCTCACAAGTTCTGGAATGGGGCCACGGATCCAAAATATCTTGTCACCCAGGCGCTGCCCGAACCCGCTTCATCGTCCAGCAACGATTCTGGTGGCCCACGTTGGCGGAGGACACATCCAGATTCGTGGCGGCTTGCGACATCTGCACCCGTTGTAAGAATGACAATCGACTAACTGCTGGTCTTCTCAGACCCCTACCGGTTCCTCAACGCCCTTGGTCCCATATCGCGGTTGACTTTGTCACCGGCCTGCCCTTGTCCGACGACAATATAACCAGGATAATCAACCCGTCCGCCGTCAGACTTCTACTCCCCTCGTCCATGCGACGGATCCACCCCACGTTCCACGTGTCCCAGCTACGACGCGTCGTAAGTTGCCCATTATACAAAATCTCCTTCCTTTTCAATACACTTTGTCCGTATATCACAATTTTGCTCCATCAGACTTTCACCTGTTTGGTCACCTAAACTAAAAACAGCACTACAGTATGAGGACGGAGAGTGAAGACGATGCATACTTGGCTTGCAGCTCAGCCTAAAACCTATATATATATATATATATATATATATATATATCATTTATTTATTCATTTATTTTTTTCATTTTTGCAAAATTTAGTAAAGATATAGCACCATGGGTCCCAAGTATGTAATCAAGAAGGGCAGCAAGAATAAAATGGAGCCGGTTTCAGTTTCATTTTTAAAGCAACCAGTGCCAGGAAGAATCATAAATGACGGTTAAGTGCAGTTTAATGTTTATCTATTCCAAATATTACTTTTTTTTTTTTGTGAATGTTTTTATATGCAAAAATATAATTATAGTGTTGGATATTGGTAATATTGCTAATGTTTTTTGGGTGGCTGGAATGGATTACCTTCAATTACATTATTTCCTGTAGGAAAGTGCATTTTGCAATATGAAATTTCACCCTAAGAACTCCAAAACGGATTAAATTTGTATGCCGTGGTGTCACTGTACTGTATATATAAGATAAGACTAATTCAGATTACATGCTTAAGTTGCTAAGTTAATGCTAAAAAATACTTCCAATCTCCCAAGCCATATGGAATAAAACGGTATGGTATGATGAGACCAATATTGAATGTTTTGCCCATAATACCAATGATGTGGAAAAAATACTGCACATCCTTACAGTGCTAATCAGAGGTGGCAGCATCATGTTCGGGGTAGCTTTTTGAGTCAAGATATAAATCCAAACAAAAATATGTGGGTTAACCAGAAGGAGGCTCTGTACAGAAAATACCCAGCCAAGTCAGAAGGGGTTCAATGCTTTTTTTTCAAGCTAAATCAAAAGTACCAAACGCAAAAGGCTGAATGCCATGATTAAATTTAAATGTGCGTCAACTATGTATTCTTTTATGATTATGCATCTAGGTAATTGTCCATGTTTACTTTCCTTTTTTCCCTCAAAATATTTTTATTATTGCTTTTCACTGTAGTTTATAGGGTGTAGTTTTACAATAAAAGTTAGAAGATACTGTACAGGTACATGTCAATATGCAAAAAAGAGGTGCTGGTGAGGAATCGAATGTTCCCGACAGATAAACTGAAACTGCTAACATGCAAAAAAGTTTATTTCAAGGGTATTAAAACAATATTAAAAATACCTATAACTATATTAAAAAGTATGTGCTAGTTCTTACTGTAAATTAGGTCAGTGTTAGTAAATTGATTTGGTACAGTATAGGGAGAATAAACAGTTTGCAGGCTCCTTTAAACCACACCATTATTGATTATTTTCCAAAAACAGCCTCTCCCATCTTGTTTTATATCTTTACAGTATACCCAGGGGCCTCCTGTCTTTTCATGAGGCTTTAACATCAGTATGCTTCATTCTTTTTTGAGATAATAAGGTACAGTTTTATGTCCTGTTATGAATGAGCTACTAACACACTCTCTGAGCACTTCAGGATAGTAGCATGCCTGAATATGTACTGTACCGGGAAGCGATCACAGCCTGATACACTGCAAGCAAATTCATTGCCCTACTGGCCATGCACTACAGTATAATCTTTTTAAAACATCCTTAATGAGTATCGTCTATGTTAATTTTTCATTGCGTGTAATGTTATCACTGGATGAAACAACTGCTAAATCAGAAATATTGCTTATCTCAAATAATAAATTCTGTATGGATAACACTTACTTAAAATAATCATAGCAGATGGACTTCTGGTCCGTTTACCCTTCAAACCATCTGCATGGTTGTTTTTTTATTATCAGATTAGAATGGAACACAGGAACACATTGGCATTATTTGATTATTTTCAAAAACTCAAAGTAGTGAACTAGGCCTAATACAATATGTCCCATTTCCTAGTAGCGTATACCAACACTTTTAATCATAAATATTTGCCTTTGTGCCTTAAAACATAATGGGATATAAATATATATTTAATCTTTATTTAATATTTAATCAAATATTTGTAATTTGTATACAAAATTAATCTAGCAAATATGACATATACACAGCTGATTTGTATAATCGAAATGGTCCCCATGGAAAACTAAAGGAAATGACAGTGAGTAGATGAAACGTTCCTTGTCTGTTGATGTCATTAATGCACTGTTGTTTTTTTTATAGTGATCAGGTCGCATTTGGTACTGTTTAGGTTGGCAGCCCAAATCTGACACATTGCCAAACTATGTTCAATGGTTGCGGTGATAACATCGCCAGAGGCATGATAATCCTCATATACTGTATCATCCTGTTTAAAGCGGTGGCTGTATTGATGCATCCCCTCCAAAGTGGTAACATACATTTCACTTTGTCCTCTATCTAGAGACTATTGTTCTCAATTTCCATATTGCACTTAAGCCAGCTGCTCGTCTTGAAAACATGGTTAATTTAGGCGCATGGGAAATTGAAGGTTGCTGCTTATATACTTAGGAGTAATGGCCTGAATCTGATTTTAAACTACTTCTGGATGTGATTTAAACAATCAGATTAACTTAAGTTGCTGACTCTGAATGCACCCAAAATTACAAAAAGAATCTTGTTGATGGGGATTTTTGTTGCCATATTTTTTTTTCACCAAGTTGTTTTTGCTCTGTTATTCCAGCTTCCAATCCTGGTGTCATCTATAGTGAGTCTTTACTTCTTAGAGTGGACAGACATTTTCAAACCAGTGCACTGGGGTTTCAGCTGCTATGACCGCAGTCTGAGTTTACCATACATCGAGCCAACGCATGAGGTTATCCCCTTCCTCATGCTCCTTATCCTCACCTTTGGGGCACCTGCTGTCACGGTGAGTATAAAACGCTCACACACACACACACACACACACACACACACACACACACACACACACATACACACACAAATATACACATATTGTAAATAGTATGTACACTTTGTATTGTGTATTATTCAATAATATTAGAAAAAAGAGAATTCTACTGTTTAAACATGATATATGCGGTTTATTGACAGGAATGAAAATAAACATGCTAGTAAATAAGCGTGACACCAACATACTGTTCAGTAGTATATACAGTAAAAGGGATTAAGTCACACATTTAATATAAATCGCAGGTACTAATGATGTTTGACAACATTGCCTGGAGAATTCTGGAGAATATTCTCAAGAATTTACCTTATTATTAGTTGTGTTAGTTGCATTTTAATTAGGGCTGCACGATATATAGAAAAAATATCGTTATCGCGATAATGGCATGCGCGATAACCATATCGCAAAGAGTTGCGATAAATACTTTATGTGCCAAGCATTTGTGTGTCCAAATTTGACCAATCAGATGGGCCCTTACTATGTTTATACCCGCTTATATATATTATTATTATTTATATCTTTATACTTCATTCTGTCGCGAACTAACCCGGGATGATTAGAAGACTTAGCGATTAGCCATTAGCCCTTTGTAGCGCGGATGGTAAACCCAAACGGGGAAGCAAGCGAGTAGGCAGGATAACCATGCGAATTAGTATAAGGACTCTCACAGAAGGGAAAAACACACATTTAACCTGCGTCCTATAGACACACACTCGAATCAGAAAGTAAACAATCTGCACCGACATGCGTGAACTCGGTGACTAAGCTGTATGCGATGGTTTGTTTACTCCTATTATACTTACGGGTTCGCGCCCGCATTACTTCCGGGTCCTAGTGCCGGTCGCGCGCGTGTGTGTGTGTGTGTGTGTGTGTGTGTGTGTGTGTGTGTGTGTGTGTGTGTGTGTGTGTGTGACAAATAGTATTTTTTTATTTAATTTTTGTTTAATAATATTTATTTTTACAAACAAAACAAAAAAACAGGAAAGCCAAAGAGAATATTATGTTTAAAAGATGCTCTTGTTTTAAGACACTATTGATGAGTGTCTGGTTACATGTAAATAAAAAGTCATGTTTGAAAGTAATTCATATGGTGTTGGCAGGTTTATACTGTAGTAACAGCAAACCAGAAGTCAGAGTATCTGCTGAGGGTTTTAAGTCATTTATAGTGTTTTGAAGTGTAAATATTTGCAACTTCCTTGACATATAGTTTCTTTTTAGCCTGAATTAGATTTAATTACATCAGACGAATATCTATTACCTGTTTATTTTAGTATGATCATTACATATAAATGAATAAAAATAAAAAATAAATTGCCAAAAATAATAATAATAATAAAAATGCATTTCTCTAGGGAAATGTTATATCACAAGAAATATCGTTATCGCAATATTCAACAACAATATCGCATATTTTCCTAATATCGTGCAGCCCTAATTTTAATAAATTTTTCTGTAAAGAAAACGAACTCATGCCTGTGGAAAGCGTTGATTGCCGTTTAGAGGGCAGTTACGTATGTCCAGATAATATATTTTTAGGAAATCTATAACCTAGCTCCTCTCGATAAAGGTTCATAAATGTCTATTCAATTGACACACTAGAATTCTTATAAATGTAGAACACCAATTTTAGAGCAAGTACTCAGCAGCAACTTTGGGACACGAGTGGGGCATTTGTGACCCTTCCATAATTCTGTGTGTAAATCTTTTGTATATATTATTTACAGAACTGGAAGTGTAATTAAACTGCGTGGTCCTGGATCACATAACTTGGGTATGCTGTAGTACACAGGCTTATTATATTAGATTTATAGCAGTGAGGGCTGCAGGTCACTCATGGCAATCCATGTTGATTATTTCATGCCTGGCTTCATATTGACTCAGTGAAGCTTATTAAAGGCAAATGACACAATGGCTAAATGGGTTTGAAGTTTGAACTATGAAAAGACTGTAGTTAATTTGGTGGCAATATTCTTCTGTGTAATTCATTGTCCATGAAGAGAAGCATTGCTGAAAACTCTGCTAACAGCTAACTAAACTAAAAAGATTATGTCAGGCTGCAATGTTTATACTATTTCTTTTTTTAATCAACCTATATTTGTATGTTAATTTGTTGCTTTCATCAGAAAAGAATTTACATTATGTAGCCATACCTATATACTGTATGACTATTACAACAACATGTTCATGTTCACAAAGAGTTGGTCCCCCTTTGCTCTTATAATAATATTCCGGCAAGGTTTTTCCATCATGGCTGATGGGAACTGTGTCATGATGAAACAGGATTGTGCCCTTCAGTTCCGGTAATGGGAAATCTTAATGCTGGTTTAAAGACTTTTTATATACCTGTATTTGTCTACAATTTTCAGCGGTCCACGTGTCACTGGCCTTATTGTGTATATCTTAATATTGTCTTTCTGACAGGGAAAAATACAGTATGATTTGTACAGAGCATGTACATGTAATTGTCTATAATTATATACACTCACCAGTCACTTAATTAGTTACTGTACACCTTATTAGCGCAAATATCTAATCAATCAGCCAATTACAGGGGAGGAACTCAATGCATTTAGGCATGTAGAAGAAAGCTGATTTAAGTGACTGAATGTGGCATGGTTGCTGGTATGGAATGGGGTGGCTTGAACATTTCCAATACCTGCGGATCTAATGGAATTTTCACACATACTGTAACCATCTCCATGGTCTACAGAGAATGGCCTGAAAAAGAGAAAGCATCTAGTGAGCGGCAGTTCTCTGGCAAAAGTCTTCTTCGAACATTGCATTGTGATAAATTCACCTCTGCCCTTTGAAGGTTGTTGGTGATGTCTCCGACTGTTGTTTAAGGGTTTTTCTTTACAGCCATAACAAATGATTTCTTTCAGAAATGTTGCATTGGCTATGCAGAGTGCCTCTAGATCTTTCATGTTTTTTCTCAGCCTCAGAATGGTTTGTTTAGTTTTTTTCCAACTAAGCTCTCCTTCTCCTTTTTTCATCTTCCATGGCTCCAAGAAATTCAGAGCTATTACTTGTTTTCACTATGAATCTAACAGGGCACACCTTGGCAACAAAGGACAGCTGTCAGTCATGTGTTCCAATATTTTTGAACACTTAAATGTATGGGTTTAAACTAAATGTGCTAGATGATATTCTGAATATTGACCTCAAATCCTTTCAGTCAGTGTATACAGTAACAAAAACAAACGAATTTGCCTTTCCCACCCAATACCTTCATAAAACTGTATCCAAATCTACAGTTCTATTAATTATATTTATATTAAAACATTACAATTATATTCTTGAGCCTTCTCTTTTCTCTTCACTCAGGTAATTTGTGTCCAAAGTCTGTTTACCCGACAGATTTAGCACCAGGGGCGGAAGTGACTGCAGGCTCATGGGACTCATGTGGTTTTGCCAATTGTCACAGTATAGAGGAGAGACTTGTGTGTGCATGTGTGTGTGTGAGAGAAAGAGAGAGAGAGAGAGAGAGAGATTGGAAGGCCAGAGCCATTCACACAGTGAGGTGTGTGGTGTGATCTGCATGCTATCTGGGTTCAGATTTAGCTCACTATTTGGCACTTCATCAGGCGAACCGTCTGTCTCTATCTGTAACTGCTCACCTGCCATTGCAGTCTGTAGAGCACTGCTGACATCAAACACAATGTCCTGCTGCGGTTTAAACTCCTCACCTAGCGACATAAGCAGTCTATTCTTTATGGACGCTGAAGCAGTAAATACAATGTCTAAATTGTCTTGTCTTGACAATACTGTTCTTGCAACAACTATTCCAGAAAGGCTGACTACCGAGTCTTAAAATAACAACTGACTGTTGTTGTTGTTGTTACATAATTACCTAATTTCATATGTGCTATTTTATAGTCTTGAGATCCCCAGTATTTTTGTAGAATGTTGAAAAAAAAAATCACTTAACAAAAACAAAGAAGTGATGCCAAACTTTTGAGCGGTAGTGTACTGTACAGTATGTCTCCCGAAATAAAATCCAAGATGCTTTTTTCCTTTATCATGCAAAATGAAATTCTTCACTAGACGAAACAACAACTACGGTAGGAAAGATCGATTTTGGGACTGAGCCCTAAAGGACAGCAGTTATGTCATATGAGGTGGATTCAGTCATAATTAATAAACTTTCCCTCACATGTGTTTATGATTTTCCCATCTTTCCACAATATGTCATGGTTATAAGTTAGAATATATGTTCTGGCTTGCTTTGTGTATTGACAGCTCATAAATCTTTAATTTACTAATGCTTCTGAGGTACTATATAAAAGAGCCTCTTCACTATGACAGCAAGAACTGAGAAAAAGAAGTTGAGGGCAGAGATCCACAAAGACATGTTTAGTCTTTGACTCATCTCAGAAGCCTTTTTGGCTTAAGCTCTTGAATCTGAGACTCTTCTGTCCACAGATAATGATCGGAGAAGGCATTTTATTCTGCTGGCTGTCCAAAACTCAGAGTGGCCCTGGAGCTGAGGCAAACATCAATGCTGCTGGCTGCAACTTCAACTCCTATATCCGTCGTGCCATCAGGTTTGTCGGTAAGTTGCACTTAAGATGACTCAGCTACAGTCTGTCCTGTAAGTGTTTGGACAGTGTCACATTTTGCATATTTTTGGCTGTGCACAGTTTTGAAATAAAGCAATAAAGATGGGATTTGATGAATTCTTAAGTGTATAGGGCTGTACTTTCTGCTTATTTTCAGTCCAATGCTGCAAAACTGACATGACAGCACTTCAAAGTACAGATAGACTATGAACTGAAAAGTACCATGAATCAACTTGAAGAAATAAAATGCTCTTAATAGGCAGAGTCTGTCATCTGACCTCAACCCGTCTGAGTGTGCTTTTCATTAAAACCTGAAGGCACAACACCCACAAACAAGTAGCAGTCGGATGCAGCTTCGCTAAAACCTGGCAAGGAATTTCAAGGTTGGAAACTCAGTATTTAGAGATTTGAAGCATTTAGATTACAGATACTGTACTGTAGGGTCGCCTGGTAGGATCTGCATAATACATTTTATTTATGATTGTTAGTTTGCCCAATTACTTTTGAGCTGGTGAAAATGTAGATATTTTGTTTTAAAAAAGCTGTAATATGTAAACAGTTAAAACAATATTTTTGTTAAACTCATAAAAGTCTGTGCTTTAATCACTTCTTGATTGCTTCATTTAAAATTCATGTTGGTGTGCAGCAGATGAGACACATTGTGTCACTGTCCAAATAATTACAGTCCTGACTCTATATAATTAATGCACTCAGTAACGTTGACTTTTTCGTTGACAAAGTCAAAAGTTTACAATGCAGCCATTCAAGTACTGTAACATCATCCTTGAAATGTGTTCTTTTTTTTTTTTTTTGTAACAGGGGTTCATTTGTTTGGTCTATGTGCTACGGCTCTGATAACTGACATCATCCAGCTGTCGACAGGTTACCCAGCACCGTACTTTCTTACTGTTTGCAAGCCCAACTACACATACCTGAACTCCTCCTGTGATGAAAACTCTTTCATTCTGGAAGACATCTGCTCTGGGACTGACACCTCCATCATTAATGCTGGCAGGTAGGCCTGGCCTGGATTGTTCATCAAAAAATTGGGACATTGTCAACAAGCCACTTTTGTTGAGGAAATGTGCTTCATTCCTTGGACTATAAAGCAAGGTATACTGTAAGTACATCAGAAGGCCAGGCAAAGGCACTAAAAGCAAGCAGACATTTACCACAAATGACCTGGATACTACCTCACTAGAATGTTATCTTTAAAGCTTTCCCCACTTGATGTGTGTGTGTTTGTGTTTTTTATACCAAAGAAGCAACAGCCCATGCATGCAAAAGCAGCATTATTCAGCCATCTAAGAATTGCTCTTGGAGGATGTTCATGATTCGATTAATGAGGTTCACGGGTAATTATGGCAATGTGAATTATCTGAAAATAATGAAATGGCCTAAAATGCATCTATCTGTGGATTGTCAGTATTGTACAGGCTTGTACATAGGATACTTAACTCTTGTGACGGTGATGTAGTGGGTAATTTTGCAGAATGTATTTGGCAGTTCTTGGAATCACTTACTAATAAATGTCTAAAGATATACACTTGCCACAAATGGGAAAAATTATCCTTCTCAGAGTGTTTGCACGCAGAATTAGTGCGTTTGCAGGAGTTGTGTTTGTGTCAGCGGTTTTGTCCTTGATTTAGAGCAATTACAGTGGAACCTCGGATTACGAGCATACTGTAATTCGTTTGGGAAGCGGGCTCGTATGTAATGTAATTTTCCCATAGGAAAATTATGAAAAAAAAAGCATAATCACTGCTGTAAAGTAAAACAACAACAACAACTAATTAAACAGCACCCCTTACTTTTGAATCGTGAGAGAGCGGAGTTTCTGTGTGTTTGCGTTTGAAGCCGTGTGTGTGTGTGTGTGTGTGTGCGCTTATTCACTTACACCAACACACACACACACACACATACACTCTGCTTTATAACCCCCACCCACCCCCACCCGGCAAAAACTGGTTTGTGGTTAGGTTCATGTGTCTCAGAGCAACCATGTGATAGGCTTGACATTTGCTGGTTGTTGGCTGTTGTGTGATGGGAGAACTGGCTACAGTAGGTGGGTAGGAATGGGCAGATGATCAAATGGGGGAATTACAGTAGCATGTGTAACAATGCAACAATGTGTAGATTTTTCTGCATGGGATTTCTTAAGGACGCAGCTTAAAAACTACCCTCCGCACTTTATGTTGCCCTTTAAAGTTTCCCTTTACATTTGCTCTAATAAACCTAATGCCCATTTTGAATAAAAGGTCAAATTTTAGTAACTACTGTTCTGATGGTAGCAGTATTGTGCTTTCTGTGTTCAAAGTGGGAGTAGACACAGCTTGATGATGCATTTTTCCTGTGCCAAAGGCAGATCTGCACTCACAGGGATGTTTTGTTGTACTTGCGTGATCTATTGATTAAGGTTTTTACACCAGAGAATGCAGGAGTAAATAAACAGCCTCATTTTTTTTCCACCCAGCACTCATGGTGATTTTTTTTTTTTTTAACTTTCATCTAGATATACATTGTAGGTGAACCCTTGACAAATATAGTTAGATAATGTTGCTGATGTAGGTTATTTATTTATTTGTCTATTTATTTATTATTATTATTATTATTATTATTGGTGTAAATTTGACTTTATAAAGTAATCATGTTCGGTCTGATTTGCATTTTCCTTATTTTACAGAAAATCGTTCCCTTCCCAGCATGCAACTTTGGCATCCTTTGCTGCTGTCTACATCTCTGTGAGTAGCTTGTCACACCCATGCAGTTTATAATGTCTACTCAGGTTATTCTCATTATCATACAAAAGCTTTCTAAATTCAGTCTGATCCACAGCACATAGGCAATGCACACAGCTTTGATGTGTTTCTGGCATATTTCATCATTCTGCCTCATTGCTGTGTAAACCTCTTAAATGATAAATAAATGTTGCTGTCGATCAGACAGTACAATACATTTTTAATTGACAAAATTTTAAGGTTAAAATTGTTTTTAAAAAATAGGGTGACAAAGTTTTGCTTGATATTATATTGAAATACCAAACTCCGGGTAAAATTGCACTTCACCCAACTCCCCGCTTGTCAGTTTTTGCATTGTTAATGTTGTTCAGTCCCCAAGAATAACCAGGTGTGGACCTTTGCCTTATGGTTCCTATTATGTATTTTTATCAATATGTAATGTTTAGTCTGAGGCTGTGCAGTTCAGAGCATAAGACTGGCACGTGCTGCACACGTACACAGATTTTGAAAGAGACACGCAGCATTGATGATGTGATATTTAAAAAAGTGGTGTACTTCAGTTTTTTGATATATTTATTTTCACATCTAATTTAAAGTATTCATGGTTCAGAGTCTTTATGCTACTTAAACATAACAGACTTTTGCATCATGTGTAGTCAGGTCTGTGCCCGTGTCCCAAGTATGAAAACAGTCTCCATTTTTGGGGGCAATAGAAGGTGACCTGATAGCTGATCAGTCTTACAGTACATATATCAGATTTTATGCAAATAATGCACAGGACCCAAATGGCACAACACGAAAGTGTTCGCCCTGTCATCCAGAGATTATAAGTTTGATTTGCTAAAGCTTTCAAGGTGAGAGGCTTGGCATGTTTGCTTTCTGATTGTCTCCAACTGCATGGGGAGTCTCCACTGCTGGTTTCCCTTTCTTTACACTTCTTCATCCACCTTCAACTTTGCTCTTGTCAATGTGTCATCTCTGTAAACCTTCTGTGGCGCAGTGGAGACCAGACCATCAATTGCGACAAAGGGGATTTTCAAATAGGATTCAAGAGTTGCACTCAAAGTTCGTACAAATTGCCCATTGCTTTTGATGGAGACTATGTTGAGTAGTCAAAGTCAACTTTATTGTCAATTTTATTTTGTATGGATAAAAACATATTTTACCAATATGCAGTTAGAAGGACCTATGTCAAGTAATAGCAAAGTTATGCCCATTTTGCATTACGGCTAGGGCTGCACGATATATCGAAAAAAAAAAAAAAAAATATATATATATATATATATCTTTTATAGATATATATATATATATATATATATATATATATCTTTTATAGATATATATATATATATATATATATATATATATATATATATATATATATAAAATATATATTTATATCTTTATACTTCATTCTGTCGCGAACTAACCCCGGATGATCAGAAGACTTAGCGATTAGCCGTTAGCCGCGATTAGCCGTTAGCCCTTTATAGACGGTAAACCCAAACGCGGAAGCAAGCGAGTAGGCAGGATAACCACGCAAATTAGTTTAAGGACTCTCACAGAAGGGGAGCAAGGGAAAAACACACATTTAGCCCGCGTCCTATAAACACACACTCGAATCAGAAAGTAAACAATCTGAACCGACATGGCGAACTCAGTGACTAAGCTGTATGCAATGGCTTGTTTACTCCTCTTATACTTCCGGGTTCGCGCCCGCATTACTTCTGGGTCCTAGTGCCGGTCGCGGAGCGAGTGTTCGTCCGTGCGTGTGTGTGCGTGTGTGTGTGTGTGTGACAAATAGTATTTTTTTATTTAATTTTTGTTTAATAATATTTATTTTTATTTAAAAAAAACAGGCAAGCCAAAGAGAATATTTAGTTTAAAAGATGCTCTTGTTTTAAGACACTATTGATGAGTGTATGGTTCCACGTAAATAAAAAGTAATGTTTGAAAGTAATTCATATTGTGTTGGCAGGTTTATAGAAACAGCAAACCAGAAGTCAGAAAATCTGCTTAGGGTTTTAAGTCATTCATAGTGTTTTGAAGTCTAAATATTTGCAACTTCCTTGACATATAGTTTCTTTTTAGCCTGAATTAGATTTAATTACATCAGACGAATATCTATTACCTGTTTATTTTAGTATGATCATTACATATAAATAAATACAAAAAAAAAATAGGCAATAATAATAATTAAAAAATGAATTTCTCTAGGGAAATGTTATATCGCAAGAAATATAATTATCGCAGTATTCAACAACAATATCGCATATTTTCCTAATATCGTGCAGCCCTAATTACGGCCCTTATATTTTGCCCAGTCAATCTTTTTCATGTCAATGACCATGTGATAGACAGAAGCGCAATACAATGTGATTGGCTCTTTATGGATATGTCACAGTTTGGTATCAAATATGGCCACATTTGGCCAAAATCATGTCAGTCCAAAGCATTGGAGATAGTGGATTTAAAAAAGCATTTCATTACAGAAAACCATTTGGGTTTGAGCAATAAGTGTCTTGGTAGCTGGGGAGTAAAGCACTGAGTTGCTGATCAGCGGTTCCAGTCTCAGCTTCACCAGACTGGCATTGTTGGGCTCTTGTAAGTAAGGCCCAAAGCTGTATCTGCTCAATGGCTGACCCTGTCCTCTGATCCTAGCTATGCTGGGATATGTGAAGAAAGAATTTCACTGTGAAATAATGCAGATGTGACAAATAAAGGCTTAACTTATTAAATGGCACTTATCACATTTTGCACCCAAACTGCTCATATGTCTTTAATAAACGTGTATTTGTTTCTACTTAGATGTATTTCAACAGCACTCTGACAGACTCATCTAAGCTTCTGAAGCCCCTGCTAGTCTTCTCCTTCATCATTAGTGCCATCATATGTGGCCTAACACGAATAATTCAGCACAAGAATCATGCCATTGATGTCTACCTGGGATTTCTCCTTGGAGGTGGCATTGCTTTATATTTAGTGAGTTTGTTCTTTTTCCAATCAGCTCAAGCCCTTTACTGTTAAAAAACATAATGTGTACACTTGGCTAAAGTGTATTTTTATAACAGTATTAAATACAACATTTGTATTTTTGGTATAGTCGTTTAATAATGTTGCAATCATTTTAAATAAAATCACATTTTTGGTTCATGGTAGGGTCTGCATGCCGTTGGGAATTTTCAACCCAGCGAGGAGAAACAGAAGCGTGAACCTCAGGTGAAGGATGCTGTTAGATCCCTGGGTGAGCTGGGTCAACACATTGGCCACCATCTGCCTGCTAAAAGTAGTGATGGCATTTCGTCTTCACACTCAGATGGCCTCCTGCACCGCAATCTTCAGGCGCATCATACTAGATCCCTTACCAACCTGAAGAGATCCAGCGCAGATGTCGAAGTCCCACAGACCCACAGCCCTGTGGATAAGGAGAGCATGGTGACCTTTAGTAATACTCTGCCACGGATTCACGCACCTGTCATGGGTGATAGCACAAGCCGCAATGGATCAGTCTATTCATCCATGGACACCAGCCGTTCAAAGCAGCTGTTAACACAGTGGAAGAGCAAGAATGACAATCGAAAGCATTCCATGCAGGCAGTGGACGGTTCACTGGGCCAGTGTTCCACCAGCAGCATGGAAACTCGCTGTAGCTCCGAACCATCCACCTTAGACATTAATGGGGAACACCAAGGTCCGGTAGGGTCATGTCTCAAACTGGCCACTGGAAGCAGCACTTTACCCAGCAATCCTTGTGGTATTGCTGGAGGTACAAGAGTGTCTATACAGCCCAGGCCAGGCTCCTCCCAACTGGTGCATATTCCAGAGGAGACCCAAGATGGCATAAGCACTTCACCTAGAGGCAGTGTACGGGACAAGTGGCTGAAAAGCATGGAAAAGAATGCCAATGGGCAGCCACGTGTTGTGCCAGTGATTGGCATGGCCAAACAGCATGGCCTGTTGCCCACAGGCTCCAGCAGTTCTGAGAGCAGTAGTCACACCAGTTCTACTGCACCTCTGCACCGCCATAAGAGCCTGAGTGAGGAGCCTGGTTCAGTGGTCACCAGCCAGGGTTCCATTATCAGGGTGGAGGCACACCCAGAGAATGGACGACCCTTGGTTCATGCACACTCTACTGATGGCACCAATTTCTGGACATGGAAATCTCAGAATAGCTTGAGACAGTCTTTTGAGCTCAATGACCTCAACCGAGACTCAGAGAATTGTGATTCACTTAGGGACAGCTATGGCTCCACAGACAGAAAGAGGAGCAACTCTGGTGCTCCGATTCATGTCATAGTCCCAACAGTTCCTGCTGTCTCCTCTGTCTCGACTCAAGCCAACTCTGTAGCAGAACAGCACCCTCATCAAACTGTCTCCACCATCCGGGTCACCCCTATAGAGGGTAGTGAGAGCGGCCCAGAGGGTCATGACTCAACACTCCGAAGAAAAAGCAATATGATCCTAATCCCTGAAAGAGGGAACAGCCCAGACACCACCAGGACCATTTTCTACAAGGGCACTTCTACCACCCCAGCATTTAAAGAGTAGCGGGCATTTAATGCCTTTTCACAATTTATGCATCACACACGAGGTCCATATATGAGGTGTTCACGTTCATCTACACACGTACAGTTTTCTGGTGTGTTTTGCACTCTGGATAGCATAATTTCTTCTACTGCATGAAATCACTGAATTATAATCTTGTCACACTGACATAAAAGCACAAACCTAGAACTCTATGCTGTTGGCTGTTGTCCTAATGAAGAAGTACAGTATATTGTAGCATATAACCCAATTCTTCTGTCCTATACACTGTGAAGTTAACCTACGTAGTGCCAAGTCTTAACTTAAACACTGTATAAATGTTTCATTTTTCAGTGATTACCCTAGCCTTTTTTTTTTTTTTTTTTGTAATAGAAATATTCTCTAAAATGGGTGCTGTCTTATTTAGATATGGAAAAAAAGGTCGGAAAATTGTTTTGTGAAAAGCAGTTAATGACCATAAGTGCTTAGAATATTTTCTGTAGTTTGTTGTATAGTCTTGTAACCAGGGCTGGTGCATACTATTCTGATGCTCTAGGCAAAGCAGAATGTACCTGTAGCTATACCTCCAACCAGTTAAGTGTTTCAACTTTTTACAAATTAACCCCTGATGATGACTGTCTTTTTAGGCCATTACATGTGCTTACAGAGTGCACTCATAGAAAGATCAGTAAAATGACAGACTTTGCGATGAAATAGGTGGGTGATAATGTTGTTACATTAAACTACCCATGCTTAAGTGCCACTCTAGGAAATTGCCTAGTTCACCTTTATGTATGCATTGGCCCTGATTAAAATACCATGCACTGTATTCTCCTACTTGCAATACGAATCTGTGTTTTCATCATGAATTTCATCATGAACTTATGTATTTCTTACTCATAACAGCACATATTTGCTTCACTTTGCTATACACAGTGATTTGATGAATACTCATGGTGTCACTAAGTTGAAAGTTTGTTCGGTAGTAAATCAAGGTGCAAATAGATCACTGTCTTCCTTTGGTGTGTGTGATAGTACCAGGTGCTTGTGGACACACTCTGCTGCTATTGTAAGATCACTCACAGTCCAGACCTTTTCCAGCTGTGCTTTTCATTCCTTATTTTCATGTCGAGTGGAAAGTGAGGTAGATGTTATCAGAGGTGGAAAGAGTAATAAAATTTTGTACTTAAGTAAAAGTATTGTTACTTTAGTGAACTTTTACTAAAGTACAAGTAAAGTTACCCTTGTAAAAATCTACTGAAGTAAAAGTAAAAAGTAGCTCATAAAAAATTTTACTCAGAGTAAAAGTTACTGAGTTACTTTTTTTTTTTAACAGCGGGGGTGGGATGGGGGATGGAACACCCTTGCATAATAAATCTGTTCTGTTTGTTCTCCACGCCCATCAATCAGTCAGTGCAGTGGTTTCCGGGGTGCAATTTTTTTCCTTTCCCGTTGTATTATTTGTATTATTTTTCATTTCCATTCATTTTTTTTTTACTAAGTAGCGAATATGATGTAAAATGTGGAGTACAATACTTTCAACAAAACATACTTAAGTAAAAGTAAAATTACAGATGTTAAAAACGTCTTTAAAAAGTAGAAGTACACAAAAAATCTACTCAATTACAGTAATGCAAGTAAATGTAATACATTACTTTCCACCTCTGGACGTTATGTAAGCTTATGCCATTGTTGTTTTTTCTTTGTTCCATTCCAGGCCCTTTGTGTGGACCCAGTTAACTATTTATGTGTCTAATGTTGATCCTGAAACAACATAGTAAATTTTTTTTAACTTATTAATCTAAGCAGGCCCTATATCCATGTAAAATATATTTATATTTCATTAGAATTTACAGTACATGTGGTTAATCTAAGAGCATACAAGTTACCTATTTTTAGATGTAATTACCAAAATGTGGTGCCATATCAACTATCAAAAACATAGAATTAAATGTTTATTTTAATAGACATGAAGATTAATAATATTCTTTAAACTGATTTTGCTGTGACTTTTTTATAAAATGTATGTAAATTTGCCAAAGGGTATTTTAAAGGGAACATTCTGTGTTTTGCTATAGGACTTTTACAGCAGCCTGTATTCTTGTAACCTACATACAGTGTGGCACAGCTAGAGTGTCTGCATGTTGTTATTTTGATATCAAACTTTTCTCCCTTTTTTTTTTAAGGATCATCAAAGTGTAATTATTGGATTGCTTATTCTGGTCATGCAATCTTGGTGGACAGTCTTTATACAGTAAATGTCTCATTACGTTAAATAGACTAGCAACTTTAACACTACACATGAAAGTGTGTGCACATTTGATTTAAGGAATGCAACAAGCATGTTTCGTAGATGACTGAGATACACTTCCCTAAAATACTGTGTTTTTTGTGTTTAATCATGAAGGTGGTAATACTGTAGGTTAGCTAGGTTACTGTGTTTATGAATAATTTCAGCAGGACCTATTAAACTGGTACCACACATTGTTTGAGAGGCTAAGAGACCTAGTCTTTCTCTCCATTAGTTGTACTAGATCCACATTTAAAAAAGGATCCATAGGGAAAAACTTATGTAGCAGTGTATAAATAAATGTTGGTTATTTCGTTCACAATGTCTTTCTTTGTTTATTTAGTGTCATTGATTAATAACCCTTATTATCCCATAGAGGTTTTATACAAAAAAGTGTGACTGCTTGAAATTCAGTCTTTATGTTACAACACTGTTATCTCCATAATGCTTTTTGTCATAAATTATCCTGGTAAGTTATCCAGTCACTTTCTCCCCAACCCTCAGTCAAAGAAAACTATAATAAGACAATTATTTCTAGTATTTTCATGTGAAAGTCTAAATGCTAGTTACATAGTATGTAAAAATATTATTGTAAAAAGACTCTGGACCACTGTGTTCTACAGCACGTTATATTTTGGAACAATAGTGCTCTAACCTTCTAATACAGGTCTTGAGTATTGTGGAGGAAGTCCATTCCAACGACTAGGTGCTAGAACAGAAGAGTCTAGATGCATGACTTCCTTGATCCCTGGGAGATGGTGAGACCAGTTGACCAGTTGAAGGATTGAAAGGAAAGTGGTGCAGTATAGGGTGTGATACCTGCTTTGAGGCAAGTCAGTACTGGGACATTGTTCACTTTGCAGGCAAGCATCAGTTTTGCAGGCTGCTACAGGAAGCTATTGTAGAGAGCAGAGTAGTGGAATGGTGTGCGAGAACCTAGGAAGGTACACTATACAGTACTACACTACTGTATATTATGCAGCAAAAAGGTGTGGATAATATACCATGGAGGTGGTGAACAGTCTTGAAAATCTCACAAGTTTCTCTTTATTTGTTTCTCCATTTATTCTGCTTTAGAATAACAGCTAGCTTCCTGGCTATGGAGTTAAATACAAAATACTGTAGTGTTAAATGGAAAGTTAGTGCACTATGAAGGATGTGCAAACCCTTGCTTCACATACCAATTAGTGTTCTTGATCAATGGCTAGAGGGGGATTTGTGATTTGGCCTTGTATTAGAAGCTAGATAGCTTTTTAGGCGTATTTAAAAGAATACGTGCGGTTCAGCTCTCTCATCAATACTGTGGACCGTACCAACCTACTTTTACCCATGCTGCGACTGACCATTAGCGTTAATGGTTGTTAGAACTTCTGTGACACGGAGTAATACATATAGTCTGTGCCACTGGCTGTTACCGTCTATTATAACATTTCCATTCAGTTATTTGGTAACCCTTTGGAAAACCTTTCGTCTATTCAAATTGCTATTGTCTGATTGCTTTTCAGATGACCTTCTGTCTATTTATATCGATTTTGAGTTTGATGTTGTTTGTGCCTCACCCGATCCAAGTTTGTTTTGCCAACTCTGTTGCTGCTGACTGTGTGATCTGACCTTACTGCTGAACTTATTAAAGTTTGATTGAGAGCACTGTAATTCCTTCTGCAATTGCATCATCCTAGTGTTCAAATAACACTCAGGAGAATGTGCTGAACTATGGTTTACCATAATAATGAGCACTTAAAGGTTTGAGACAAATCTTTATGAATGAATGTGCCACAAGCATGGCTAATTTATTCGATTTCCCCAAATACAAAATTACAATTTTTGCAATGCACTGGATCTACTAAATTTAAAGCAGACAATATGTCACTACATTACCCCTTCAGAGACAAATGATTTGTCATGTCATTTTGGCTATACGATGGTTTTTCAGAGTGGTTCCATAGTGAATGTCATCAAGGAAAGGTTAAAACTTTATTTATTTTTAGAGATAATTGGAGAACAAGACAATAGTCCATGGATGGAGTCTTTTGTATACAATTTTTACCC
This sequence comes from Channallabes apus, assembly GCA_030522415.1. NCBI lineage: Eukaryota > Metazoa > Chordata > Actinopteri > Siluriformes > Clariidae > Channallabes > Channallabes apus. The sequence goes on along the minus strand of CM060104.1, from coordinate 16,223,177 downwards.
TGTGGTAGACATGTTAGAAGAGGTTCAAGATTGCAGTCTCCCTGGTTTATTCGTGGCAACCCTGTGAGTTATGAAAATCAGGATTAGGTGACATCTAAGTGAATTCATTTGATGTCACCTTAGATGTCACCTAATCCTGATTTCTCTACTTCTTCTTTGGTTCTTTGTTTTAATGTTAATAAAGATTTATTAATCAATGTATTTTTATAATAAGGCTAAAATGGAATAGGTGTCTACATAGTGGTCTTCCATTATGGGACAAAAAAGGAAATCAGCTGACCACCTTAATATATTGATTGACCATTGATTGATTTCCACTGAGATAAATTTTTAGAAAATCAGTGGTACACAATTTAGGCATTTTTTTCTACAACAAGCTAACCTTTGAAAAGCAGATCAATACAGTTATTGCTTCTTTTAGCTGACACTTCTTGCTAAGGTAATGGCTTTCTCGGCTATAACAGTGTGTTATGTCATCTTTATTTCTTGACTATCCACAGTTTTTATTGGATTGGTTAAAAAACATTGGATCTTGTAAAAAAAAAAAAAAACATGACCATTGAGCACTGTAGTGTCATATAATTAATTTTATTTATTTATTTATTTTATTTATTTAGAATACGGACAGATATGTACTGTTATACTACAATCTATACTACATACACAATTTACAATTATTAATCTACTCTCTCTCTCACTCATTGTCTATATCGGTTAATACTGTATACAGGGCCGCGGGGGGCTTAGGGCACAAGGCCATGTGTGCATGCCTATTGCCGGTCACGCACACATACACACACTCATTCACACTACAGGCAATTTGCTTAATCTGCATGCAAGTCTTTGAACTGTGGCAGGAAAACAGAGTACCCGGAGGAAACCCACCAAGCATGGGGAAGACATGCAAACTCCATGCACACACAGATGGGAATGGACCATGGAGGTGCAAGACAACAGTGCTAACCACTACATCCCCATGCCGCATAGTATTTATCCAATATTGTTGTATTATCTCCCTTATAATAACATACTTATAAAATTATAAGTATTTAATAACATATTGGCACATATCTTTACGCATTACTGTATTTACAATGGAAGTGTGTATGTACTGCTGCTAGACTGTCCTATTTTAGTACACACTTGCACACTTGTATACTACATACTGTATGCACTTTATGTACTCCTGTGTTGTCTCCCTCACCACATCCATAAACCTCCTCTTAGGCCTTCCTCTTTTTCTCGTGCCTGGCAGCTCCATCTCTAACATTCTCCTCCTGATATACCCCGCATCCCTCCTCTGCACATATCCAAACTATTTTAATCTGGCCTCTCTAGCTTTGTTCCCAGACCATCCTACCTACACTGTCCCACTTACGGTATATACTCATTCCTAATCCTGTCCTTTCTTGTCACTCCCAAAGCAAATCTCAGCAACTTCAGCTCTGTCCTGTAGACTTTTCCTTTTATTCTTGTTGATACCTTTCTGTGACTCCTGATACCCTTCTCACTCATTCCACTCTGCCTGCACTCTCTTCTTCACTTTTCTTCTGAGCTCCCCATTGCTTGGGATAGTTTACCCTAAATATTTATACTTCTCCAGCTTCACTATCTCTACTATTTACAACTGAACCTTTTGGAACCTGTGGAAAACATAATTCTTTAGATAATAACGCACATTATTACCCTGTCTTATTGCATATAAAAAAGGGGCGAAAAAACTGCATGAACATGATGATATCAAACTGAAAATATAATACATTGCATTTGCAATTTTTCAGTGATACAGGATGAGTTTCATTTTCACTTGGAAGGATTTTATATGGCCAGGTGTAAGAAAAGCAGTAAGGAGACACTGATAGGACACACATGCACACAGCTGGAAACTCCTCATCTGTATCTCTTTTCCAACTAATTAGAGTCTGAGCAAATTCATGCTCAGGTGCAGGCTATGAGACTAGATTTTTAAAGATATGAAAATGTAGATTTATTGTCCTTAAATATATGTAAGGCAGCACAATGGCTTAGTGGTTAGCACTATCACCTTGCACCTGCAGGTCCTGGGTTCGTGGAGACCAAAGACCCAAGACTTTAAGGACTGACTGGTGCGAGTCTCACAAAACATGATACATTTATGATAAAATGTGAAACATGAAAACGATAGTCAGTCCACAAATTGATGAAAATATCACATGCAATCTTAAAAATAATGGTATAAGATGCACCAATGCCAGATGCTTCCTCTAAACTTTATGTACGTATGAAACATAAATCAGTAAACGAAAGAGATTTTATTAACAACTTGATTTGTATTAAGAAATAATAATGAAAAAAAAAAAAAACATTAGAGGGTCTGACAACCACATCAGAAGCTTAAGCAACCCAGCTCAAGCCCAACTTCCCAAGTGACTCCCCTGTTTCACACTAGACTAGGCTTTAGTTTCTGCAAGAATAAAACTGGGTCACAGTGTCGCAGCACATTATCTCAGTCATGGTTCATTGTCATATTACCGTTACTAACGTGATAATATGCTTCAATGGCACTGGCGGTCTCCCTGTTTGTGTGTGTTGAAAATGCCATCAACTTGTATTCTTTTTTTTTTTTTTTCATGTTTTTATCCAAGCCACTGTGTGGTCATGCAGGTCTCCAGGTCCTGTGAGATGTTTGGACAAACACTACAAGGCACTACAAGTACATCATTTGCATCCCTGTGATAAATAAAGTATTTTTATTTTTTTCTCGTTTGGTGGACATACTGTAGTTGTACATGATTGAATTAGCCAGAATTCATCCAGCTTAATTATAAAAAGTGAATTCTTCTATTACACAATACAGTTTCATTACCCACTTTTAATTACTTTTTCAATTGCCTTAAATTAAGTTTTATTTAAAAAAAAAAAAACTGTTTCCATGGCAGCAGTGGGAAATCCAGGACTGGGAAGGATATCCATTTTCTGTAGCCCCTTTAAAACCTGTGTTATTAGGAAAACAAACACACACTAGTGAATCAGGCTCTACCTTTGTTCAAGTCAACCTGGGACTTTAAATTGTGCAGACACACACTATGGGCAATTTAGGAATGCCCATTAAGGCAGTACATGTCTTTGGGCCGTGGGAAGAAACCAGAGTACCTAGAGGTTTAGTGGTTAGCAGTGAAGCCTTGAACCTCCAGGTCCTATGTGCATGGAGTTTGCATTTTCTCCCCATGCTTGGTGGGTTTCCACTGAGTTTGATGTTCCCAAATCATCAGTAGTGTATGAATGCATGTGAATGATGACCGGATGTCGTAAAACGGTTGTACAAAATGGGAATAAATACAATGCTCACCTTTGGACTACACAGTCCCTATTTGGACTACAGAGGTTCCTAGATAGATGGATGGAGTCTTGAACTTAAAACACTAACTCACTACAAACAAATATTGCTAGAGTGAGCAGTGTATTATTGCCTTGTTGCCAATATTATTTTAGGCAGTAATGGTGTATAGAAGACACCCATTCCATTCTTTTCCAGGTACATGAAAAGCAGTTGGATAGAGGAGGAATACTGGTTGTATCTGAGGTGTCTGTTACAGGACCTTTTCCTAACACCTTTGAATTTTTTATGAATGGCTTCTGATGCAAGGGCATGAATGCACACTTGGGTTTACTGTAAGGCAGGATTGGTGCACTGGAACAGTCCACATGGACTGAGCCCATTATTCACATACAGCAGAAGTAGGTCACAAACAGAAAAAATGGATGCCTTGTGAATGCTGAGATAGACTGTGTGAGGTTATAGACAGCACAATTGTGTGGATTTACCCATTTCATCCAATAATGCCAACAAAATTGTTGATTTAAATGTGTGACGTATATATTTGATTGATACTCCTCGTGTGATTTTGGGAGAAGGGTTTAAAATAATGGTTTCAAATTTCGAGGTGAAGGAGTGTTTCCCTCTGTCCTTGCTGAGGTGATATTTAATTGCCTGATGTCCTGCCACATGTGATTAAATGATTTTACAGTGTTAAGTGCTTCTCATGGATTCAAATAAATAGACCTGCCAACAGAAATAGGAAAACTGGATTAATCCACTTTACATAATTTAACAAATGCTACAAATGAGATCGAGGTCAGTGCTTGGTGGATCATTTCATTCACACATGTCCCAATATTCCCACATGTTCCAGAGAGGCAGAGGTTGCTGGGAATTCAAGCCGGTAATATGATTGGAAGAACGGAGCTGCAGGAGCAAGTCTGCCTACTTGATCTCTCACTGCCAGATTCAATGATTGGTATAGTTAGAGAGGTCTGAAAACCATTTGAGACTTGGATTGACTTGTCTGCTGCTGTCTTCCCATATTTTAGCTGTCGCTGGAGTCAGTGTTAGCAGGCTGATGATGTGTCTGGGGGTAATAGATGAAGTCAGAGATGGGAAAGGAGGAGGGATTCTTGTGAGAAGCTAAACTAAGCTCAGGTACTGTACAAAGAACCAGACAAGCATCATTTTAATACAGTTCGTTCTAAGAGCAATGTTCTAATTGAATTAGTTATGTCAGTCAGTTGCATTTTTTATTGCAATTCCAAATTTTGATTGCTCCATGTACATGTTTTGAACGTAGCCTTGGAGGGCAACACTTTCAGCATCCCCAATTTAATCCTCAACCCTTGTGTGCTTAGACAAAGGGGTTACTACAAATCAAACAGATCAGTCACTCTGACTAATCGCTTTTGATGAAACTTTTCCATCCTACCACGAGTGGGGTTTGTATGATAATAATGTCAAAAGGCAGAGGGCCCAATAAACACTTTGATGGGAATAGATATTATGTAAATCATATGCCATGTCACAGTCACCAGATTTTAGTCTAGTTGAACACATACTGTATGGGAGATTTTGGAATGACATGTTAGATGGCACTCAGCAAAGACTTGTAGAAGCTACTGTATACCAAGGTGCACTGAAGCTATTCTGACAACTTCATAGTCCTGAAACAAAACACTTTATGTTTGCTTTTACTTTAATCCTCATCTGTCTGCAGGTATATTGTCATGCGCACTCAGCCGCGACCGGCACTAGGACCCGGAAGTAAGACGGTCGCGAACCTGAAAGCATAAAAGGAAACAAGATGGCGCCGCACATCGCTCTGTCATAGAGTTTTGCCCATGCCGCCTCGGAATCGTTCGTGTGCACGTGAGTACTCACTTTCTTGGGTTTACCTTCAGACTGAGTGTGTGTTTATAGGACGCGGGTTAGATTGTGTCTTTCTCTTGCTCATTTACTTTGAGAGTCCTTATAACAAATTGCGTGATTATCCTGCCCGCTCGTGTCAATCCGCGTTTGGGTTTACCATTCACGCTACAGGGCTAACTGCTAAAGCTACGTCTTTCTGGTCATCTCGGGTTAGTTCATGACAGAATGACAGAGCCCAAAGCAGTAAACCCAGCGGATCACGCCCGCCTATGCCATGTGGTTGACCAGCATGCTATGCTAATCAACAAGCTAACCGGAGAACTCGATACTCTGCGCCGGAGTGTACAAGAAGTCGCAGCCTTGCGCCGCGAGGTTGCGGAGCTTAAGCAGGAAAACGCGAGCCTCCGTGCGGCTGTGCAGCCCCGCACCAACCTCCCCCCCTTCTGATGTTTTCCTAGCATTACCGGATAAATGGGATGGCATAGATGGGAAATGCAGTATGTTTTTAACATCGCTGGAACTGGTGTTTGAGTTTAATGCCACCAAATACTTCACCGACCGGCTGCGCATTGCACTACTCGTCTCGTTGCTATCAGGGCAGGCAGCAGAGTGGGCCACGGCAGTTCTTCGCGCTGACACCGACACCGCTCACTCGTATAACGAGTTCACCCATCAGCTGAAACTGACTTTTGAACATCCCGCGGGCGAGGTGGAGACCGACACGAACCTCTACCATCTGCGACAGGGAGGATTGTCCGTGAGCAGGTACACTGCGGAGTTCCGGACCCTCACCATCCAGACCTCGTGGGGAGACGCAGCCCTCCGGACATCCTACTTCGAGGGACTGGCTACTCGGATTAAGGGCAAGCTAGCCGGACGAGAACTCCCAGCCACACTGGAGGCGATGATCCAGCTAGCCCTCCGCATCGACCAGCGCCTCCTCTCTCGTCCGAAGCCAGCACCTCAAACCCTGCCGCCAGCTCCCACCTATTCATACGCTGCACCAAAACCACCATCCACCGTCACCACTGCCTTCCCCGGACGTGTCGGATCTCCACCCCCTGCTGTGGTTGACACTGGAGCCAGGGAACCCATGCAACTAGGGTGCGCCTCCCTGACCATGGCGGAACGCGAGAGGCGCTACCGCGAGGGATTGTGCGCCTACTGTGGCTCAGCGGCGCACCACCGAGCGACCTGCCCATTCCGTCTTGGAAACGCCCAGCCCCGGTGAATAACAGGAGAGACTCACCGTACACCTCTCTGCCACGACCGAACCCACCACTTCTTGCCTCAAGGTTCAGGTAACACTCCACCTTGGCCACAAGCGGGTCCGAAGTACCGCGTTCATCGATTCTGGTGCCGCGGGTAACTTCATTGACTCTACGTACGCCAAAGGGTTGGGGGTAAGAATTGAGGCGTTATCCCAGCCAATGAGAATCACCTCCGTCGACGGGCGGCCCCTCTCATCTTACCCCATCGCTCAACAAACCCAACCCATCATCCTCAACCTTGGCCCACACCAAGAACAAATCCAGTTTCACCTCACCCCTATCTCCTCTCCACCTCTCATCCTCGGATATCCCTGGCTACTCAAACACGACCCCCTGATTTCCTGAACACAAAGACGGATCCTTCAGTGGGGGCCGACCTGCACCGAGTTATGCCTACGGGCCCAGGCTGGGACGTGTTCCACGGAGTCCGAGGCCCCCGACGTCAACATCCACGCAATCCCTCCGCCCTATCGGGACCTGGCTGAGGTATTCTGTAAACGCCGGGCCAATCATCTGCCACCTCAACGTCCCTATGATCTGGCCATTGAATTCCAGCCAGGTTCCAACCCCCCCCCCCCCCCCCCCCCACGGCCATCTCTACTCTCTTTCCAACAGTGAGACACAGGTGATGGAGGAATATGTCGCCAGCGCCCTACGACACGGCACCATCCGGCCATCCTCGTCACCTGCAGCCGCGGGGTTCTTCTTCATGAAGAAGAAAAGGGGCGAACTTCGCCCGTGTGTCGATTATCGGGGGCTAAATAAAATCACCATAAGGAACCATCACCCGCTGCCTCTTACCAACTCAGCCCTGGACGCCCTCTGTGGTGCCACCGTGTTCACTAAGTTGGACCTCTGGAGCGCCTACAACTTGGTGCGCATCAGAGAGGGTGATGAGTGGAAGACGGCCTTCATCACCCCCACCGGACATTATGAGAGCCTGGTCATCCCGTTTGGACTCTGTAATGCACCCTCGACCTTCCAACAGTTCATCAATGATGTTCTCAGGGACATGCTAGGCCGATGGGTGTTCATCTACTTGGATGACATTCTGATAGATTCACACATCATAGAAGAACATAACGAACACGTTAGGGCTGTTCTAAAGAGATTGCTCGCCCACCAGCTATACTTTAAGCTGGAAAAGTGTGCTTTTCACGAGCACTCCACCACGTTCCTGGGTTTTGTCATCTCACCCCAGGGTGTGGCCATGGACACGCAGAAGCTGGAGGTTGTACGTCACTGGCCCCTACCCAGGACACTGAAGCAGCTCCAACGCTTTCTCGGGTTTGTGAACTTTTACCGTCGCTTTATCCGGGGCTACAGTACAGCTGCAGCAACACTCACCACACTGACCAGGCCCTAAACCCATCCTTTCCAACTCAACTCAACCGCCATCTCCGCCTTCAACAAACTCTGTCACCTCTTCACCACCACACCTATTCTCCTCCATCCGGATGCCAATCAACCATTCGTTGTGGAGGTGGACGCGTCGGAAGTGGGCGCCGGCACCGTTCTCTCCCAGCGAGGTCCAGACCAGAAGCTACACCCGTGTGGCTTCTACTCCAAGAAATTTAACCCCACTCAGCAGCGATACAGAGTAGGGGACCGTGAACTGTTGGGCATAAAGTGGGCCGTTCATCGTCTGGACGGATCACCAGAACCTGCTCACCATCAGGAACTTGAAACAGCTCAACCCACGACAGGCACGGTGGGCCCTATTTTTCAAGCAATACGACTTCCATCTGTCGTACCGCCCGGGGTCAAAGAACACCAAGGCTGACGCCCTCTCCCGTCAGTATGAGCGAGAGATCCCCCGGGCGGACCCCGTGCCTGTCATTCCACCCACCCGGATCATCGCACCCCTCCATTGGGACATGGAAACGAGGGTCCGCCAGGCACTGACCACAGATCCCGCACCGGCAGGCGTGCCGCCTGGCCGACTCTATGTCCCAACCCAGCTAAGGCCCGAAGTCCTCCAGTGGGGCCATTCCTTGCTCATCGCTGGGCACCCAGGAACCCTTCAAACCACCACCTTCGTGAAACGGGCTTTCTGGTGGCCCTCGATGAGGAAGGACATCACTGTTTTTGTCCAGGCGTGCCCAGTGTGTGCCAGGGCCAAGGACAAAAATCGACCGGCACCCGGAGAACTCCAACCCCTTCCTGTTCCTCGACGGCCCTGGACGCACATCGCCGTAGACTTCATCACGGGCCTGCCAGCCTCGGAGGGAAAGGACGTAATCCTCACCATCGTGGATCACTTCTCTAAGGCAGTGCACCTGGTGGCCCTCGCCGGACTCCCGTCAGCTAAAAACACCGCCGAGCTGATATTGGAACACGTAGTCCAATTGCATGGGTTCCCAAAGGACATCGTCTCGGACAGAGGTCCCCAGTTCACCGCCTGGTTCTGGAGGTCTTTCTGTCATCTGATCAATTCAACCTGCAGTCTGTCTTCTGGTTACCACCCCCAGACGAATGGTCAGACGGAGTGAACCAACCAACAGCTGGAGCGTTACCTGAGGTGCTTTGTGTCGGATCGCCAACGCTCCTGGGCCCGCTACCTCAAATGGGCTGAGTTGTCCAACAACCTCCATGTCTCCTCAGCCACCAACCTGAGTCCATTTGAGGTGTGTCATGGTTTCCAACCTCCGATGTTGACGTACCATCGGCCCAACAGTTGGTTCGCCGGTGCCGGCGGTTATGGCACCAAGCCAACCTTGCCATCCAACGTGCCAACACCTGTTACATCATTCAACACCGCCGTCGGCACCCTCCGCGACGGTTGTACCACGTAGGTGACAAGGTATGGCTATCCACCAGGAATCTTCACCTATACACGGAGTCACGAAAGCTATCACCGAAGTTCATTGGACCATACCGCATCACGCTAAAGGTTAACCCTGTCACCTACAGTACCGGCTCCAGCTGCCTGCGGCGCTTCTTCTTCTTCCACACCTCCCAACTGAAACCATTCATCACCTCACCCATGGTTCCACCCACCCCCCCTGCTCCTCCCCCCTGTATCATTGCGGTCGCGCCTACACTGTGCGACGGATCCTCGACTCGCGCCCTCAGGGCAGGGGCACCCAGTATCTGGTCGACTGGGAGGGCTACGGCCCCGAGGAGCGATCCTGGGTCCCAGCACGTTTCATCCTCGACCCCGGGCTCATTAGGGACTACCATCACCGGGTATCCTCCACCCCGGGACCGTCCGGAGTCGGTCCTGGACAGGGGGGTACTGTCATGCGCACTCAGCCGCGACCGGCACTAGGACCCGGAAGTAAGATGGTCGCGAACCTGAAAGCATAAAAGGAAACAAGATGGCGCTGCACATCGCTCTGTCATTGAGTTTTGCCCATGCTGCCTTGGAATCGTTCATGTGCACGTGAGTACTCAGTTTCTTGGGTTTACCTTCAGACTGAGTGTGTGTTTATAGGACGCGGGTTAGATTGTGTCTTTCTCTTGCTCATTTACTTTGAGAGTCCTTATAACAAATCGCGTGATTATCCTGCCCGCTCATGTCAATCCGCGTTTGGGTTTACCATTCACGCTACAGGGCTAACTGCTAAAGCTACGTCTTTCTGGTCGTCTCGGGTTAGTTCATGACATATATACAGTATCTAGGGTCCGGGTTCGATTCCTGGCCAGGCTTGATTCCCGTCTCTGTGTGCATGGAGTTTGCATGTTCATCCCGTGCTTGGTGGGTTTCCTCTGGATACTTCGGTTTCCTCCCACAGTCCAAAGATATGTAGGTCAGGCAAATTGTGTGAATGAGTGTGTGAGTGCCCTGCGATGGATTGGCACCCTGTCCAGGGTGTACCCCGCCTCGTGCCCTAAACCTCCTGGGATAGGCTCCAGGTCCCCGTGATCCTGAATACAGGATAAAGCAGTATAGAAGATGAGTGAGTGAGGGAGTGATCACTTATGACCACCGGTTATATTGCTTCATAATCGCAGCGTCATGGATATCATTTTAAAATGATGTTTTGTATGATCCCTATTTCATGTTCATGTTTTGTTTCATGATTCATTAAAGTATACACGCGTAAAAACAAAAACACATGTGCGCACACACACAGAAAGACATGTTATCAACTGTCTGCTCACACATTCTTGCTTTTAAATCAAAATAAAATTGCATCGTTAGTTGGGCTTCAGTGCCATCTTCTGGTAACAGGGCTTGTATTGATACTCATATAAACAGCACTGTTCATTTAATCATTAGTCAAGAGCAATTTTATGCAAGCAAATTATGAGAGATTTATTGCCACTGTTTTGCGGAATGACTCTGAATGACTTTAATTAAAGGACCATTAGGATTAGGATAATCAAAGGAGAAACCATTTTTTATTATACATAGATCTAATAAAAACTTAGGTCGGTGATAAATCACATACCTAGCTGATGTTGTCCATTTTCCCTTGTCATTTTTTTCACCTTCTTCACCTTGTTATGATGCTATAATTATAATTCCTAAAAGGCAGTCAAAATAACCATTTGATTTAGGATAAAGGTGAGATTTAAAATTTTGAATTTGGCAAGTTATATTAATTAATACCTTTAAAAATGACTGAGAACTGTGTTTTTAAGGTGAGAGATGTCCTTTAGCCCCCTCGTACGTGAGCAGCAGTGTGACTTGACCAACACTGATATAAGAGAGGAATAATGTAATGTTCATATACAGCTGCCAGGGGCTTACATCAATTCTGTACTCTCTCTCTCTCTCTCGCTCATATAGCCTCATTGATCAGACAACAGTAGCGGATGGGAATACAGAAGACTCTCGACCCAGTGCAAATAAAAAATTAACCATGCTCAGTTATTAAATCTGGCTCTACAGAGTGTGTTATACATATCTAATTATGAGAACAGCATACATAAATCTAACAATCCAAACAGTGGGACAGTTCTGATTCATGCAATGCTGAAATTATATATTTCTCCAGGTAGTGTTTCTGAGTATCTTGTTGAGTGCCCCCTGGTGGCACATTAGGAAAGCAGAAAACACCTCCACCCCCTTGCTTCCATACTGACAGGGAGTGATTCAGCTACCATGGCAACTGAACCACAGGCTTTGCTTTATAGTTGATGTTTGTCTCGATGCTGTGTTTCATTATTGTAAGAGCTCTTAAAGGCATCCCATTATGCTATAATTGCGGGACAGCTATTAACAAGTCCTCAGTGTCATCCGCCATTGTTACAGAGGCTTTTAAGAAAAGTCACAGTCAACAAGCGGTCTGTACTTAAGGGAATTCAGACTACACAAATGTATTTTCAGTGTGCAGCATCCGAGAACTGGATAACGTCTGCACACTGATTAAAGCACAGATTTTAAAGTGTCTAGGTGCAACAAGGTAGCCAGCCTTAGAAAATGAGTGTAATGATAGCAAAAAAATAAAAAAACACCTTTTTGTGTGCATAAATTATGTAAAATATAGAGAATTATACACTCATTGTTGTGTTAACAGTATAGTAATTGACTTAACAATAATCTAGATGTTTTGAAAGTTAAAACATAAAATACAGCCTGCTATCAGTGTTTAAATGCATGACCCCAGGACACATGCAGGCGCTTTTCTAGAATGGAACACCCGTAACACATAAGTGTAAGCTTCCTGAATTGACAGGTAACATTATTGACAGGTACAGTGAAACATTATTTTGTCCCTGAGTGTTTGGATCTTCCTCTGTTCATAAAGTTTAAATTGCAATAGACACTAGTTTTTTACCTCAATTATAAGGCATGTAAAATAATTTACTGTCTATTGCGGTAATGTAGGCAAAATATATAAAGCATTCTGACATATTAATTATTAATTTAATTCACTTCCATGCCCACTAAACTTGTAATACCTACTTAGACTGACTTAATTTCATTTTGAGATATTCTAGGAGAAATAAGAAAAGTTAAATTTCTTAGTTTTTATACTGCTAGAAACTGTTCATTTTACTGTAATTCCTCATCTGATGCTTGGATGAGCGTGAGTTTATATTTCATGTGTCTAAGTCTTTTGCAAACCTACACTAAGAGGAATTATAACTGTATGTGATAGATATCTATTGTAATAAAGTGAAGAATTAGTAAAATGCACAAGTAATGATTATTATCTTTTTTAATTAACTATAGATAAAATACAGAACTATTTAATTACTTCATCCTAGTCAGAGTAGAGTGGTCGAAGTGCATCCTGAGAATGAGGCAGTTATACACCATGAATGAGAAGCCAGTTCATCACACGACACCATGCACACATGCATTCACACCTACAGTAAGCTCAATTTATCACAGTCTGTCAACTGCTAGCATTATCTTAAATGGCAGGAGGAAATTGAATTAGAAATAATTCACATAGACACAAGGGGGAACATGATATACTCCTAGACAGTAAGTATCTGCCGATATCAATGGGCGACCCAGGAGCTCTTATATAGATATTTCTTTTCCTTGGGTAATATACAGTATATTCACAGTTCTGGAGGTATTACAGCATTAGATATGAGATTACCACTCTCTAGCAAAATTAATCTACATGTATGCTTGAAGAAAATATACAGCATTAGACATATGCTATGTGAAAGAAATTTCATTGTTTTTCTGAAAATCCTTTTTGTTCCACATGAAAAAAACACCAATAGGGCTACAGAGAGGTTTTGAGCTCCCACACTCAACTCCACAACTCCACAGCTCTGAGAGAAGTGCAAGGGTTTTAAAGAAAAATCAACAAAGTTAGATGCATGTAGTCACTATAAATCGATCCCATAAGTGTTCAAATAAAATGTGTTGCTGTCAAGCTCTGGCAGTGTGAAAGTGAGAGTGTGTGTTAGAGCTGCTACTGCTGTTTTCACTTCCATTTAGACAGCAGAATTCAAAAGACACAGAAGAGGCTCTCAAACACACTGAGTGGAAATTTATCCACAACTCAGTCTTCTTGATAAACGTTTTGTTCTTATACACACACACGCAAACAAACACACACACACTTACAGTACATATCTATATCTATATCTACAGTATATCTATATCTATATCTATATCTAGACATACAGTATACACACAGGTACATGTCAATAAATTAGAATATCAACAAAAAGTTGATTTATTTCAGTAATTACATTTTAAGTGAAACTTAGATACAGTATATTCATCAGACAGAGACTTTCAAGAGACATTTCAAGTATTTCTTTTAATGATTATGGCTTACAGATAAACCCAAAATACAGTATCTTAGAAAAGTAGGATATAATTTAGGACTAATTTATAAAGTAGTCGGCCCTGCGATGGATTGGCACCCTGTCCAGGGTGTACCCCGCCTAGTGCCCGAAGTCTCCTGGGATAGGCTCCAGGTCCCCCGTGACCCTGAACACAGGATTAAGCGGTATAGAAAATGAATGAATGAATGAATGAATAAAGTGATCTTTTATTTCACAGAAATGTTGGGCTAAATCATCATTTGCATGAATTTTCAGGTTGCTTTAATAGAAGCCTTCAGCCCTTATGAGTTGTTGGGTCTGGTGTCTCGCATCTTCCTCTTCACAATATTCCATGGATTCTTTATGGGGTTTAAAACAGGCGAGTTTGGTGGCCAATCAAGCACAAGGATACTGCAATCCTTAAACCAGGTATTAGTACTTTTGGCAGTGTGGGCAGGTGCCAAGTCCTGCTGGAAAATGAAATCAGCATCTCCATGAAGCTGGTCAGCAGAGGGAAGCATGGAGTGCTCTAAAACTTCCTGGTAGACGGCTGCGCTGACCTTGGTCCTGATAAAATTTTGGACACCAGTCGATGACATGGCTCTACAAACCACCACTGACTGTGCAATTTTTACACGGGACCTCAAGCAACTTGGATTCTGTGCCTCTTGTCTCTTCCTCCACACTCTGGGACCTTGATTTCCAAATGTAATTCAAAATGTACTTTCATCTGAAAACAGGACTTTTTCCCACTGAGCAACACTCCGGTCCTTTTTGTCCTTAGCCAATGTAAGACACGTCAGTGCGTGGTGGCTCTTGAAGCACTGACGCCAGCTGCAGTCCACTCTTTGTGAATCTCCTCCAAATTCTTGAATGGGCTTTATTTCACAATCAATTCAATTCAATTCAATTTTATTTTTATAGCGACTTTTAACAATGGTCATTGTCTCAAAGCAGCTTCACAAAATGAAAAGAAAATTTATGGAAGTGTGTATGAGTGAGAAAATAATATAATAGATAATAATAGATAATATTGAGATTGTGAGATTATCCCTGATGAGCAAGCGAGGACGATGGTGGCAAGGAAAAACTCCCTGAGATGCCAATAGGAAGAAACCTTGAGAGGAACCAGACTCAGCAGGGAACCCATCCTCATTTGGGTGATAACGAATAACAAAAACTATATAACGACATCATGTGTTAGGCTGCTGGACATAACAATCATCCCAAGCACCATCACTGACACCATATATATCAGTTTCTAGGTAAATAATTAATAATCAGTGTGATAATACCATACTTACATTCATATATCACTCACTCACCCATCGTCTATAGCGCTCACTGCTCTATCCTGTGTACAGAGTTATATACATAAATATACAGTATATAGTGGTAAGCATTGTCACCGCACCTCCAGGGTCCGGGTTAGGCTCTAGGCTCCTAGTGACCCTGTACACAGGATAGAGCAGTGAGCGGTATAGACAATGGGTGAGTGAGTGATATATAAATGTAAGTATGTTATAATCACACTGATTATTAATTATTTACCAGGAAACTGGGGCATGCAAGGCTCATCTCTGCCTGCGGGGGAAAAAGGCTAGTGTATTCAGTCTGGTTCCACTGATCCTGATCCAATTGAGCACATTTGGGATGCGCTGGAGAAATAAGTCCGATCCACAGAGGGGCCATAGATGCTCCGGCAGCACAAGACCTACAAATTACTGGGCTTAATGTTTTGTGTTGCAATGTTATGGGAGATCAGAGGAAAATAATTAATTACAAAGGTTTCTTTTGTAATTACTATTGCAATATTAAACACATATCAATATTTACCCGCCTAAGTTAAGCGCAGGTCAGTGACAGGTCAGAGATCATGACCTAAAGCACATCATTCTTGAAGGTGGTATGCTTTTGTGTGGATCCTGGCTTAGTGGAGCTATTTTTGTCAGCTCATGTCAGTGTCCTTGAAGATGGTGTAACAGTGCAGTGCTTAACCATGATCCCCTTGTATAGGCGCCTTAAAAAGCAACTGCCTGCCAATCAACTCTTTCGACTGAATCTCTAGCTTGAATCAAAGGCTCAGGGGAGTTTATAATAGAATCTTCTATTTTTTTAATCTCTTGAGCCTGATGAAACAGAGAAACAGAACTCTGATTGATTCAGATACTATACATCTATGGTGATTCCTGTGCGCTGTGACAGCCTGTGAGTGGGCAGCAGAGCTGAATGTTCCTCATTGCGCTTGTAGCTAGGACCTGCCTCTGCTGGCATGCTTTGCCTGCATTTCCGTTCATTGGAGACTCAGCAGGGAGCGTAGCAGGCTGAGGAGGACAACATGCAAGGCGCAGCCATCAGGAATGTCCCACACTGGCACACTCAGGCTGCAAGCTGTTTGTGTTCAAACTGCTGTGAGCGTTTGTGTTGTGTTCTGCGTGTGTGTCCGGGTGCATGTGTCCGTGTGTGTGTGTGTGTGTCCGTGTGTGTGTGTATCCATGTGCATCCACCTCTTTAAGCATTATGTCCCTCTGAGCTCATTCTGCCAGCTGCTCATGACAGTATTCCACATTCCAACAAGTGTTGCATTTGACAGTCATTACTTATAGGTTATCCAAGATAGCTATTCTGGCCAGGGAGTACAAATCAATATTCATTCTTATTTTCACTATGCATTTTTTCTTTATCAATTCAGTGTCCTAAACCATTTGTCTGAGCAAGTTAATGGAGTCTTCAGCATTGAACAATAGTGTAGAGAACTGTGTGAAACATGAGAGCTCTAATACAGTGTGAATATGTCTGTGTGCCGCATGCTCCTATCTTTAGCTATAGCGAAGGACCAGAAAATGTGGTAAGGGCTCAGCCCGTTGCCATGGAGACTTTTGTACCTGCCTGAGGCTGTTGAATGATGGCATGAATGATGGGGAAAAAGAGCGGGGGAGTACCCTGATAGGAAAACACACTGTGAAACATTATATCCATCATAAAAAGGACATTTTGTATATTGATGTGAATTTATCTATAATAAATAACTGTTACATCTCCAACCAGTTTCAGGAGGCAGCATAGTGCAATCAGAGTGTATTGTTTAAAGAACCAGATTATGTAACAGTACTGCATTCTGAACACACATTTCCGGAAGTCCTTCAATGTGATTTCATGAATGCGATCCCTTAGGTAATATGTAATCTCAAGCGGAGGATGAGGCAATAATATTTTGATGAGTACTGTGCATTCGGATCTGTCGTTTTACACATCTAAACTGCTCTTGTTGAATATAATAAGCAGTGTAATATTTTTAATAACTCTGTTCCAAGCTACAGTGCAACTGTGGTTAGGAAAATAAACTAAATGCTCTCTGATGCAGCCTGTGCAGGCAACACGAATGGGATGGTTAGATTCCAAATTCCAAGTCATTTGATAAAAGAAAAAAATTATATATATATACATATATATATATATATATATATATATATATATATATATTTTTTTTTTTTTTTTTTTTTCTTTTTTTTTTTTTTTTTTTGTATTATTTTATATATATATATACATTTTTTGTTTCTTTTCTTGTTTTTTTGAAAGGTAACTTAGACACTTACTTGAATCTTTATTGGGTGAGTGAGATTCAATCAATAAGATCTGCATATTGGGAAGCATCAGTGTGCCTGTTTGTCTGTTGTTTGGCAGCATTATATTCACATATGGTCTGGCAGCCCAGTTCTGACAGGCTCAGGAGGAGCTTGGAGAGTGGGAGAGAGAAAGGAGAGAGAAGAGAGGGGAGTGAGAGAGAATTAACCAACAGAAGAGAAGAAAGTGGCGGTATGCAAGTGAGGGAATGTGGGGGCACTCTGCCAGAGACTGATAACCCCAGCTTAACTCTCAGCCTACATTACCTGCACTTCTACACACTTATTTAGTACACACGCATGCGCACCCACTCAGCCATGATGGACTGTAGTCTGAGCAGAGCAAAGTGACTTCCCTCCAGTTTGTGCTCACCAAAGATCTCACAGCAACCACAAACTATTGGTAAGTCTATGCTTTTCTTTCCTCCTACTGATCTACTGCATCATACTGTATATTCAGTGTATATGTTTAACCTTCTTTAACTGTCTGCCTGGTACTGTCTGATTAAGGCTAATACCTGACTTCACAATGTTGATTTGAAAAAAGAAGGGAAAAAAGTATATTTACTGGGATAGATGGCATTGGTTTTGCTTTGAACATGTTGTCTCTGATTCAGTAATCTTATAATTCCTTTAAGCTTGGCGTGTCTGCATGCTTGCCAACTGTCCCAGTGGGAGGTCTTTAATGCCTTTATAATAAAATTTAAAAGAGTCTGACTTTTGATAACTCATTACTGTCATCTCTGATAGTCTCAAGAGGCTTACAGAGTCACAGCAGCAGTGTGCTGGGGCCGAGGGGGTGGTGGGGGGTGGGGGGATCCCCCTACTCATCCCTCTTTTTCTATTGTTTGAATGCTTGAATGCAATCATGGTCATCTAAATCATAACTCCAATTTGATAATCAATCAATGTCAGTATTAGCCTTATATACTGTACTGGTTTACGAAATAATAGACACATCTGTTTTTTATGTCACTTATTGAAAGCCAATTGTCCTGTAGGATTAGGCTGTTAAACCATTAGCAAAAAGATTAAGGACTGAAGATTACTCTGTCTTTCTGCAATCCAACACGATGTTCGCTAGGAAAGCTTAATAAAAACAAACTCCATTTACAAGCCATGGGAACAGATTGACTGCTTTGTCTTGTACACGTTCGTGCATCTGCCACATGAGGCAAACTGGAGATACAATCCTGTTTGCTGTGATTACAGAAGGATTAAGATTTATCCTGATTTGATTATGTTCTGTGAATATTTGGTCCTGTGTTTAGTGTACGATTAGAACTACATAAAAAGAGAGGATGTTAAATTGTTCAGATCAGCTACTGACCCTTATCTGTCTACAATACAGCATGATGTAATTGTTGTCTCAAGTCAGCATGTCAGCATGACTTGTAGTGTTTTTTGTTGTTCACTTACATTTTAGCTTAAATATCTGTGTCACTTGCTGACAGGCCTGAGGAGCACACAGGATAATAGCTGTGTTCCATGGCTCGGCACAGCTGGACAAAAAAAAAAACTATTTCAGATCTACTGACAGCTTAGGCCTTCCTGACATAACCTTTTGTAGCCTGTTATCAGAGTGCTTGTCGTATCCTATACCACTATGTTACTGTTGCTGAAAGGTTACTGTTATGAAGTAATGGAAAACGCCAATAAGGGAGATATTTATTGTTGTCTTATGTAATAGATCACCAGATCTACAGTACTATATGTGCTGTCACTTCTGTTTTCCTCAAGAGAACAACTAACCTTTACCATCCAAAGCAAAAGAAAAAATATGTGAAAAGAAAAATATATATTCCAGCACAAATCAGTCCAAACATTCTTTAATTGAGATGAAATTTACACAGATAGAGGATCAGTTTAAGCAAAAACGTCGTTAATCTAAGACTAAAAAGTCCTGAAATGAAATCTAGAGATAATTACTGTATGTCAGTTACTGCAGCGTGTATATAAAAGGGGTGTTTTTTTTATTAGTCAGTGGACCTTGGGAGGGAGAATACATTCAAGACTCTATTTTCGCGTGTAATGTCTACCACCATAACTCTATCAGACATAGGCTTTTTGTTCCCTGTTTATGCTCAGTTGCCATTTTGTTGCTGTGAAATTAAAGCATCTGTGCTGGTCTGGATGAAGCAGTACAACATGGGAAATAACATACTGAACATCCAGCAACGCCGGCTGATTTTTAATGCAAGTTTTCAGCTGTCAGGTTTCTTCCTACTGTCAACACATTACAGTATATTTTTCATCAGAAATCAAGTGAAGGTGTTTTGCAAATGTGCACTATTTATATCAGCCCACAGCTGAACAAATGTCAAATGAACAAATGACGGAAATACAACTAACAAAGAAGAAAAAGAAGTTTAAGTATTAAGAAAACAAAGTATAATTAATAATGCACTTAAATATTGTTTGTTATTAAATAACAAGCAGTACTGGCGATAAGTGTGTTTGTAAAAAAGATAACATTTACAATAGTGCACTGGAATAAAAACATATTTAATGCAGGCTAATATGTCAGTCAGCTAAAATATATATATAAAGATGAAACCTGGAAAATTAAATAGCTCATTTTGAAAATGTCACTATGGTGCACCATGTTTACTCAGTTCATAATGATCAAATCCGACATACATTTTTCTCTGGACTAGTATAGTGCTGGTATTTTTGTTAGTACTAATTTGCTTTATTTTACAGCTTAAATACAGAGTCAATTAATTACAACTTTGGATTAATGCGTTCATTAATAAAAAATTGATTAGCAGAAAGTCACATTGATTTTAAGCAAAAAGAAGTTAAAAGTCACTGCAGCATGATAATGTGTCACTTAAAAGCTATTTTAGGCTTATCATTTTATTTCATTAAAGTACAGTATATGCAGTAGCAGTGTATATTCATAATACTGTGATAGACATAATATTCCAACATAGACAATTTCCATGGTAGTCATATCCAGAAATATTGAACCCTTTGCAAGGGGTCTAATACCAAAATGGAAATACAAATACCTATAGATCTAATAGAAAAAAGGCAAATGAACATATTTTCCACACACATTGCAATTTTTGGTACAGTAGAAATTTTTGTCCACAAATGAAAATAAAACATATTTAGTAGACATTGTGCTTTAAATGTTTCATACATTTTTGTTTGCATTTTTTATAATCTGAGTATTAAGCAGCCATCCATGACATCTTCCACTGGGGCTGGAATATGAGGTTACACAGAGACCAAATACCCTTCAGCTATTCACATGGGAAAGATTAGAGATACACCAGTGAAATTAAACAAATGGGTTAATCTACATCAATCAGCAAACAGATATAAAAATGGCAATGAGATGTAATAAAATTGCATGAAAGGAGGATTAGTGTTTATTTTCCCACATGCACAGTGAGGAAGATGGTAGCATTAAGCTTCCCGCTGCTCCAAATATACAATTAGACACCACCTCTATGTCAACAAACTGTTTAGAAGCTATGCCAGAAAAAGTCTGTCCTTCTTATGCAACCTCCAACAAAAGTGTCTGAGGTTTACTAGGAACAACTGGAGCCAAGTTTTTTTCAGGTCATATGAGCCTACAGTGGGGTTGGTGGGAAAAAAAAGAGGTTATGGGGAGGAGGGGGGGGGGGCAGAATCTTATAGAGATCTTGCAGAAAAAAAGGGAAAAAATCTTACAGCAGAGAATCTGTTAGTTACTGTACTATGCTCTAATTCTTATAATCCATTATCTACAGTAGGGGTCTACATCACAGATTGCATCATAGAAGAATTTATTTGCTTGAATACATAACCAAATTCCTTTTTGCATCTAGGTGTCCATAGACAATGTGCTACAGTATTTGCAGTGGGGCTATTTACACCAGTGTGTATAGAGTACAGTAACTCTAACCCTACCTACTGTAACCCTCACCATTTTGGGCCAGTTTTAGTTATACAAACAGCAAAAGTGTTAAGTGTAAAAACTGTTAAGTTTTATGAGTTGTTCTACAATTGAATATAAATGAATGCAGTTAATCTAATCCAATTTTAACTATTTACAGTATACTATATACAATTTACAATAATCTACTCTCTCTTACTCACTCATCGTCATGGAGCCTATCCCAGGGGACTCAGGGCACGAGGCAGGGCACACCCTGGACCAGGACGGGGTGCCAATACACACACTCATTCACACACTGCGGGCAATTTAGGGAAAGTCAATTAACCTAATCTGCATGTCTTTGGACTGTGGGAGGAAACCCACTAAGCATAAGGAGTGCAAAATTGACTAAACTTCAATATTAGACAGCTGGTTTAGCGAACTAGTTAAATTTACTTCAGCTCAACATCCATTAAATAGAAAGTAGTTTAATTTCGACTTTTATATATGAAACTAAAACACACTCTATAGATAGCAAGCTTAATTAAAACATCAGCAAACCTGAGTTGATTTTACTGTCATTCAACATATTCATCCTGCACTGCTCTTCCCACTTTTGGGACTGTTCAGTGCACATGCTTTACCAGTTTAATACATTAAAAAAAAATTCCTACTGAATTGACTACATTTACATTTTATATGAGATTTTACTTTATAATTAGTCCCATGATGAATAATTTATATATATATATATATATATATATATATATATATATATATATATATATATATATATATATATATATATATATATATATATATAACCAATTAACAAAATTTTTGAATAAACAAAACTTATCATTTATACAGTATATTTATTTTAATCAATATATATACCCTAAACAGTGACAACACCATGGCCAGGTGACTTTAATAACATTCATTATTAATTACAGCATGTACCAGTAAACTGGTGACAGGATCATTGGCATCCAAGGCTCATCAGGTATCAGGACACATAAGGCATCACAGCCTGCTGTGCATGTAGCTAAGCAGGCAAAGAGTTCAAGGATGAAATGCATGAAATGCACTAGACAAACAGATTGTGCTTATGTTTTGCATTAATTGTTTTGCATTAATTGAATGGCTAATCAGTGTATACAGTACAATACTGTGCAAAAGTCTTGAGCTTCATTTCTTCATATTTTGCTTGCAAAGAGCCAGACCTTTTTATATTTATAACATGGTCTTTAGGAACAATTCTCCTGGCTTCCTTGGCTGTCATTTTTGGCCAATTTTGACTTGTTTTCAGTCCAGTCCCAGTACCTGTCCTGTGAATGTTCATGACATATGAATCTTTCAGGCAGTAGAAACCATCTAGGCATGAACCAGTGAGATCAGGTGCAGATTGTGGCAGATGCAGGTAATGGCAGATGATCAGGCCAGTGATTAGTATACTGGTAATCCTGAGTGCTAAATGGGTGAAACAGACAAGAGGGGAAATGAGGATGCTCCCAATTTTTAATATATGTTTAAGCACTGTTCAGCCTGTTCCCCTTTCTTTACTTTAATCTACATAAATTAACTACGTTTAGTGGGGAATTCTTCACGGTGTATATTAGATAGAAAATGATACCTTTGACTTAATGTGATTTTTTGGAGAACCTTTTAAAGAATGAAAAGCTTAATTGCCACAAAAATAAATTAAATGTTTAAATAAAGAGCTTAATACTTGAGTAGTATTATATTGTGGTGACTTTAACATACATGACACACATACCTCATTTTATATATATACACATACAGTATATACTTTTTTTTACTGCAATGAGAAATGAAACAATTTTCACAAAATATGCTAACAAGTAACAACATTTGGAGCACTTTACCTGACGCAATAACTTTAACTTGGAAACAATCTCTTGAAAGCTTTTTTTTTTCAATCTAGGCCTGGGCAAAAGGATGATTTAAGAAAGAATTGTTATATATTATACAGTACAGTATATTGTTGAACTATGTAGATCAGAAATATATGCATTCTCAGACTATATGAGTTAATATGTCCTCTTATAAACAGACAAGAGAACATACTTAACATACATCAGTCAGAGGTATGCAGTATTTTGAACCACAGAGAAGTGTCGTCCCTACACTGAATCATTGCATACTAATCATTCCACCCATCCATCAACTACAAACATGCTCACACCACAAACACTGAATACTAACATAAGTGCAAACTTGTGTATCACTTCACACAGCTTGTGTATCACTTCACATCACAACAAATGTAGACCCAACTCAGCTGGACTTCTATAATGCACTGCTGTTACTGAGGAAGTCTGGCAGGTGCTTTAAACCAATTGTTATGTTGGTGTCAAATGGACACTGACCTCAGCCAAGAGGTAGTTTGTTTTCACTACAGTGCTGACAGAGATTCCCAGACACACATGCATTAACATGCTGTAAACCAGCCCTCCTGTTGGAGACTTTAGAATGGATGCTTAATGCTGTTTTTCCGATGCTGAATCTCCAGTGACATTAACAGACAGGTTGTCTGTATGAATACATCAACACACAACAGAATACTGTCATTTTAGTGTGGGGACCGCATCAGCGCTTATCAGATTCCTCCAAAATGTGAACGTGTTTGGAAAACATTTTATGCAAAAATAGGTCTGTTATGTTAATAACCCTTGAGAAGTACAGTAGTGTTTTGACACTGAAACCTCATACAAGCCTCTAGTAGTTGGTGTAAATCAATGGCCTATTTACAGTACAGTACGTACCAGTGCTATTCCTGACTGGTATTCACATACATCACTGAGGAGCACTCCTATCTAGGCATGTTTCATAACTGCACATTGTTATCTGAATGCCTTTTCCTGACTGAGTAACATAATGGAGGCCAAACAACAATATAAACAACATAGCCTATGTCATTCATGTCCAATCCATCACAACCTCACTTTGAATACAACAGTTGGGCAGATACAGTACAGTATGAGAAATATTTATAGATCTTATAAAAGGACAAGGCTTATAGTATTGGGTTATGTTCTTGGAACAATCATTTCAGTGACAGAACTTAAAACAACTTGACATCTATCTTCCAAGATACCACGCCAAAAATATACCACGAGATTAATGCACTGTATGGCATTTTAAGACATCGTTAATGACACTGGCCACTATCTTTACTGATACTCTGACAGTATTTGAATTCTCTTATTACTGCCATGGAATGTGTTGCCCCATTATCCCTTATTCATTAGGAATGAGCATGTCACTTCCCAATGTAAGGTCTTAGTTTTCCACACCCACAGCTTATCTAGCTGGAAAAATCTGACATGTGATCCTGTATGTCAGGAAAAGCACCACAAACATGTTTACTTTTTCAACTGACACTGCACTAAATTGTCGACCTTAGTACTACCAACCCAGCTATTCCTCAGAGAGAATACCTTTTTTTTCTTCTTCTTCTTTTTACATCTTGCACATTTTCACTTATTAAATTTTGCTTCAAAACCCCACAAATGTTCCAGGTTTACCCAAGAAGATATTGTGCTCCTCTTTACCAACCATCCACCCACCCAGAGTCTAATTTTGGATTCTTTTCTCTTGAATTCTGCCTGAACCCCATTGTGGTTGTGTGCATCGCTCTGATGAGATTCTTTCTCAGCTCTCTGTTTTAGAGGCAGTATGGAGGAGGCTGACCTATTGAGGAGGAGACTACAGGCCATAACAGTAAGTATAGTACTAGAAATTCGCTACATTTAACAATACATAGTATAACAATATTTTATGCTTGCTTGTTAGTTTTTACCCAGTATTCATAGCTTCTACATATGAGGATTCTATAGTTCTTGTCCAAAGTTCATTCAAGTGTGCTAATTGTATACTTCTTTAAAATAAAAAATAAGAGTATGAGTAAGAGTTTGTGCACTTCATAAGATATATAAAACAAAATTATAATTAGGTATACTTGGTTTAAATTGACAAGTATCCATAAAAGTGTAAATGCTTTGGCCTATTAAATACACGTCTGTAAACTGTGGTAAAAATAGAATGATTTTTTACCACAAGACCCTACAACATTGTCTCAGATGCAACTAAAGTTAAGCATAATATATATCATACTTTTATCAATTATCATACAATTGTCATTACAAATCCCTGGCATAGTTTAGCATAATGTTCATGTAAATTTAGCAGTTAATCTTAAATTGCATAAAATGTGTACAATTAATAAATCTCTATTATAAACTACAGATGTATACTGTACTGTATATAAATCTGATTCTTCTCATATTGGTAATAAAAATTTTACCATTTTCTCCTTTTTTTGGTAGAGAAAAAATATTGTTTTCACCACAAATATTTTCAGTCTCTGGAAATTTTGTTCAGGTCAATGTTCATGTTATTTTTTACATGTTTATTTATTGTATAATTATCAGATTTTATATCTCATGAAAGAATTAAAGGCACATTGGCATTAAAACCTTTCCCGAAAGGTTGTACAGTACATACCAATATCATAAAGAAGCAGTTATATGTAGTGACTAAATATATAGAGCTCACTTCAGCTTAACAGATAAGTTAACAAATAGTCTAACTGTTTTATAAATAGTCTAAAATTTTTGCAGACTAATATGTTTTTGTTGCTCATTTGTTGAAACAGGAGAAAAGAAAAATACAAGAAGATATTGCAAAAAAAAGGAGAGAGATTGAGGAAGAGAAATTAAAGCTTCAGTATCTAAAGGTATATAATGTCTTACAGTTTCGCTTTCTTGTACGGCTTATTTGAGGTTTTGTAGTTTGTACTTTCATGGAGTTGAGGTCTATAACTGAGAAATCTCACTGTTGTCCGAATAGAAAAAAGCCTTGCGGGAACAGTGGCTCATGGATGGCCTGAGTAGTCAGAATGAGCAGGAAGAAGAGGCCATGAAAGCACAGGCTCAAGAGGTGCAGCGGCAATCCATGTTCTTGCAACAACAAATTAACAGGTACTCCAAACAATAGGATGACTTGAGTTTTTCTGTGTCTATTTCTGTTATTTTAAGTGCATGTCTGGACGTCCTCCTGTGTAGCCTTTAGGCTTTAAGACAAGTCAATTTAATGCTTTTAGAAAAATACATAAACCTATTTTGGAAGATCTTAGAGTGTCTATATAGGACCATCCACAGCAGCAGAAGTGCAGAAGCTATACAGTATGTAGTTACTTTTCACATATTCCTTTCTTTCCCTTATACTTATTCTTTTTCATGTCTTATATTCTTTTCTTTACATATTCCATCTTGTTAGGACATACTGTAGGGGTCAGAGCCTTAATACAACCCTTCTTGAACAAATAAGGTTTAAAGGCCTTGCTTAAGGGCCCCAAATCAGCACCTTGACAGTGCTGGTGCCTGAGCCACTCGACCTCCTGATCAGTAAACCAGACCCTTAACTATTAAGCTACCACTGACCATATGACTATATGTAAAATGATGCGGTCTACAAACAGAACATAGATCATACTGTACCACCACACTTTGCGTCACACAGCTTTGTTTCTTGTTTCATTTCAAGCAAAAAGAATATAAATTGAGACTACTTTTGGCTTGAGAATCTATCTTAGTGAACTGTCTGGGCTTTAATCACTGAAAACAAAAGGCAATCTGGAGGAAATCTGTCCTGTCAGACAGAGGAGACAACACATCTTTTGTTTGTATAAATGATTCTGACACTTCAAGTTCAATGTCATGCCCCCAATCACAGCAAGGAGAAACAAGTTCTCTTTCTTCACTCTATTGTTACAACTGCCTGTGGCCAACAACCTGGAGGATTAGTTTTATATTTTTTCTCAATTGCTTTGGCCCTTGTCTCAGAGCAGTGTTGCGCTTCTCACAACACTTGTGCAATTCTTAAAACATGTCCTATCCTGCAACAAGCAACTAGTTTTACCTGCACGATGAAGACACCTCCACCCCCCACCCCGCTCCTGCCACACAACAATTTTTTTTTATTTATCATGGGGCAAACAATAAATTGTATAGTGAAATACAGCACTACATATAAATTGTGGTTGAAAACTTATGAAATGTTATTGCAGAGAACTGTAATGTGCAGTAACACATTTTAACAAGAATTGAGGTCCGTGCACATCTTTACATTCATGTTCATCTGGCCACAGGTTTTCTTTCACCTCACACCTTATATTTTTTCCAGCTATGCATCACAGTGTGGACATTTTCTCTCTAATCTTATGGAAAACAGGAAATTACTTACAGTACACTAACAGGAAGTGCAGTAATATTTATGTACAAAATTAGAATAGCAATGGCAATACAACATTCATTCATTCATTCATTTTCTATACCGCTTAATCCTGTGTTCAGGGTCGCGGGGGACCTGGAGCCTATACCAGGAGACTTCGGGCACTAAGCAGGGTACACCCTGGACAGGGTGCCAATCCATCACATGGCACACACACATACACACTCACACACCCAATCACACACTACGGGCAATTTAGGAACGCCAATTAGCCTAACCTGCATATCTTTGGACTGTGGGAGGAAACCGGAGTACCCGGAGGAAACCCACCAAGCACGGGGAGAACATGCAAATTCCATGCACACAGAGATGGGAATCGAGCCTGGCCGGGGAATCGAACCCAGACCCTGGAGGTGCAAGGCGACAATACCGCCCGGCAATACAACAAATAAAGAAAAATAGAAAAATAGTTAACAATCAGGTATGCAAGACACCAGACTCCTTTTATCCTCCTAATGTTTTGAGCTATGGATTAATCCTTGGACTGGACTATATTTGGGTGCATTCTCTAGTCTACCTCTTCAATAGCGAGACCATGATTTCCTGTATGACATGGTCCACCGCCCTGGCTCATGTGCATCAGGCATACTGTACATCCCATGCCTTTGTCTGGTTGTACCATGTAGCACAAATTGGTGCAAAAGACTGTGATAATATTGTCTATGATAGAAAGGTATCAAAATGCTCTTTTGGCACAGCTTGGTGTGTATGGAGCTTAGCAAGCAAAGAGTTCAAGGTGTTGATGTCAATCTCCAGGTCTCTAAATCGTAATCCGTTCAAGTGTCTTTAGGATGTGCTGGACAAACGAGTCTGATCCATGGAGGCCCCGCCTTACAACTTATAGCAACTTATATAAGATCTGCTGCTACTGTCCTGGTGTCAGACACCACAGCACACCAACAGAAGTCTTGTTGTATCATGTCTCGAGGGGGGCAGAACTATTTTTGTGGCACAAGGTGAACCTTTTTTTATCAAAGTTACGGCTGATCAATGTATATGTATAATATAGAGTTGCGGTGAGAAATTCAGGTAACTTCCTGTTAATGATGATTATTGACTAGAGATGGGAGCTTCTCTATGCCAACAAAAAAGAGTTTCGATTGACCAATGCACAGTAGAATAGGAAAGTCTAGATCTAAGAAATAGGTGGTAGATTTACACAAATCAGGAATGTCTGTTAAAGCCATTTACAGTATAAACAATTGCAGATTCCAAGATCAGTTCACACTTGTCTGTAAGTACAAGTTATTAGGAGTTAAGTCTTTGCGAAGGTCTGGAAGAAGATGCAAACTGTCACCTTCACATGTGAGAAAATTCATTCGGAGGGACCACTACGCCACAGACCTGCTATGAACTGGAAGCTTCTGAAATTCCAATGTCAATGTTTTCAGTCAAATGAGATTTACATCACCATGGCTGCTATCCAAGAAAGAAGAACCTGCCGCAAAATTAACACTTTCAAGCTCAACTAATGGAGATGTGTAGAGCTAACTCGAGCTATGTTTGAAGAATTAAAAGAGAGACATATAATCCTAAGAACACTGTACCAACTGTTAAGCATGGTAATTGTAGCATCATGCTTTAGGGTTGTTAGAGAAAGTAGATAGAATAGTGAAAAAGGAAGACCACTTCAGAGTTCCTCAGCAAATCTGCAAAGCATCAGCTAGATAGTTGAAAAATGGACAAAATGTCCACCTTGTCAACTTTTTTTTTAAGTGTAATTATATTAAATATATACTGTTAGAATGTTATACAATCTTAAAAAAATTCAACAACATGATGTAATTTTTTAATGAAAACAACAAAATCTTTTCAAACATCCTTTGGAACAATGCATTGCAGTAATTAGTTTTACGTGTTTCAATGGAAGTATGCATTAAATAAGCCTCACCTCTCAGATAGGTAATGCTAATGCTATAACAGTGAATAGACAGCAGAAAAATAATAACATTATCAATGGGCAAAACAACAACAACAACAACAACAATAATAATAATAATAATAATAATGTTTTTTTTTCTGTTTATGTCATAATTTTTTTCATTAAAATAAATTATAAGGTAAGTTTAGCTTGCTTATAGTTAATATTATTTAGATGTTTCTACATGATATAATGTTTTTTTCCCTTTTTTTTCACCTGTTCTGCAGAATAGAGAGGGAGATTGAGGATCTTGAAACAGAAGAGATGAATATTTCAACAAATGAAGAACTCATTTTAAAGCGACTGAAAGAGGTGGAGAAGAAGGCTGAGGATATTATAAAGGTATTGCATACTTTAGTCCTTTTCTCATTTTTGAAGGCTCTGATGACATATTTCCGCATGTTGCCAACAGCTGATGGGTCAATAGTGTAAGGTGTGTTTTGCTTCTATAGTGGCTGTAACAAAACTACTATTTTGGCTGCCTGAATGGATGGAAGATAGTTTGGCAAATTATGTTATTTTGTCAGATTTTTTTCACATCATGCTGTGTTTTCATATCCACCAACTGTATTTCTACACAGGAGGTTAATGGCGATGTCCAAAAAGGTAAAAAAAAAAAAAAAAAAGTAAATGAAAATGAATATATATATATTTCCTTGTTTTGTGTTAGAAGTGCAGTATCATGTAATTACATCAAAACCACATGATTTATTTTAGTAATATCTCATTCATTGCTTTTACAGAGATGATTCAATATATCGCCTCTGCAATACCTGATATTCCAAACTCATACACCCCAGGCCTTATGAGAAGAACCAACACTGCAGTAAAGGATTCTAGTAGTGAAGCAGAGAAAAGGGGTATGCAACTTAAGTAAAAATTAAAATATTTGTATAAAAATGATGACCATTAAGATTATCTCAGACCACAAAAATAATAACATTGCAAATCGAATTTTACACCTAATTTTATTTAAAAGGGAAATACGGTATAGATTAAGCAACCGTTCCGCCAGTGACCCGAGTATTTGTATTTACACATCGGTTAATTTTCTGCACTTAAATCCTAATTGAACATTTAGCACTGAATTACTGCCTCATTAAAGGTCTTCATTATCATTCAGGGTAAAGTCGTTAAGTGTATAGATAAATTATGGAGCGTATTAGCAGCAACTGGAAGACAAATAAACATGCCATGCTAAAAGTAACTAATTAGAGCATTCCAGGTCTAGATCTTTCTCAGTTAATTCTAACATTTTTAATAAAAATACACAAACATTTCTAATGTCAGGTTTTGTAAACTTAAATATACAGTAGTTTTGTTTTGATAAATCTTTTATTATCAACATAATATAATATTAGTCATTCAGTTGTTTGGCTGTTTTACTGAGTAGACTAAAGTCATCAATATATTACTGTAGTTGTCGAAAAATTTATGGTTTCAGTTCATGTATTTCTCATAATCATAAAAAAAAATAATTTTTTCCCCCCAAAAAGCTAAAGGTATTCACATACTGTATTTATATTCCCTCACAGATACACCAGCAAAAAAGCGCTGCCAACGCTGTATTTCTTTCTGTTGATTTTTCTGACTAAAAGAAAGGTGTGGGTCGTCTGAAACATACCATTAAAATGTCAATATGTTTTAATGTCTTTAAATGCACCCTTTTTAATATATGGCTGTAAAATTTGTCTGAAATTACGTATGGTAGAAAAATATGAAGAATATTTGGTATTATAATATTGCTAATATGAATCTTGGTATGACAGCATTATACTATTTATAATGATTAGAAGCTGCAAGACTACAGTAAGCAGGTGAAACCCACTGCATCAGAAAGGTGAGTCTTAGGTTAGATATTTTGGTGGGGAAGCACTTGTGATGCAGGAGGTGACTCAAGTGCTGAAACCTCCAGAAGCAGTAGGACCAGAGCATACTGTAGGAATAAGCACTGGGATGAACACCTTAGGTGTGACCACAGCAGGTAGAGCATCAATAGCAGGAAAATCAGTAAGGATCAGGCACCAGCATCACATCAGGAAGCAGTAGAAGACATGCAGGTTTCCAGATAGAAAGAACAGCATATTAGGTAAAACCGAATAGGCTGTGGATCTTGACCAAAGTTTGATCAAGTGCTCAAGAAGGACTACTTAAGACAATAATTAGTTATAATAAAAAATATGAGGGCATTGTATGGTGTGACAGCATGACATCATTCAACAACTTTTTTACTGTGACAGACATAATTATAAGGTCAAAGCATCACAGTTTACTCAATGCCCATGACAGTCATCAATCAGCACCATTATCTTAAAGAAAAGCTATTTAGTCCCTGCCTGAACAAA
Organism: Channallabes apus; assembly: GCA_030522415.1. Classification (NCBI taxonomy): domain Eukaryota; kingdom Metazoa; phylum Chordata; class Actinopteri; order Siluriformes; family Clariidae; genus Channallabes; species Channallabes apus. The sequence continues at coordinate 16,191,461 of CM060104.1, read as the reverse complement.
TAGGATATCACTCCAAACACTAATTGGAAGGCTGATCCATAACTGGAGGCTTTTTATAAAAGACAAGGCTTATTTTTTCAATCGCATAGATAATGGTGAAAGCCAAGTTTTAGTTTGTGATGTACCTACTAGAATATCCAGACAGCAAGGCATTACAGGAGACCAACCCACATGTTACTAATTTGAAAATGGTCATTGATGAACATTTGCCTGGGAGGATGTTTAAAACACAGTTGCTAGAGTACGCCGATTGCTTAACTTAAGCTAACTTAGTCTTTATCCTCTAGCCATGTACGCTATGGAGATCAGTGTGGAGAAAGACCTGCACACAGGCAAAAGTCAGGTTCTATCCTCTGCCACAGTCACTCCACAGAAATTCCTGCAGAAAGGGATCAAAGTCTATGATGATGGAAAGAAGTCAGTCTATGCTGTACAGTCAGCTGGAAAGGAGTCTGAGGATACACTGGATGAATTGAGCCCCCTCGAAGTGGAGGAGCTTATAAGAAAAGCTGCAGTGAATAAGAACCCAACTGATGTGGAGTATCACGAGCCAGTTTTCTCCAGCTGTTACAGCAGGTCGTCCACTCCTCAAAATATGGAGAGGGGAATGGTTAGTCCAGGTCCCAATGGGATCCACATACAGAACAAGACATCTGGCTTAATACAGCCTGACAAATACACCTCTCAACACCAAGAATGTTCCCAAGCCATGATTTCTTCTATTTCAGATAATGCTACTTTGAATAAAAGTGCTGTAAATAGACAAAAAAACAATATTACTCAATTTCATGAAGGTGAGCATACAGATAAAGCAGAGCTTTTGCAGAAGCTACAGGAACAGAAAAAAAAGCTGATTCCAGTGTTTGATTCAAAACTGGGATTTGAAAGGTACTGTACTTTCTATCCGAGAGAAAATGCTTGCTTCAGTATAGACAACTCATCAGAGATGGACTGCAGTGAGCCCGTCACTTTGATTTTTATGGGATATCAGAATGCAGAGTCCGATGAGGAAAATGATGTGATTCAAGCTGAACTGGTGGTAATAGGCAATGATGAAAAAAAGGATAATGAGGAACCACCTCTCTCATATCATCCACAAGGCTGCTATAGTAAGGTCTTCCAACCCAAGAAGGATAATCTTCATCGTTTTGAAGTCAATTTTATCCAAAATCACAGCCCTGAAGGACAAGTAACACAGTATTAGACACAAACACAGACACCTCAGGTATAATCAAACAGCATGCCAGATGTGACATCTAATACAGTAGCATGATATACTGTATCACATTTAACCTTTCTGCAGTGTGCATTCGGGAGGCATATTATATTTTAACATGCCTGCTGAAATATCCCATATTTTTGCAGTGGCCTAAGAGAATTCTTTGCATCTTTTGCAAGTGTATCTCAACCAGAGATTATGGACGTTTTGACAGTTAGTACTTTGTTGTTTATGTCCATTTTGCTTCAATATGTAATATTCCAACAACTAAATCAAGGCATGGCATTAATTATGTGATGAAATATCATTTAGCCAGCAAGGCGCTGGACATTATTAGGAAGACCCGGTCAGCTGTAAAATCAGTTTTGAATATGCTTAACACATAAAAAAAATTTGCATCACATTTTTCAGCAGGTGTGCTCTACTAACAGTTATGCTGAAAAGTGTAATTGCTCCTGGCAGATAAAGAAGAATTAGCTCCTCTCAGTGGACACAGTTAATATTTTAGCAATAATGTAGAAGCATAACAAATAAACTAATATTTAATCTACTGTTTTATTTTTCAGTAATGTAACATCTAGTAAATAGTATCTTAGCTGTTTGTTTTTCCTCTAATAAAATCCAATTTTGAAAAAAGCATTGCTTCTGACATTATTTACCCTAATATAATTAATCATTTAAAAATGCAAGGGCATGGACATTTACTGATTTAATAAAATTTTCTGTCACCATAGTTTTGATCATCTGTCTGTTGTATCTATCTGTACTTCTAGGTCCAAGCACTCACCACACATCAATTTTACTTGTGTCATGCAATGTGTCTTTTGTTACTTTCGCCTCCCACAAACATCCACAGGGCCAAAGTGGGATTGAACATCTGTCTGTGTCCTGTGTGAAAGTATAAAGCACAGTATTTCACAGTATTTCCATGACCTTTCCTGTCCATCATTCTTTATTGAACAAACTGTCCTTGGTCATTTTCAAGGCACAGTGGCTGTTCAAAAGACATTTCATAACAGCTGCTTAAGATTCAGTTACATAACCTATAAAACTATCCATTATATAATCAAGAAAATCACAAAAATGCACAAGACTCCATATAAATATATGTTTTCTGTCCATATTTTCTGCCTTGTAAAAATGTATTATGTCATATGATTGTAAATTCTATTTGTATTCATTGCTCTCCCCCTTTTCCCCACAGTCTTGACAATGAAACAGCCTCAGCTAGAAAAATGTGCAGTTTCTGTACAGCAAGATCCCAAACATCCATATACAATGAAGACATAAAAACGAGATTCTGGGCAATAGAATCTATTGTCCTCTAAAGTAGAAATGAGATTTAATATAATGAATATGAAAAAATAACAACAATCATTAAGAAATAGATGTCTTTTCCTTCAGAAAATTATTTTGTGTCATTATATAGAATATTATATTATATGAACACATTAATTTATGGAGTATTTAAAATGCAAAGGAGCATATCAATTTTGTTTTCCAGTGAGTTATTAAAGTGTAAAATAAATATATACAAGCCCCCTGCGAACCCTGTATCCTGTACCCTGTAGCAATTTCTTTAACAATTAAGCTATTTAATTCACGGTATATACAGTACAAACTATCAGGGCAGTTGTAGAGTGCTATATGTTACGTCTAGAATTGCTAAATTTTAGTCCCTACAGAAACCCTACTGTAGTTGTAGTTCCTTCAACAATTGATTAATGATGGAGCATTTCCAAATCTGGTATAAAGGCTTAGTACGTCTTTGGGGGCAGTGGTGGCTCAGTCGGTTAAGGCTGTGGGTTACTGCGTTACTGATCGGAAGGTCGGGGGTTCGAACCCCAGCATCGCCAAGTTGCCACTGTTTGAGCCCTTGAGCAAGGCCCTTAACCCTATCTGCTCCAGGGGCGCTGCTCCATAAGCTGGCTGACCCTGCACTCTGACCCCAGTTTCCTAATTGGGATATGTGAAAATTGAGCAATTTCCCTCTGGGATTAATAAAGTTCTATAAAATAAAAAAAAAAAAAATAAAAAATAGTATTATTATAGATGTTCTTGGTGGTCAATATAAACCCAAAATCAATTTTAGATTCAAACATGAATTTGCTGCTTTGTTTTTTTTTATGTTGCTGTCATGTTTCTAAATTTGCTGTTTTGTTTTTTGGTTTGTGTGTTGTATTTTCTTTGTATTTGTTAATGTGTTTTACAGTTTTTAGGCATTGTTAATCCTTGAATAATCCTTACAGTAACTAGAAATAAAGTAAGTCTTCAGCTGAGGCGAAGACTGTATAGAATAAAATATTTTTGTACTGAGAGTGATGATGTGAGGAGAGGAAACATGTTTCAACATTTCATCATTTTGATTTCATCAGACTTTTGCCTGGCTAATATTGTTTTATGCAGACTATTTGTGTATCCCAGTTTGACAACTACTGTCTGTGAAAATACATTGCCTGGCTGTGTATTAAGTAATCATAGGAAACTTGTGATTTTTACAAAGTCATTAATTGTGTGTTTGGCTGATTATCACTGGTTTGGGTTTATTCAAGCTGAGCTTTTATTATTATAATGCCTATGTATCTTGAGCACTTGCAATACTATTAACTGAATAAAGAAATGTTTGAGTGCGGCCAACTCAAAATTCATTAAGTCTCCACATGTGTCCCCGTGGCCATGGCTTTCCATTCCAGCTGTACTGAAGACCACAGACACTAATTTAAAAACAAGAGGAATACCATAAGCACTTGACTAAACAAGGCTGCTATTTAGCTTGCATGGAAAACTGTAGCAGCATAAATAAAATCAAACTTTCGATTTGAACCTACTCAAAAGAAGAAATGTTGGGTCTGTTTAATCAGAACATTTCCTGTGTGTAACTAACAGCCTCTGTGTTGCTGACAAACAGGAAGAAATCTGAACTCACAGATCTCATTCCTGTTTGTGAATGTCAGTTGGAGCTAAATATCTGCAGTTCTTGCTGACAGTTTCTGAGACCTCCTGTGAGAGCGTTAGTGTGCATGTATTTGTGCGAGTGTGTGTGAACGTGTAACGAAGCAGCAGAGACAAACTGCTCAGCTATTGGCTGCTTCTCACACAGTGCTAGTCGCGTCTCTGTGGCTAGAGGGAAGAGCATCAGCTTAGCACTCTCCACTCTGCTGCTGCCACATAGCAAGGTAGGACAGCGACAGCCACACTCACAGACAACTTCACACTCATTCGATTCACTTTACAATTACAGCTAGTTTATCAAGTAACCTGTGTGTTTTATAGGAAGGATGATAAGCTTTTGAGCGTTGCAGTGCTGTTGGTTGGGAACCTTTTAGAGAGAGACTGCAGGATTATTATGGGGTATCAAACCACCAAGTAATAAAGAGATACTGACTTTAAGCTCACAGTATTGCAAATGGGTGCAAGTTTACAGATAGATAGGTAATTGCATGTATGACCCATTTCTTTATGTTTCTTTCAATGTGATTTTTGCTGCAGTGTTATCTGGCATGAGAAGCAGATTTGGGGTAAATTTTGCATTTTGCAAGCCTTTCACAGAAATTACATTTTAAGATTATTATATTTAGGAGGAAAGAGAATCATGTTTATGTTGCATTCTAAACACACAATTTATCATTTGATCATTTTATACAATTGCAGCATAATTTTTGAATATATATCTCTCTTTCTCTGTAAATATAGATGTCATTATCTTTTGAAATTATACTATTTCGGATACCAGCACAGATTTTTCTGCACCCGTCAGCATTATTCCTGATAGCTTGGCAGTTGCAAAGTTTCATATTGTGAGCTGGAGAAATTATATTATATGGAGATTATTGGTACAAATGTCCTTGTGGATGAGCTTTTGGTTGTTTTTTTTTATGTTTATGTACATGGATAGATATATAGACATGAAAATAAGTGCAGAAAAAAGTGCAGATTTGAAATGCTAGTGAATAAATATTAAATGCTTTTCCAAACCATTAGCATATACTGTACTGTATGTAGGACAGAAATCAAAGAAATCAGAGTGGATGGAAAGTCAGTGGAACTGATTGCTGATGATGAGTTTGTGCTCCGTCATTAAAAAAGGCAAAATGCAGGAGGCAATTGAAATTCTGTACCAATGAGAACTTGTTTATATGTTGTTAATGGATGAACTTGAAATCATAAATCACTCTTAGATGGAACAATGTTTTTGCATTCTCCAAATGTGATATAATAATTGTAAAATTGGGTTAAAAAATACATATGGTTCAGTTTGTGTACATTTATTTGCTGTATCAGAGCCACCTTTTTTTATGACTATTCTCTTGTGAAACTTGTGAAACATGTGCCCCTGCTGTGCGGTGACAGATGGAGCCTAATCAAGCTGTCTCTTAAGGCTGTGAGCTTTTCAGAAAAGTGGCTGGCTGGAGGTCTGAATGGCCAACCCACGCACTGCCGAGTCACTTTAACTTCAACTCTGATTATGATTCACAGGTTATTGTGCTTCAGAGAGCAAAATGTCCTTGAAATTAAAAAGCTAATTATTACACCTTCTTGATTCTCATTGAAGCAGGCAAATTCTCTAGGTTCTGAATGCTTATATGAATTTTTTATATCTCTATTGGAGGATGAGAGAAATGGAAGAGAAAAGCCAATCTGTATTACATAACCTTGATCTGACCACTGATCATCGAACTACACATGAGCACCCCTGCAATCCATGCATGTTGCGCAATCAATTACTAACCACATAGCTCATTATGGAACGGTTGGAGTGGAAGAATTGCCCGAAGTGACAGGCATCACAGACCAAAGCATACATATAATGGCAAATCTGACATTAATGCCATTTAAAGGTTCATGTCTTTATCCTGCAATCACAATCAGAAAGCATGCACATTTTGATAGGAAAATAGTTTACTTAGCAACAGCATAGAGATGATCGCCTGCTGGCAATTCTGGCTAGAGACTATGGTAGATGTTTGGCTTCAGAAATACCTCTGTTTCTCTGGGTCTTTCTTCACCTCTAATGTCACTGAATTATTTATTGCATACTGATTATTATGACACAAGTGCTGAGACTAGGAGGCTGTGAGCATGGACGTTTACTCACCAGCTGAGCTGTTATACCTTCTGGGCTGTTGCCATGGTACTCGACACTTTTCCCTGTCTGTTGTTTTCTTTGTTTTCTTTTAATTTCATTGCTCTTTATGCTTCTTGTAGAGTTCGTTTAGTTGAAATCATGCATAGAAGTTGAAGTGGAGACCAATTGAAGGTTTTTTTTTATAACTATATATGAATGCTTAAGCTTTGAAGAAGTATTCTGAGAGATACATTGTTGTGGAGAGGTGTTACATGGGAACAAAGATTATAGATAAGAGCAAAGACTGCAGATTGTGATGACGCAACACAGAAATGTTGATGAAACACGTTCTAGAATAGCCAGTGGAGTTTAAGTGTATTCTGTAGTAAATCTATACTTTGTAGCCAGTGACTCTTGTGTGAAAGAGGTTTAGAATTAGAATACACATTATACTAAAACTTGGTAAAGGTACTGTACTGGTAAACCCATTGTTAACTTTCAGCAAACACACAATCAGTAGATGTAAATGCGCTATACCGTACAATCAAGTGATATGCAATTTTTATTTGTGATTCCAGCCTTTTAACTGTGGATAAAACAGATAAATACAGCAAATTTATATCTAATTCTGCTTAGTTGAGTTTTGTGTAAAGTTCTGTGTTAGAACAAAAAATAGGGATGTTTCATTATGGGATTCTGATCTGTTTCATTCACTTCTTCTCTTCAGCTTAATGGCCGATAAGCCCAATAAAATGCAAAGATCACGGTGCATCATACAGTACTGTACGTGTGTGAAGAACCCATTCTGCATGCTTACATAAGGGAAGCACTTAATTACTTAATTCCATCAGGTTTCAGCCTTTGCTTACTCAATGTCACTCAATGTTTGAAAGGATTCTCTACAGTAGTAAACAAATGTAGCCTTTCCGGTTACATAACGTAAAATCCATTATTTGAAGGGCTTTAAACAAAGTGCAATGTTATTTACAGTTTGCAGTGAATGGATTGTGTGGTCGCACACTTTTAACAGGGAAAGACGTGAACATTTGAACCAAATGTATTTGCTTCAAAGGGTACTGTAATTTGGGTTAGGGTTTAAGGTCAAGGTCTGGTCATGACATCAAGGTAAGGTAAGGTACCCATAATGATGCTATTAGTATGTAAGCATAAATTATGTTTCCATTTAACACATGTTCCCCATAATACAGGGTGGGGCATTTATATGTTGTTGTTGTTGGTCTTTCGGCTGCTCCCGACAAGGGGTCGCCACAGCAGACTATCCAGTCCGCACTACAACTTGGCACAGTTTTTACACCGGATGCCCTTCCTGACGCAACCCTCCCATTTTATCCGGGCTTGGGACCGGCACTGCATCCAGTGGCTGGGGTTTGGGCACCGGCTGAGAATCGAACCCGGGCCTTCCGCATGGCAGGCAAAACACCTACCACTGAGCCACCAGTGCCCATATACACCTTAATAAAATGGGAATGGTTGGTGATATTAACTTCCTGTTTGTGGCACATTAGTATATGTGAGGGAGAAAACTTTTCAAGATGGGTGGTGACCATGGTGGCCATTTTGAAGTCGGCCATTTTGGATCCAACTTTTGTTTTTTCAATCGGAAGAGGGTCATGTGACACATGACTTTATTCTTTCATGAGTTATTTACAAGTTTATTAATTAAGTTATAAAATGTTATAAATAAATGTGTTCAATGTGATGCCCATTGTGTTGGATTGTCAATGCAACCCTCTTCTCCCAGTGTGTGAAAAGTGGGAGAAGAGGGTTTCATTGACAATCCAACACAATGGACAGCACATTGAACACATTTTAATATCACTGTTAATATCACCAACCATTCGCATTTTATTAAGGTGTATCCATATAAATGGCCCACCCTGTATATTACTTACATTAATAAAAAAAAATTGTTTCATGTTAATGAATATTGGTCTTAAATAAGTACAGGTGCTTAAAACAAGGTTCAGTTATACACCAAACCTTGCTTAATATGGCTTAATGTTTTTCAGCCATATCATTTTGATGCAAAACATTAAGCCCACCAATGTGCAGGTTCCCCTTGTGGTACCCGGGCAGCTCTGCCCCCTCAGGGGATGACTCCACAATATCTCTGGGGGGTGCAGTAGTGACTGGCACCAGGACATTGGAACTGGATCCTTTGGGTGCTGTGAGTTGTGAGGTGGGACCTCTATGGCTTGGACTTGCTTGCCCGGCATATCCCATGGGTGCTTGATTGGAGTGGCATTTAAGGAATTTGGAGGCTGGGTCGGCAGCCTTGTGCTTGTCTGGACACGTTGCAGCAGTCTGTGGTGCACTGGGCCTTCTGGTGTCTTTCTATCGTGGCCAGTATTGATTTTTTCAGCAAGTTGTGCTGCATTGGCTTTTCTGAGGGATCATACCGGGTTGGCTGGCCTTTGGGCCGCCCCCCCAGGCATAAGTGAGCCTTGAATGCACATGATCATGTCACCAGTTTACTGGTATTTAATTCATTATCAGTGATAATGTGATTTCTGATCACTGTACAACACAAATAATCTTAACCCTTGCCTGTTACTGTACATAACAAAATACTGTACATTCCAGAAACTGTGCTAAAATAAATGTGTACTCAATACTCAGCTGCCTGTTAATGCCTGTTAAAGACTAATCATCACATATAAGTATAATGCCATGTTACTAGTTAATGGCCTCCGATCTGGAATTTATACTGTGTTTACTTCTTTATACTTATAAAAAAAATGTTTGTTTTGTTTTTTTCTCCTTGTAGGGAGCAGTAAGTAAAAATCCAGAATCAGTGGGGATAGAAGTGAATGACGGTTTATCTCCCATTGAGAATCAGAAACAGACAGAACTTAAGACCCTCTCCAACACAGTCACCATGGAGACAAGTGAGCAATCCAACACAGGAAATATACCAGACTATGAGATGGAAGTCCAGGAGACCGAATTAATTGAAAACAAGCTCATAAGTGCTGAAGATGAGCAGGTTTGCAATGATGATGTTCTATTCGAATCCTTGAATGCCAATGTATCTGATGCCATTTTAGCAGACTTGCCACCCACAGTGACAAATGGTGATGAATTTGAAGATATGCTCCCTCCTAAAGAAGCTTTAGTATTAGATGATACAAATGGTGAGCTTAACCGTAATGAATCTATCACCTCATCTGTGTCTGATACCCCATCTAGTGCTGAGAGTATGTATGAGAATGAGGCGATGCAAAAAAGACAGGATTCAGTTAAAGAGGAACTGTTAAAAAACATTGTGCCTGTAATAGAGGATGCTGAAGATGTAGATATAGTAGATCCACTTGAAGCAGAATTTCATTCAGACATCTTAGATGGCTTAGCCTGTGAAGTAGATGAATCTTTGTTGGAATCATTTATCCGGGAAGAAGTTATGTCAGACATTTCAAATGAATCTGGTCAAAATCCTGAAGACTTGGATGAGTGTCTATTGGTGGAAATCGCTGCAGCATCATCTGACAGTGATACTGATGAAAAATGGAGAACAATATTTTCTTCCTCCATTAATAAGGAGGATGATGACTCCTATCTTGACAGCCTTCAATTAAGTGCACAAGAGCTTTTCATTCAAAAGCCTGCAGTGGAAACAGTGAAGAACCAATTAGATTTACAGGAAGATCCTGAGCAGGAAGTGCCTGTAGATGCTGTGTTGGAGCAACCTGAAAGTTCTCCAACTTATGTGCAGCCTACACAAGAGATCTCTTATAATCCCTCCACACTATTCCATGGCTTGTCCAAAATATCTGAAGATGAAGAGGAGCTCGGGAAGGCTTCTGTAAACCATAAAGACTTTTCATCTACTTGTGTCAAGGCAGACTCAAACAAGAAAATGCCAAAAGATTACTGTGTGATTCAAGAGATGAAGAGTGAAAACGTCAGTACAGAGCACGTGGATTTCAGAGTTGCGCGCAATCAGTGGCTGCAGATGGAGGAGCAAACAAAGACCTTCACAAACCAGCCAGTCATCAGGCCTGTGACCTGCCAAGGCAACCACAGCTATATGTACACACCAGTGCGCAACATTGACAGGCAGAAGAGGGAAGCTGAATTAGAAAATTTGTCACTTGCCAGAGACTACCAACAGAACCATTTTAGCCCATGCTCAGAAGATTCAGGTGTCGATGACTCTAGTTTCAGGTCACCTTATGATGACCCAGAGACCCCAGTCGAAAAAGAGATTCGCTCTCCCATTGAAATCCAAAGACGTGAAAGGGGAATGTCTAAATCGTACTCCAGTGACTGTGTGCCAGGAAAGGGAAAACCAGTCATCTTGAACCCTGGGAAATTATGTCAAGAGGTTGACGTGAAGAGAAAAATGCTTGAACATCAGGAAGATGATTGTAAATTATCCCCCAGCACCCAGATGCCATCATTCATCATTACATCCTCCCCAACAAGAACAAATAAGCATGAAATGGAAGCCAATAATGTCATTATCCTCGAACCTGAATCCAACCATCAAAGCCCACGTCATGCTGGGAAGCTGGTGACATCAAAATCTGCTGATTGGAGATCAGAGGAAAACCCCAGCGTAATAATACTGGAAACATCGAACCTCATTATTCGAAGTGCATCAGAGCTAAACCTTAACTCTGCCTCTGCAGTACCTGAAGAGAAAGCTTTTCTCAACAACCCGTTTTTCAAGCTGCGGTCCCGGAGCACCCTCTCTTTGGTCGATGAAGAGATTAAGATGGTAAAGCAGCGAGAGGAAGAACTGAAAATACAACGAGAAAGTATTTACTTGAAAGAGAATTTCCTGGCTTCTCCCAGTCTGCTGGACAGCACATATGACAAGCAAGGTTTGTGCATCCTCATACTGAGAACTTTTCTTATTTCCATTATAATTCAATTGAGAATCTTTTAAGCTTCCTCACTTGTTGGCAAATATGGATCATGCAAGTTTTTTTTTTTTTTTTACATTTAGAGAAACATTATAAAGTCATTAACTTCTAATTTTCAGATGATATTCCATACAAATGTAAATCATCTCCCTCATCCCCTATGAAGACTTACAAGATGGATCGGTCAACCCTGTCCTGTGATCACAGAGTGAGTTCCAGTCAATCTGAAGTCTATACACATAGTTTATACAGTATATGGCCAAAGGTTTATGGATACCTGACCATCACACAACATGTGGACCTTCATCAAACTGTAGCCACAAAGTTTAAAGTCCTTGAATGCAGCAGTATTAAACATTACCTTTACTCTAACTAAGGGCCCTAAACCTTTTCCAGCATACAGTAGGGTCTCTGTACACAAAATAATGTACCTGTACATGAAGGCATGGTTAGTGAAGGTTGAAATGGAAAACTTTTGGCCTAAACGTAGCTGTTACCACAACACCATTGAACACCTTTGGGATAAATTGGATAGCTGACTGATCTCACAAATGCTCTTTTGGCTAAATGGTGAAATCCTCATTTCCATGTGTCAAAATCAATTGGAAAGTCTTCTCAAAAAGAGTGAAGGTTATCATAAAAGCAAAGGGGGACTACTGTAAGTCTCGAATAGGATTTTAAACTCATATATACTGTAGGTGTGACAGTCAGGTGGCCATATAGGATATTTGTGAATCATTGTTTTGATTATATGATATAATAATACTGGAAATGTAGCTCATCCTTTCACTTTCAACTTACGTTAACTATTTGCCTCCATAGTTTCCTGAGGCCTATTCTGGTGGTCGCCGTAAAAGTGCCATGGCTCTGCGGTGGGAAGCAGGGGAGTTTGCAAATAACTAGAGAGAAACAGACTAGATATCAATCAGTAATTATCCTTGTTCTTTGTAAGAAACGTAAAGCACCGCTACAGACTGATACCGAGTTCATCATAAGCACATGCTGTTGCTTGTGTGATATTTGCAGCTTTCATTTATGTTCTCTCAGAGTCTAGAGATCTGAGCGCTTGGCAAGATGCCTGAATGTTGCTGAATCTTAGTAGTTCAGTGTATGCTTGTTCTTGTCATAAATGTCCGAAAAGATTTTAAGCATATTTTATTGTAATGTCTTAGTACAGAGTTCAGGAAAATGTGTCCTGTATTTTCATACTGTATTTTCTTGTACGGCAGGTAAGTAGATTTATCTGGGCTATACCTAAATATGTAAAACTACAAAGATTACTTGGGTTATTTCTACATTGATTCTGCACTACAATGAAGCCAACCTAAGATATTCCATTAGGCAATGTCTTCTACTAACTTTTTAAACTGTAAGTCAGTATTTGGACCAATACAGGTAGTCTACATGGACACTCTCCTTTTATGACAAGATCTTCACCTTTTAATATACATATTGCATAGATCCAAAAAGGAGAGTAACTTAAATATAAACACTGAGATTTAACTGGTTTTTTTTTTTTGTGTAAATGTAGAATCATAATGTAATGCATTCCTATTTGTCTAAAACATATTTGTATGCTCATGTGACTCTGTTTAGGGCTATTAGGTCTAGGTCTAAGTATTATGTAAGTATTGCTAGTTTTTATTCATATACGCCATCAGCAAGTACACATACTGTATGCATTGCTTTATATCTGAGAAAAGAATGGGGAAAAAACAACATTCAAGTTGTTGTAATTTAAATGAGCATTGAAACAATAAAATTTAACAATAATGAAAATATGACTTCTTTCTTACATAGCTAAAATTCTTTAAAAGGTAAAGAAATAAAAAAGGTCTGATGAATGACCTTTTAAATAATGTGAAGCCAGACTGGTAATAGATTTACATAAAAAAAAAATAGCATGTCTAACTGATGCATATAGCTCTATCAGAAGAAGAGCTCAAGAAAGTCGCAAAGCAGTAAACAAGACATTTATTGAAGCCAAAGCCATTAGGCAAAAGTGTTCCTTTTAATTTGTACATACATTTACATGATTGGTGCATACACAAAATGCATAATGATTTGTATACAAAATTGAAAAGGCAGTCACAGTGCAAACCATTAATATAAACTTAAGCCAACTGGCCTCAACCTTTTTGTGGCTTCTGCATATTATAATGAATTGTGTTAATCCAGTAGATTTTTGCTTTTACACTCAGCAGCTATTAGAATGTTTATGAAGTTTAAATTTTGTTCACGGCAGAGTATGCACAGCTACTGAAGACCACATACTGAAATATTTGGGGCATACCCTTATTCATGAACATTTTTATTGCAAAGAAAATTCTTAGAATTGTGGACGTTTCCCATAAATTCTGCTAAAAATGAAAGAGTAGATACTAGTAAAGATAAAAAGTTATTCATGAAGCATCTTAACTATTAGAAGGACTCCTGATGTGATAAACTGTTAGGGGTAGTGGGAAAGTTGTTGAGCTAAGAGTTTCTTAAGTAAATAGTGGAAAGACTAAGTATCTGCTCCCATGTTTAATACATACAAATCAAAACCAAATGTCCAAAATGGACATGAAAGTAATAATGGAAAACGGATATAATGATAATGGACATTACCAGCAAGGTGAAAATAAAATAAAAGCATCAGCATGCTGAAAATATCAGCATACTGAAAATAATTCATTCATTCATTCATTCATTTTCTATACCGCTTAATCCTGTGTTCAGGGTCGCGGGGGACCTGGAGCCTATCCCAGGAGACTTCGGGCACTAGGCGGGGTACACCCTGGACAGGGTGCCAATCCATCGCAGGGCACACACACATACACACACTCACACACCCAATCACACACTACGGGCAATTTAGGAACGCCAATTAGCCTAACCTGCATATCTTTGGACTGTGGGAGGAAACCGGAGTACCCGGAGGAAACCCACCAAGCACGGGGAGAACATGCAAACTCCATGCACACAGAGACGGGAATCGAGCCTGGCCGGGGAATCGAACCCAGACCCTGGAGGTGCAAGGCGACAGTGCTAACCACTACACCACCGCGCCGCCATACTGAAAATAAAATAAAGTAAATAAAAATATGTATAAATAGGCAAAATAGGCCTGTAAAGTAAAGCCTTATATCCTAATTAAGAGCATTTTGTAGTGATTTGTGATGAACTTTTCATACCAGTACCCAAGCCGATAAGAGAGCCAACCTGACCCACCAAACCCACTCTAAAATGTGCAAATCAAGCACTAGCACCTGCCGGCCAACCCACAATAAAGGCTTATGTACTTCATTAGCACTAGACTGATAAATGGGACACAGGTTCGGATTAATAGCAGATAGCAAAGAAGCGTGGGAGAATTTTCACTCTAATAAATATAGTAAATTAAAATTAAAATAAAAAACAAACCCGGCAGTTTTCATTATTATTAAACATTACATACATCAATTTTATATGCATAGAACTGCATTATAAAATTATCTGTGAACCCAAAACATCTTAGATGACACTAAAGTAAAGAATGTGTGACTTAATGCAGTGTTTCTCAACTGGTGGGTCATTTTCAGTGGGTCGCGGAGTGTGTGGGCAAAAGAACAACAAAAGTAAAATTTTTAACTTATTTTGCTTATACCAGACTTTTATTTTGAAATGTGTGCGCGACAACCATACTGTTTGACACGTGAAATTTCATTTAATTATAGCAACAAATATGTCGAAGTGCAAGTATGACCCCGAATATGTAAAGTATGGATTTACATATATTGACGACAAAAAAGGCTTAAAACCTCAGTGTCATATGTAGTGACTAGTGAGGTGATATTTCTATAATTTGATACATTTTGTTAAATGGCAGCAATAAAATATTGTTTATTTGTAAGTCTTGATGATTTTCTTATGATTTATCTGTCACTACTTGTGTATGTTAACAAATAAATACAAATTAATTATAAATTCCTAAAATTATATTATAGTTCCTAAAAATGTGGGTCGCGGCTTGATGACCAGGTAAAAATGTGGGTCCCATGGACAAACCAGTTGAGAACCACTGACTTAAGGTATACTGTATATAATTTAGATTAAACAGATATACAAGCAAGAGTTTTCCTTTATGATATACCATACTAGTATTGAAACTTGCATTTTCACTCATTCCTCAAATCGGAATTATATATTTTTTACATTTGATATTAAACAAAGTTCAGTTTGGGGTATGAGAAATGGTAGGAAATGTAGAGTCTAGTACAAATCTAGGCAATTTTTTTCTTTTCTAATTAAACCAATGCAAACATGAGTATTTGGTTTTCACAATATCTTTAAATTCAAATGATTATACTATGAATATTGATTGTCAAATACTGTATAACAAAAAAAATAATCACTCACCATCCACTATATTAGAAAATCGAAACCTCCTGTGTTCATTCAGCACTCTCAAAACATGATTTATGTTGCTACAGATTCATGAAAAATAATCAAAGAAAAAAAAATATTCTGATGAAACAGATTCAAGCATTGATCAAATAATGAGACATTCTGTACATTTTTCCTTGTGACAATATCAGGTCAGCCCTCTGTGTCATTGCTTGGCACATAAAATTTTGGCCTGGAAAATAGACTTCTGCTGGAATGTTGAATTTAAAGGCTTGACCAGTTTATCCAGTGTGATGCACTTAGAACAACCTCAAATAAGGCCTTTTCAGCTTCTCGAAGAGTAGCCGAGTACAACAGCAGACATCAGTAGTGCACATGGCTTGTGATCCTTTTAGATCATACCTCAATGATGCTAGCAAGAAGAAAAGCCAGAAATCCAAGATTTCCACACAGGTAGACTACCAACACAATTATTTTAAAAGACGAACCCTGGAAAAGAAGAAATTAAGTTAAAGTCAGCTCCAGAATTATTGTCATCCCTTGTAAAAATGGGTAGTTTAAAATTTTATTTTTTAATTAACTGTGGTAAAAGAAATCTTAACAAAACTTTGTTCATTCAGTTAAAACCAAAATATTTAAATCACAAATGAATTCTTCATAGAAAATATAATTTTCTTTTTCAAACCAAGGATTACACTAGTTCTCAGGCTGAATATACACCAAATTTATCCATAGAAACAAAACAAATCAGTGTATGTGTTCTAACCTTGCTCTCATTCTGGGATGGAACAAACAGAATCTCCTCTTTGTCTTCTGTTTGGAGATTTTCTGTGTAGACCTGAAAGTTTCTAAAAATGTGCCCTAAAATATAAGCCCATTGTGTGAGATTTTGAATGAAAAGTCACTTCATGATGTATGTCACTTTGATAAGGCATTTTGCTACATCCTGTAAAACTGTTTGAATAAAATTGCCAACACAAAGCATGTTCTGACCTGCTCTAATTGCACATTAGTCATTAGCATTCAGAGCAACAACACAACTCTTAACAACAAACAAAAAGCCTTTTACAATTTAATGCAATCTGACAGATCAGTTGATTGTCTTGCCACAAGCATAGCAGCTTTAATCACCTCTATGGCTCAAATTATTGCTCTGAATGGCAAGTAAGGTCATACAAGAGAAGCGAGAGTGTAAAAAGCCATAGAGATTTTTTTTTTTTATATTATAAATGGATTGTAAGAGCACTGACCTATGGGGAACAGACCCCTCCTGTGAACCTCTAGTGCCAAGTCTGCCAGCACAAACCAGACCACACAGGCTGCAAGGAGTCCTGTGGTCCAGGGGGCAGGGAGCAGCAGTGCCTGCTGATGGATGCCCAGGAAGATGGCCACGACTAAAATCAAGAGGTAAAACAATATAAATTACACCCTTTCCTAGGGATGGGGGGAAAAAATCTGTATTGCAATGCAAAACTGTAACATTATGAATTGATTGGTATCTATTACAGTATGTATCTATTATAACTGACAGAATGCTAAACAGGTTAAGCTTCTTATCTGTTATTTAAAGATTAACTATAATTAAAATATTTTTTATTTTTCATTACTTTTTTTGTGATAATCTTTTATATAGTTATACCATCTAGTGGCAAAGATGTTACTTACCAGCGAGCACCTGTGCTACAGTGCCATTGCCCAAATGGAACCAATTAAAAATATATCTCCTTAGGGGGGGGGGAATAAATAAATAAATCAAACAGTAAATGAGGAATACACAATAATAATGCATTCTAATTATGGCTTTGTCTGACTATATACATATATATACAAATATACATATAATTGACAGTAATATTGTTGACAGTATTTCTCCTTTAATGAACAACCAATGGCCATGTAGTACTGATTTATATAAAACACTACTGACCAGATGGTAGTGTCAGTACAATGTCAGTACAAAACCTACCGTACTATAGGTGTTCAGCTATAGTGTGACCAAAAAATGGATTTAAATAAGGATCACCCTGTTTTACCTGGAGGAGTCTGGAGCAGGTCTAAACAGAGCCACAATGGGTTGGATCACGGCCAGAGCCATGACGGTACAGCCGAAGTAAGGATGTGAGCCTGCCCGCTAAGGAAAACACATACAAAGTCTTACCTTGGAAGATATGATTATTGCTAATCTTTTACTCCCATGCTTTTGTCTCCACACAGTGAAGCTGGAACAGCTATTAATGAATCACACGCTAGACACCCAAGTGTGTAGTGTTGCCAGGTGATTTTTGAAAAGGATAGTCAGCCTGCGTGTTCAACATTACAATGGTGAAACATCGACCTCTATTGGTGACAGTGTAGCATAATGCCTACTGGTAGATTTATGGAAAGAAAACAGAGAACCCAGACAAAACCTGGGTTCCTGGGAAGAACAGTCAATTCTTTGCACAGACAGTAATATTAATTTAAAATCGAAGAAGAGACCCTGGAACAGTGAACCATCAACACTACTTTTTTATGTCATAATAATGAAATTCGTTAGTTATATAGCCAGATATCCGAATACATCTAAAAGCTTTGGGGAAATGGAAATTTCCACTATTTAGTAATAATAATAAATAGCTTTTCTGTTGTAACTTTGTAATTTTTTCCCTTATGTGCATTCTGTAAGGACAGACATGTGAGTGTGTGACACATTCAGACATTATGAGAAGTCATATCGGTACACATTTGGTGGCGGGAAAACGTGACACACAGATGAGCATTAGTCACACCAACTGTGTGTGTAGTGTGTATTACCTTGCTCCAGCCTCTCCTGTATACAAAAGGCAATATGAAGCCGATGCATGTTAGTAGGATCATGAGTAACATAAGACCTCTGTGAAACTGCGGAGACAATGTTTCGTATTTTCAACATCAGTAACAAACAATAATTATCATGTCTTTTTCTATTGTCATATCTATTTAGTTTTTTGTTTTTTTACCTGAAACCACACTCTCTGTCCACAAACAGTTGTTTCAGGCCAGTCAGGTTTAAAGTATCTGGCTATAATTACTCCAGTGCTGACGGTTGTCATCCAGCCAATGAGCATAAACGCAGCTATAAATACAGAAACAATTTGTTAGATCTAATCATTTAGCACTCGTGGTTTGAATAAGATGCATTCAAAGATCCGCACGTTCTATTCACACACTCACCATGAAATTTGATGAGTAAGGGAGCACGAGAGCCACTCAGATCCTCTGGAGGACCGGTAATAACTACTTGCTTTGCCGAAATAAGGGGCTGGCGATCATGTCTGTGGGTTCTCCCTACAGTAAACAGAAGAACGGAGAAGCATTAAAGGCATATGGTGAAATATTACCCGTGTACAGCATACTGTTTCAAGAGGACTGTTTTATTGTAAAGAAAATAACACATGGGGTTTACCATTCTCTGCCCGACCATGAGCCATGAACAGGTAGTGCATCTGATCCAGATCGAATCGCCCTTCATTAAGGGTTGGGATGTGTATGTTTCTAAGAAAGCTGCACTGGATTACCCCATCAGCCATCTGCCATGCTGTGTCTCTCAAAACATTCTGGAGAAGCAAGAGGGCAAAGAGCAGAGAGAGAGCATTCTGATATCATATCAGGAATATTACTTAAACACAGTTGTTTTTCAAGGCTGACTTGAAGGCTAAAACATATATTGTGGAGCAATGTCATTTTTAAAGGAATAATGTGGAGGGGGGGTACAATTTTCCTTCTTTAAATGACAAAAAAGATTTTCTCATTATATATACACTGGAATGACTATTCTTTATAAAAAAAATAAATAATGACATTTGGGAAGAGCAAAATGATTTCGCTATGCAATACGGTCATGATACATTTTCATCAGTTTTTTCATAATTTTCTTACCCCATTGTTATTTACTAAAAGTGTATTTTTTTGCATAAATATTTTATGTTTATTCCTAATTAATACATTCTTAATTTAAAATAAACAGTTTCCTCATTTTGTTACTACTTTAATAATTAAATCAAAGCAAATGAAAAAATCTTACACAGCATGCATCACAAAGGCAATCGAGATATGTTTGACAAATCAACCGCCCGCAAAAAGTGCCACCCATTCATATTAAACTGCATCCAAACAGACTTGCCTACAGTATGTCATTGCCACTGTATAAGATAACATTATTAGCTAGAAGTAAGGTTAGCTAGAATATGGTTTTTGCATAGAGTGTGCACATTAGTTTACTATCTACTAGTTAGCACTAGTTAATATTTCAGGGATGCAAACATTAATAATGTTTATATAAAGTTAACATTTTCTATATCAGTCATTTGTTTAGCCATGTACTGTAACTGTAATATACAGTGGTGTGAAAAACTATTTGCCCCCCTCCTGATTTCTTATTCTTTTGCATGTTTGTCAAACAAAATGTTTCTGATCATCAAACACATTTAACTATTAGTCAAAGATAACACAAGTAAACACAAAATGCAGTTTTTAAATGAGGGGTTTTATTATTTAGGGAGAAAAAAAAATCCAAACCTACATGGCCCTGCGTGAAAAAGTAATTGCCCCCTGAACCTAATAACTGGTTGGGCCACCCTTAGCAGCAATAACTGCAATCAAGCGTTTGCGATAACTTGCAACGAGTCTTTTACAGCGCTCTGGAGGAATTTTGGCCCACTCATCTTTGCAGAATTGTTGTAATTCAGCTTTATTTGAGGGTTTTCTAGCATGAACCGCCTTTTTAAGGTCATGCCACAACATCTCAATAGGATTCAGGTCAAAACTTTGACTAGACCACTCAAGTCTTCATTTTGTTTTTCTTCAGCCATTCAGAGGTGGATTTGCTGGTGTGTTTTGGGTCATTGTCCTGCTGCAGCACCCAAGATCGCTTCAGCTTGAGTCGACGAACAGATGGCCGGACATTCTCCTTCAGGATTTTTTGGTAGACAGTAGAATTCATGGTTCCATCTATCACAGCAAGCCTTCCAGGTTCTGAAGCAGCAAAACAACCCCAGACCTTCACACTACCACCACCATATTTTACTGTTGGTATGATGTTCTTTTTCTGAAATGCTGTGTTACCTTTACGCCAGATGTAACGGGACACGCACCTTCCAAAAAGTTTAACTTTTGTCTCGTCGGTCCACAAGGTATTTTCCCAAAAGTCTTGGCAATCATTGAGATGTTTTTTAGCAAAATTGAGACGAGCTTTAATGTTCTTTTTGCTTAAAAGTGGTTTGCGCCTTGGAAATCTGCCATGCAGGCCGTTTTTGCCCAGTCTCTTTCTTATGGTGGAGTCGTGAACACTGACCTTAATTGAGGCAAGTGAGGCCTGCAGTTCTTTAGATGTTGTCCTGGGGTCTTTTGTGGCCTCTCGGATGAGTTGTCTCTGCGCTCTTTGGGTATTTTTGGTCGGCCGGCAACTCCTGGGAAGGTTCACCACTGTTCCATGTTTTTGCCATTTGTGGATAATGGCTCTCACTGTGGTTCGCTGGAGTCCCAAAGCTTTAGAAATGGCTTTATAACCTTCACCAGACTGATAGATCTCAATTACGTTTGTTCTCATTTGTTCCTGAATTTCTTTGGATCTTGGCATGATGTCTAGCTTTTGAGGTGCTTTTGGTCTACTTCTCTGTGTCAGGTAGCTCCTATTTAAGTGATTTCTTGATTGAAACAGGTGTGGCAGTAATCAGGCCTGGGGGTGACTACAGAAATTGAACTCAGGTGTGATAAACCACAGGTAAGTTATTTTTTAACAAGGGGGGCAATCACTTTTTCACACAGGGCCATGTAGATTTGGAGTTTCTTTTCTCCCTTAATAACGTAAACCTTCATTTAAAAACTGCATTTTGTGTTCAATTATGTTATCTTTGACTAATAGTTAACGGTTTTTGATGAGCAGAAACATTTAAGTGTGACAAACATGCAAAAGAATAAGAAATCAGGAAGGGGGCAAATAGTTTTTCACACCACTGTACATGTGTAATCTGATGAGTACCTCTGAAGCCATCTCTGGATGTGTCCTTCCCTCAACATAAGCTGCACTGATGCTGACACGATCTTGGTCCCTAATACATATGTAAACGTCATCTTCCCCCTGAAAACAGGCAGACGTACATTTACAGAAGACATCTCCACAAAAAAAAATAACAAACTGTGCTGTAGCCAAGAACATATAGCACTACCATCCATTTATCAGTTGATAAGGCAAAGGAGATATAACCGGCAGCTGGTCCACTGAGCTCAAACTTTACATCCTGTTTGACTTTTGTGAAGGACAGGAAGTAACAGAGTGTATCATTCTCAGGATTGCAACCTTCTGGATCCCTCAGGCAAGTCTTTGTAGTTCCACAGCCTTCTGACGTGAACTGCAAGGAAGTCTGATAAGGAGCAAAGAAACATTTATTTTCCAGAGGCAACTACTTTTAACATATTCTTCATTAGTGACCAGATTCATTTATGACTAAAAGTCAAGTTTATCAGAAAAGAGGAAATCTCTTTACTCTTTAAGAAGAGAGAATAAAGAAATCAATAAAATCAGATATCACTGAAAGGATCCACGCCCTGCTCGAACAATATGAAACAGTGGGCAGAGTATGAGTTCACTGCAAGTACTGTAATATGCAAATATTCACTGTGGGCTCCCAGCTGAAGAATACAATTTAAATGCGCCTAATAAACACAAGCATGCCATCCTGGCTTAAATGAAAAAATCCTACTATGATGCTGAGGTTGGACAAAGCTACAAGAGGTATGACATCACACTGTAAATGACATGCTACACAAGGTGTGTTTGGAGTAGGGCTTCATATGTACAAACTGTAATATACCATTCTGGGAAGTGAATACAACGGCTCAAGGCAGTTTAAAAAGATAAATGAGCCGTTCCGAAAGACATCATTTGTTTGGATTATTACTTTGCGTATTATCCTAACCCTAATAACTGTAATTTCAGCTTTGTTAGAAAACTGATGCATGCTCAGACATGGTCAGGACAGACGAGACGATCATGGATACGTGTTTATTAAAAATGAGAGAATACTATTACTTACTGTAAGCAAAGGCAGCTTTATGATAAAACAGAAATTAGGACAAACTAAACTTGTTGTGTAGCAGAACTCACTGGGTGGGGCAGAGGCGTAGGAGCTGTGGTTGTCTGAGGAGATAGTGATTGTAAAGGAGGTGCACCCTTTTGCGACACTACATTACTTGGTAGCTTCACCCAAAACAGATCATATTTCTGAAGCACAGTTATTCTGAAAAGCATAAAACATATACATCAAGTCCTCACTTAGGAAACTGGCTAGAAACAAACAATCAGTGTAATGGGCACTCACAGAAACTGGACACTAGGCGGAGAATCCTGTGGTGCTGTCCACATCACCTGAACTTTACTTTTATGTTCACCACTGGTGTGACTGACAGCAGAGCCCTTACAAAATAGTTCAACAATACCATATATTTGAAAAAAGTAATAGAGTTGCACAACATTAACAACAGAACAGTTTCTTAATTCAGTATAATCAATAAAGTCTCACAGCCTTCGTAAACATTCTTGGGTTGCTGACCTCTCTGTAGTCACATGTAAGAAGCTGCGAGATGGACGAGTCAAGAAGAGTAAAAGTTCCAACAGATCCACCTTCGGGAGTTGCAGCATTACGGGCTTCTATTAGAAAGCCTTTAAAGTATGCAGCGTTATTTGCTGATAAAGTCACTGTGAATAGACAAAATAAATCTCTATTTATTGCATTAACAACACTAAACATGTTCTCAAGCCACCAGTAGCAAAAAGAAATCATGTTAAAACAATGAATTAATTGACATGATTAATTATAATAAAATGAAAACTGCAATGAGTTGTTTGTTAAATGTGGGTACATTAGGAAGCACACATTAGGAAATATGCAACATTAGGAAACATTATGAAAATAATTGTATATTTATAATATAAACAAACTTCCTGTCCCAAGATCCAATTCAGCAAAAGATTAACATGGGGGGGGGGGTGAAGGGAGGCCAAGAGTAGCGTTCTGTAGAGTTTCATGTAAAAGCTTTATATAAGTTTCCAATAGGTTTCATATAACACCGGAAGTGCTCTAGTTGACTGGAATCAAGGCAAAGTCTGAACAATATAGCAGCTGTAACATGATATCTAGGTACCTGTAATATTATCACCAGGACTGAATATAGACTTATCCACTATGATGCTGTATGGTGGATTTTCACGGCTGGAATTATGATGATGTCCAGGGATCATCGTATGACAAGCTTTTTGTACTCTTCCATTGCTGTAGCTAAGGACAGTCCTTACACACACAAAGAACAGGAAGAGCACCTTCATTTTCACACAGATCTGAAATAAACAAACAAACAGGGGGAAAAAATCAGACAGAAATATGTGACAACCATGAAGAAGCAAACATTAAGTACATATCTGTTTTGCGTGTTGTT
Source organism: Channallabes apus (assembly GCA_030522415.1). Classification (NCBI taxonomy): domain Eukaryota; kingdom Metazoa; phylum Chordata; class Actinopteri; order Siluriformes; family Clariidae; genus Channallabes; species Channallabes apus. Next base: position 16,167,469 of record CM060104.1, on the reverse strand, counting down.
GAAGGAGATAAAAATTAACTCAGAGGTAGAACAACACAATTAAGACCACTTTAGACATGAAAATGCTGGCCTTATGTTTTACTGCTGAAAAAGCAGCTCATGTTAACCAAGCTGCATGTAGAGATAAGAGAGTGTTGCAGACGGACCCTACTGTACATGCACACCCTTAAGAGACACTTAGAAATCATGAAGATGGCTTTAAATAGGAAATGATACGAACAATTTTGCTACACTGGCCTAGAACCATAATTGCCTTGATAGCTTTAGGATTGCAATCACCACTAACAGCTTTCTGCTCAAGTCTTTGTCAGGGAACAATTGATAACTTCAACAAAACAGACATGTTACAACTGAATTTCCTGGTTCCTATAGAGCACACAATTATAAAAAGGAAATTCTTTAAGGTCATAGTATCCGGTGTGTCGTCGTCCCCCCCCCCCCCCCCCCCCCCCCCCATCACCTCTGAATGTTTGCTTGGGATGAAAAAAAGTGGCTGAAAAAAAATTTATCCCTATATAGTTATATTATTATGTATTTATATTTTTATTATACGTTCTTTCGTGACAATGTCTGTATAATATAATATAATTTAATATAATATAATTGTATTTGTATATTACTTTTAATGACTTTCTTTTTTTACAACCAAATTTCATTAACAACACAGCCAGATGAACTGAATATCAATTATAAATCAGTGAACTGGTGACATGAACATGGACACCCAAGGCTCATTTATGCCTGTGGGGAGCAAAGGCCAGCCTGTTCAATGCTACAGAAAAGCCAATGCAGCACAAACTGTTGAAAAAAGTCAATGCTGGCCACGAGAGAAATGTATCAGAAAACTCAGTGCACGTATGAGGCTTAGCAGGCAAAGAGTCCAAGGTTTTGATCCAGCCTCCAAATTCCCTAGATCTCAATCCGAATGAGCACGCATGGAATTTACCAGACAAACAAGTCTGACCCACAAAGTCGCCACCCCGCAACCCACAGCTCCAATAGGATATTTCAAAAGACTGGACACATGTTTTATAAGGATTCTTTTTCTACAGTCTAGAACAATATTGGATGTTTTTCGAAACTATGAAATAACACATATGGTATTATGTAATTAAGCAATAACAACAACAACAACAGTGGTCGGTTGTTATTTAAAGACACAAAGGTCACCTATTCTGGAAAGGTTCTTGCAAGAACAGTATTGTCAAGAACATTTGTAAATCCATCAAGCACCATGATGAAACTGGCTGTCGGAGCTCATCCCAGGGAAGCAAGACCAAACTTTACCTCTCCAGTCTCAAAAATCACCAAACAGCAGCACCTCAAATTAGAGCCGTTATGAAGCTTTTACAGAGCATAAGTAGCAGACACATCTCAATATCACCTGTTCAAAGAAAATTATTGCATATTTTGGATGCATTCAGAAATGTTTTACAATGTATAACAAAATAAAAACCAGGAAAGAACATGGAGTTAGGTGTGTCCAAACGTACATGTTTAATTTATAAATGTTACATTTTTCTATTTTATTTTTGTTCTATTGCAACTTTTGTAAATTTGTACTCCAACCCCTTATTTTCACATTTCAGTACAATTTTTTCCTATTGCAGTAAAATCCTTCTTTCTGTCTTTCCACCACTCTACCCTACCTTTATTTATTATTTAGGTCATGAACAGTCATATTAGCATTTCACTGCATTCAGTATGTGTTTCACTGCATGTGACAAATAAAATGTATATACTGTATGTGTGTGTGTGTGTGTGTGTGTGTGTGTGTGTAATGCATTTTGAAATATAATTAATTTAAATATGTAACTAAATATGCAGTATTTTAGGAAACATTAGCCTCTTAAAACCAGCTATTTGCATTGCCTCTAGAAATTAATTATCACAGAAGAAAGCTGTAATAAACAGTATAAACAGTATTTTACACAGAACCTTTACAAAATAAAAAGGAAATGCTCAAATAAAGTTAGGACAGATTGAGAATTTCCCCCCTACACTAACATTTTTATGACATTAATATTAACACTGTGGTTATATACAGTTGTTTTGCACTGAAGTGAGACACATTGCTGTGGTGTTGTTGTTGTTGTAAAGTTTCTGAGATACAGTAAATCTCTAAACATAGCCTTCAAGGTCACTTTGTACAGTATTAAGTACCCCTTTTGTACGGTTCGCGCTCGTGCGCGTGTGTCCGAGCGCTGACCCACTATAATGTAATGCTTTATCAATTATTACTAGTGTGAGAATTGACTATTAGTTATGTAACTTCACCAGCAACACGAGGAGCCCCGGGTAGTTAAGGTTAACTACACACAGTCCTAGCCTCCGACTATTTAGTGCTTTTACGAAAGAAAAAGTGTTAAATAAATTAATTAATTAAATAAAAAAAAAAACTATGCGATAGAGACGTTTCCTTACATTCGGAAAAGATAAACAATGTACTATGCTAACTTTGAGCAGGTGAGTGTATTAGAGTACAGTCACATACCTCCATTATCCCTGACTGGTGAATGGGGTAGCGAACGCCGAGCCGTTTCCCTTCTAGAGTTGTAAGAAGAAGCGCTCTGATTGGCTCAGAGCCGCACGAGGAGGAGCACAACGCGGAAGCACATGGACCTGATCTGTACATCATTTCATTTGCTGCAAGTAATAGACAACGTGATTTGTTGATCGGCAGCTCCTACCGTGGAGACCTGTTTTTATTCGAGTACACCCTGATAAGCTCGTAGTGTAGTGCAGTGTAGCCAAAGCAGAAGGAAAACGTATGAGCACTGGAGGCGCTTTGCAAAGTAGCACCCCTAGTGGCCAATAATTGCCAAGTGCACAGAACAACATACTGTAGAGACTACAAGATTCTCAGGACAGTCCCTAAGCAACCTTCCTCAATTTGAAGAAGCTACATGCATGAGTAACGAAGCATTTCAAACAGTTGACAATAATTCAACTTTTATACAAAAAATAAAAAAAGTTTTCAAAAATATGTATTTTCTTTCCAAAAGTAGTTAGAAAAAGTTTTCAGAGTTCAAGATGGAATCTTACCCTTGGCCCCTGGAGGTGTCCCAGTCCTAACCACTATGCATTTGTGCTGCCATATTATTATTATTATTATTATTATTATTATTATTGTCACATATGCATTACTGCATAATACATTACTGAAAAATAGTTTATTTGTGAATCCAGGCCTAATTATGGTCAGAGCACAGGAGCTACAGCACCCCAGAACGGATAGGGTTCAGGGCCTTGCTCAGGGGTCCAACAACTGGTGGAGCTGGGGTTTGAATCACCGACCTTATATTACACATAATCTTATATTACACTAGAAATAAAAAAAATCAATTCACGTTGCAAAATCTGTCTGGAAGTGACTCAGCATCTTGACCAGATATCATCATAACAGTCATAATTCAAGCATGTGCATTCAGTGGGAGGGACTGAATGCAGATCTACAGTATCTGACCGCAGTGCCAAGTTTCAGCCAAATGCCAAGTTTCAGCTCTTACACTCAAAGTCAAACAGCTAGGCAACTCCACCAGCAGCAACAATAATTCCTCCAAGAGCTCAAGAGCTACTTAACTGTAACCCACCACCATTAGTCCCATCAGTCCTTATGTCCTTATATGGATCACGAACATAGACACTCCATAACACAGAGCTGAATATACTGTACTTAAGGTTTTCCAAATTGGATATATGATCGACCAAAGACTATTCAGACAAGTTGCACAAACTAAATAAAATCAAAGAGGTAACTCAAAGGAGATGCTTGTGATGGTTTGGACATATTCGCTAAATGGATACCATACTGTAACAGCTTCTCTGGCTTCAGTCCAACTGTTTGGTAGGTGAAGAGAAGGTAGGTGTGCCAAAGAAGATGTGGTCCAACAACGAGGAGATTGATAAACCAGGAACAAGACCATTGCGAGTTTCTAGTTTGGGATCAATAAATAAATTTTCAATTCAATTCAATTTTATTTGTATAGCGCTTTTAACAATTGAAATTGTCTCAAAGCAGCTTTACACAATCAAAAGAATTATTTAAGTTTGTATGGAATGTGAATGTGTATGAATCAAAATGTTCAGATAGTCCCTGGTGAGCAAGCCCGAGGGCGAAAGTGGCATGGAAAAACTCCCTGAGATGGTAATAGGAAGAAACCTTGAGAGGAACCAGACTCAACAGGGAACCCATCCTCATCTGGGTGAAACAGATAGCAGGAAATTATCTGCATTTATACAGTGTTAAGTGTTAGGTTCAGCTATAATATTGATGTTAATTGATGTTAAAATGGAGTCCAGTAGTTATTGGAGACTCAGATAGACTTGTAGAAAGTTCCAGTCCTGAACTATTGAATTGTCAAGTCCTCAGAGAAACAGCTGACAACACCAGTCGAGGCCAGAACCATCTTCTAAGTACATAGAATCATCCCCAGACACCAGACGCATCCCAAAGAGACACACGGGGCATCCATGCGACGAGACCTCCAACCAGAAACGGGGCAACAGGATGGATCAGACAGGTCCGGAGGGCAGAGGGAGTCTGGATCATTGGCAGCTCAGGAATGACATGTGTAGCTCGACAGAGAGAGAGAGAAAGAGTGAAAGGGGGAGACAGGGGGAGAGAGGAAAGAGAAAGAGGGGGAGAAAGAGAAGAGGAAGAGAGATAGCAATTAGGTATGGTCACAGTCACAATGTATAATGTGAATGTATATTTACTGTAGAGTGCAAGCAGGGACTCCGGCAGGACTAACTATGACAGCATAACTAAAAGGGAGAGCCAGAAGGAAACACAAACATGATATTTTATAAACATATTTATAAAAATGCTTGGCTAAATAAATAGGTTTTTAGCCTAGACTTAAACACTGAGACTGTGTCTGAGTCCCGAACATTATTTGGAAGACTAATCCATAATTTTGGGGCTTTGTAAGAAAAAGCTCTGCCCCCAGCTGTAGTTTTCATAATACGCGGTACTGACAAGCAGCCTGCATCCTTTGACCGAAGTAGGCGTGGCGGATCGTAAGACACTAGCAGTTCGCTCAGATACTAATGCGTGCGAGACCATTTAATGCTTTATATGTCAAGAGTAGTATTTTAAAATCAATGCGAAATTTCACAGGGAGCCAATGTAGTGAAGATAGGATAGGGGTGATGTGCTCATATCTTCTGGTTCTAGTGAGGACTCTCGCTGCTGCATTCTGGACTAGCTGAAGCTTGTTTATGCACCTAACAGGACAACCAGACAGTAAGGCATTACAATAGTCCAACCTAGAAGTGATAAAAGCATGAACTAGTTTTTCTGCATCGTTTAGCGACAATATATTTCTTATCTTGGCAATATTTCTGAGGTGAAAGAATGCTATCCTGGTGATATTATCTACATGAGCTTCAAATGAAAGTCTGGAATCTATAATCACGCCGATGTCTTTTACTGTTGCACTTGATGGAACAGAAAGGCCATCTAAAGTTACGGTGTGATCTAAGATTTTACTTCTAGCTGTATGCGGTCCTATGACTAGAACTTCTGTCTTATCCGGATTAAGCAGAAGGAAGTTAATTAGCATCCAATTTCTTATGTCCTGCACACATTGCTCAACTTTAGTAAGATGGTTTTTCTCATCAGGTTTTGTTGAGACGTATAGCTGTGTCGTCAGCATAACAATGAAAACTAATACCATGCTTACGGATTATGTTGCCCAGAGGAAGCATGTAAAGGGAAAAAAACAGTGGGCCTAAAACTGAACCCTGCGGAACGCCAAACTCCACTAGAGAACATGCAGAATAATCACCATTTAAGTCTACATACTGATAACGATCGGTCAAATAGGATCTGAGCCAGGAGAGGGCTGTACCCTTAATTCCTACTACATTTTCTAATCTGTGAGGAAGAATAGCATGATCAATGGTGTCAAAAGCTGCACTGAGGTCGAGTAATACAAGCATAGTTACACAACCCTGATCAGAGGCCGATAGGAGGTCATTTACTACTTTAACGAGTGCTGTTTCTGTGCTGTGATGAGGCCTAAATCCTGACTGATACAGTTCATGTATGCCATTTCTATGTAGATATACTATCTACATACTATCTATATGCTCCACTACTATCTTTTCCAGAATCTTAGAGATAAAGGGGAGGTTTGATATTGGCCTGTAATTGGACAGCTGACAAGGGTCGAGGTCAGGTTTCTTAATTATTGGTTTGATAACTGCTAATTTAAAAGATTTTGGAACATAACCAATGCTGAGTGAGGAATTAATTATTCTCAACAGCGGTTCTGTTATTACTGGTTGTTTAAGAAAATGTGTCGGTATAGGATCTAATATACAGAATTTGCAGAAGAGATGAGTGAAATTAGTTCATTCTCTTTAAGGGGAGTAAAGTATTCTAGGTTTAAATCTGACATGGCTAGGTTAACATCTGAATCAATTACATTGTTCGGTTTCAAAGCCTCAATTTTATGCTTGATATTTACAATTTTATTATTAAAAAAGTTCATGAAGTCCTCACTATTGCATGATGTTGTTGTGGAAATTTCTGTAGTGGTCTTATTTCTGGTTAATTTGGCTACGGTATTAAATAAAAATCTAGGATTATTTTTAATTTCTTCTATAAGAGTGGAGAGATACTTTGATCTAGCTACACTAAGAGCTTTCTTATAGTTCAGGATGCTCTCTTTCCATGCTTTTTGAAATACTAACAATTTAGTTTGACGCCATTTACGCTCTAATTTCCGATCGGTCTGTTTTAAAGTGCGCGTGTGATCGTTATACCAGGGAGCGAGTTTCTTATCTCTAATAATTTTTCTTTTCAAATTCAAATTCAAATTCAAATTTTATTTGTCACATACACAGTCATACACAGTATAATATGCAGTGAAATGCTTACACGACCGCCAGTGACCTTAAAAAGAAAATAAAAGCTTGTACGTAAAATAAATAATCAATAAAAAGGAAATACTAAAGAAATACATTTAACTAGTAAAATTAACTGTACAATAAGGGCATAATAAAATATTGCAAAATATAGAAATATAGGGGGGGGGAGTATATATGTATATAGAATTTAAAGTGTCTAAAGTGTCTTAGCTGGAGCTACATTATCGAAGGTACAACGAAATGTCGACTCTAAATATTCAGTCGCCTGATCGAGTTCTGTGGGGTCAGACGGTGACCTAATCGAAGTTGGTAACTCTGAGAGATTACTGATAAAACTCTGTGTGGTAGTTGATGTGAATGTATGTTTAATACGGTAGCGAGGTGCTGTGCGTACATTATCACTGTGACACACTTAAATGGAGACAAGATAGTGATCTGAGATAATTTCAGACAGTGGAATTGCGAATACATTTCTTATACTTAATCCGGAAAATATTATTAAGTCTAAAGTGTGACCTGCTTTATGAGTGGGTCCTACTACACACTGATTTACGCCTACGGAGTCCAGTATGGACATAAATGCTGCTCTCAGAGGGTCTTCTGTATTCTCAAAATGAATGTTAAAATCTCCGGCAATTAACGCTTTGTCTACAGAAACGACCAGGTCTGAGATGAAATCTGCAAATTCACTAAGAAATTCAGTATGATCGGAGTTTGTGGACTTTATGTTAATTAGATTATTGAAACAGACTTTCTGAGTCTTTCTACATTTTTGCTTAGATTGGGGAACAGACAAGGTCTCAATATGGTGAACCCTGAGTGATGACTCTATGCAGCTAGCAGACGGTTGGTTTAGCCTGTCTGTCTGCTCCCTGGCCTGGGCTCTGGATTGTCACCGATTAACTAGACCTCTACTGAGACTATGAGCTATACTACAGGAAATGAGAGCAGCACCTTCCCGAGTGGGATGGACACCATCCCGCCCTAACAGGCCAGCTTTGCCCTCAAAGGTCTTCCAATTATCTATAAAGCCCACATTATTTTTGGAGCACCACCTGGACATCCAGCGGTTCAGCGACCATAACCTGCTGTAAGCTATGTCGCCACGTCTCATTGGGATGGGACCAGAGCATACTACTTCATCGGACATCGCCTTCGCTAATTTAAACACCTCTGTAAAGTTACTCTTACTAACCTCTGACTGACGAAGGCGTATATCATTAGCTCCAGCATGTACCACTATCTTAGAGAACCTGTGCTGTCCTAGAGCCCTGAGATTACCTGCTATATCCGGTGCTCTGGCTCCCGGGATACACCTAACCACTGCCACTGGCGCCCCTAAAGGTCTAGCTAATGTCACGTGCCTCAGTATAGAGTCTCCTATAACCAGAGCTCTTTCAGGTTTCTCAGCGGGTGCATCACTGAGGAGAGCAAACCTGTTGGACACGTGAAGCGCAGAGGAGGTGTGCTCCGGTGGGCTAGCCTTAGCGTTAGCTTTGGCTGAACGAGTATGCCGCCGAGTCGTCACTCACTCGCCCCGCTGTGAGGGCTCTAATGCCGGAGTCGGGGGCTGATTATCTCCGCCTGCGGCACCCAGACTGTCCGTTACGGGAATAACGCTGCTCTCACACTCTCTAACGCTCACTAAAGTCTGGATGCGCTCCTCTAACGCTGATATCTTCTCCGTCTCTTCTGTCTCTTCTGACAGTATACATCGGCCATGGCTAACCCAGGCTAACCCAGGCGCTTTCACAACAGGGGGCGCTACTGGGCTCTCACCAACAAAGTATCCAGCAGGTTACCCAGACACTCTCATCTATCACCACACAACTTCAGCAGCTACGACCCCGGCTCCATAACCCACAGCCTTACAATGGTGAACCGGGGACCTGCCGTTCCTTCCTGTCACAGTGTTCTCTGCTGCTGGAGCTCCAAGCCTCTTCCTTCCCCACCGAACGCTCAAAGGTGGCTTTTGTGATCACACTCCTCACCGACCGGGCCCGTGAATGGGGAACCGCAGTTTGGGATGCTAATGACCCGTGCTGCTCTTCTTTTAAATCATTCACTGACGAGATGAGGAGGGTATTCGACTGTTCCCCCTCGGGCCGAGAGGCAGCCAGACATCTACTGGAGCTTCGCCAAGGTTCCCGTTCCGCCTATGATTATGCGATCGAGTTTCGGACTCTCGCGGCCTCCGCAAACTGGGACACCCAAGCCCTTTATGACGCTTTCCTCCATGGTCTCTCGGAGGATGATAAGGATCACTTAATCAGCCAGGAACTCCCCAGCGATCTGAATGGCCTCATGGATTTAGCTGGACGCATGGACGCCCGACTGACACAGAGACGTCGTCCTCGAACCACCTCGGCACCCAGGTACCCTGCTCCATCCGGGCAGTCTCCCAGTCCTGATTCTTCACCAAGCCCCAGACCAGCCCTGGAACCCATGCAGGTGGGGCGTGCCCGGATCTCTCCCGAAGAACGTCAACGGAAACTCCAATCAGGCGCCTGCTTCTACTGTGGTCAAACGGGCCATTATCGCCGCCAATGCCCATTAAAAGCCAAGCCCCTCCGGTGAACCTAGGGGCCCTGGAGGGGCCGGTCATCAACTGTTCCCCTAGCACACGCCCACTCCTCTCTGCATTTATCATAGCATTGGCAAAGCTCACGCCACTCCTGTACTAATTGACTCTGGATCAGATCAGAACCTGATCTCCACCGCAAAGGTTAAGGAACTTAAACTCTCTACGCTAGCACTGGAGAACCCATTGGCCGTTCGGGCCCTTGATGGAACCCCCCTGCCTGTCATCACCCGACGGACGGTCCCGAAAACCCTACAAGTTTCCGGCAATCATACGGAAGAAACGTCCTTCTTAGTCATGCAGAACGCCCATTCCCCTATAGTTCTCGGACGCCCATGGTTGACTCGTCACAACCCTCACATTGACTGGTCCAAGAATACCATTCTGGAATGGAGTCCTCTGTGCTTGTCTTCCTGTCTTAAGTCAGCTCACTGTTCACCGGCCATGCCCTCTGACAATGAGGAATTTCCCGACCTCTCAGCTGTTCCTTCTGACTATTCTGACCTCAAGAAGGTCTTCAGCAAGTCGCGGGCCCTCTCTCTACCACCCCACAGGCCATATGACTGTGCTATTGACCTCCTTCCGGGCTCAACACCCCCCAGGGGGAGACTGTATTCATTGTCGTCACAGGAGAGAGAGGCCATGTGTCATGCGCACTCAGCTGTGACCGGCACTAGGACCCGGAAGTAAGACGGTCGCGAACCTGAAAGCATAAAAGGAAACAAGATGGCGCCGCTCATCGCTCTGTCGCTGAATTTTGCCCATGCTATTTCGGAATCGTTCCCGTTCATGTGAGTACTCACTTTCTTGGGTTTGCTTTCAGACTGTGTGTGTTTATAGGACGAGGGTTAGATTGTGTCTTTCCTTTACTCATTCACTTTGAGAGTCCTGTAATAATAATCACGTGATTATCCTGCCCGCTCGTGTCCATCCGAGTTTGCTTTACCATTCACGCTACAGGGCTAACTGCTAAGCTACGTCTTTCTGGTCGTCATCGGATTAGTTCTGACACATGGATAGATATATATCAGAATCTCTGGCTGCCGGAATCATCCGTCCTTCTTCGTGGAGCTGGATTCTTCTTTGTGGCAAAAAAGGACAAGACATTACGGCTGTGCATAGATTACCGTGGTTTGAACGAGATAACAGTCAAGAACCGTTACCCTCTTCCACTAATGTCGACTGCCTTTGACCTCCTCCAGGGAGCTAATGTTTTTACTAAACTTGACCTCCGTAACGCTTTTCACCTAGTCAGGATCAAAGAAGGGGTTGAGTGGAAAACTGCTTTTAACACCCCATCAGGACACTATGAATACCTGGTGGTGCCGTTCGGTCTTGCCAACGCCCCGGCAGTCTTTCAGTCTTTGGTCAATGATGTCCTCAGGGACTTCTTGAATACGTTCGTATTTGTTTATCTGGACAACATCCTGATTTTCTCTCGCTCCTTGAAGGAACACAGAGTGCACGTTCGTCAAGTCCTACAAAGACTTCTTGAGAACCAACTGTTCGTAAAAGCAGAGAAGTGCGAGTTCCATTGTCGGACAACTTCCTATCTTGGCTTCATTATCGCCCCGTCTAAGGTCCAGGTGGACCCAGCTAAGGTGAAAGCAGTGGCCAACTGGCCTAGACCAGCCACTCGAAAGGATCTCCAGCACTTTCTTGGGTTCGCGAATTTTTATCGTCGATTTATCTGAAATTACAGCTCAGTGAAACTATGGAATCGGCGACCGGGAGCTACTCGCAATAAAACTGGCACTAGAGGAATGGAGACACTGGCTTGAGGGAACCGAGGTCCCATTTCTCATTTGGACGGACCACAAGAACCTGGAGTATCTCAGATCGGCCAAACGTCTAAATGCCCGCCAAGCAAGATGGTCATTATTCTTTTCCCCTTTTAACTTCTCCCTTTCTTTCCGACCAGGGAGCAAAAACACCAAGCCCGATTCCCTCTCCCGTCAGTTCACTTCAATCACAAATGAGACTCCAGTTTCCACCATCCTGCCATCACAAAGCCTCATTGGGGCCACCTCCCTTGACATAGAATCTCTGGTTAAGCGGGGCCTAGAACAAGAGCCTGACACCCCAGAAGCACTGCCGGGCAAACTCTTTGTACCACTGATGGCTCGCCCCCAAGTTCTCAAATGGAGTCATAATTCTCGATTAGCCTGTCACCCTGGTGGAGCTCGCACCCTCACTCTGTTACAGCAGCGCTTTTGGTGGCCTTCAATCAGAGAGGACACCCGCCAATTTGTCGCCGACTGCGACATCTGCGCTCGCAATAAGACCAGCAATAAACCACCGGCAGGTCTACTCAGACCACTTTCTGTGCTCCACAGACCCTGGTCCCGCATTGTAACGCTTCGGGAATCTAGATATGAGCTGGTAAACAACACTTCCGGTATTGCGCAACCGCAGCGGGACAATATACGACGCAACACAAGAGCAAGTAGTGAAATAAACCAAAGTGCATTATACAAAAACAAACCAACAAACAAACAAACACGGTGCACCGAAACCAATATATACAAATATAATACAAATATAAACAATGTGTGTGATGTATGCAGGGGTGTGTGTGTGTGTATGAGTGGAAGTCCAGGGTGTATTGTATTGCGGGTATGTAAAGATGAATTGGAGAGATTATTCTCGGCCTCACCAGGATAGATGTCAACTCTGGGAGCACGAGTAACGGAACGAGAGGTGTATTGTGATTGTCCAAGAGATAAATCCCAATAATGGCGATCATCTGTGTGGAAGCAACAAACAAACTCTCTCTCAAACAAACAAACAGCGCGCTGTGGTAATCTCTCCGTGCCGGCTTCCTTGCTGGTTCCGGCTTTATGGCGGTTCACATCCGGGTTCCCTCGCGTCGCGATCGCGCATGCGCGTGGGAGCTTGCCCGGTGACCAACACTGTCAAACGGGGAAAATATTACACCGCTAGGGCACATCATAGGCTACAGGTGAGCAGCATTAGCTCTTCAATCATTTCCCTGTATATAAAAATGTCCCTTTATGTGGCCGCGCTACAACATTGCCCTGGACGTAGTCACGGGGCTCCCAGATTCAGATGGTAACACCTGTATTCTAACCATTGTCGACCGCTTTTCCAAAGCCGCTCACTTTGTTCCCCTCGTTAAACTTCCCTCTGCCAAGTAGACGGCCGAATTGCTCATTCTGCATGTCTTCCGCCTTCATGGTATCCCTGTGGACATAGTCTCTGATCGCGGACCCCAGTTCTCTGCCCAGTTCTGGACGGCATTCTGCAAACTGGTTGGAGCTACTCCCAGCCTGTCCTCCGGTTATCACCCTCAGACCAATGGGCAGACCGAGAGAGCCAATCAGGATCTGGAGACAGCAATTCGTTGCATGACCTCCAAGGACCCTCGCTCCTGGAGCCGAATGCTACCGTGGGTAGAGTACGCACACAATTCCCTACCCACAGCATCTACAGGTCTCTCCCCATTCCGATGTTGTCTGGGATACCAGCCTCCCTTATTTCCATCCCAAGAAGAGGAGGTGGCAGTTCCCTCTGCCCAAGCTTTTGTACGACGTTGCAAGAAGACCTGGCTGCCAGCGAGAGCTAGACTTCGCCAGTCAATCGCACTTTTCAAGCGTCAAGCCGATCGCCACCGTTCTACCGCCCCTACCTATCGTGTTGGACAGAGGGTCATGCTCTCCACCCGCAACATCCCCATAAAGACACTCTCCCGCAAGATCTCTCCTAGATTCATTGGCCCATTTACCATAGTCAAGATCATTAACCCTTGCACAGTCAGACTGCTCTTACCGTCCACGATGCGACGCATCAACCCCTCATTCCATGTTTCTCAGATAAGACCCATAGTATCCTGTCCACTGAGTAACCAGAGCTCTTTCAGATTTCTCAGCAGGTGCAGCACTGAGGAGAGCAAACCTGTTGGACACGTGAAGCGCAGAGGAGGTGTGCTCCGGTGGGCTAGCCCCGCTGTGAGGGCTCTAATGCCAGAGTCGGGGGCTGTTTATCTCCGCCTGCGGCACCCAGACTGTTCGCTACGGAAATAACGCTGCTCTCACACTCTCTAACCCTCTCTAAAGTCTGGATGCACTCCTCTAACGCTGATATCTTCTCCGTCAGAGTGCTCACTAACACACACCTATCACAAGTAAAATTATCACTAATGACGGATCAAAGAAAGAATGAGCAAATAAATAAACAAAGGACTACAAAGAAGTGTATTTCTGTCCTGACTTTTTATATAATCTAGAGAGACATTTTATATCATCTGTTCTCCTCTATGGAAAGCTAACTGATCCTATCCATTTTTTATGGTAAGACTGTACACTGTAAAAACTTCAACTAGATACATATTGAATTCATTAATATTGTATTGTTGGCCCAACTTCTTACAGTGGTATTTGTTAAACAACAGGTAACATTGTGTACTTGAAAACTTTGAAGACACAGACTGAATGAACTAAAAAATCAAGTAACCAGCAATTCACCTTCCCTAAGATTAAAATCATGTGATTTACTTGACCCCTCTTCCCACTGGACCGATGCTACCAAACTGCATTAGGGAAGTAAAGATGGTGACTCTTTATTCTGGGTAAGTATTTATTTATTTAAATAACATATGTTTCAATTAAGTTACAGGTATTTTAGTATTTTAGTATTTTAGTCTATAGTATTGCCATAGACTCCTTCTTTTGTGTCTGACACATTGGGGGTAAATAATTTTCATCTTCGCTAGTTTTTAAAAATGGTTATGATATTGTAATATTAAAGAATCAGTAAGAAACTGATGGTCTCTGTGTTATCCAAGTATTTTATTGATCTGTACTCTCCGGTTTTATGCAAAACACTGTTTTAACTTTGACTAGTTTTGTAAGTAATGTTTGTGTGTTTTAATTGTTGGGGAATTGTTGGGCAAACTTGTTTTTATAAAGTTTTTCACTTGAAACAACTACCGTACATCAATGGGCTACAATGGGAGACAAATTAGTTTTTTAAATAGATGAAAGATTGGATTAAGTCAACCCTAGAGAAATATAATTAACTGAGCCCACAATCAATACTACTTGAGCTGGCAAAAATATGTAAACCTAAAAAAGCTGAGTTACTAGTTACTAAACTTTTTTTTACAGTGTAGGCTCTCGGTCTGTACCTGGACTGATTTGTCTTTGCTTGCATCTCAGCAAAGTCATATTCTCTGATTTGGACTAATAGTAATGGAGTAATAGTAAACTCAAAGCCTTTCATTGTCTAAAGTATGTAATAATATGAGACCATTTATAACATAAAAATAACTTACATTAAAGTACACTGTAATTAGAGACAACATACCTATGTATCAGCAATAAAGTTTGCTCAATTATGTAAAATTCTGTCTTATTACAGCCTACGGTACAAGGCTAAGTTATACACAGCTCACCTCACCATTTCCACTGAACACTTTGTTAAAATGTATGTTTCTGATATATTCAGCATATCTTCTGAAGTGTGAGTTGTTCTAAGAATTCGCATGTTAATACTTAAATAAATTCATTGATTTATGTGTATGTATTACTAGTCGAGTTTACTTACACAAAATTATAAGAAAAATTATATATAATTTTTGACATAAAACATGCAATTTTATTTCTATGTCTTTATTTTATTTTTAATAGAACATTAGAGCATAAGTCAATAACCTATACTTTGTCTTTGTTTTATATCTGTAGTGATGCTTTTGTATTTGTTTGTTCTAACCAGGAAAAGATTACAGAATGGGTGTGTGTTTCCTCAGGCCTTGCACACTAGGGGACCCTAACCAAGCATACACTTGCCATCCAATTCATCAGGACACCTGCACAGAGTAATGTGAGGCTACAGTGGGTGCATGTTCAACTACAATGGACAGTTATCACTCACTCACTCACTCACTCACTCAGTCAGTCATCGTCTATACTGCTTTATCCCGTATTCAGGATCTCGAGGGCCTGGAGCCTATCCCAGGAGGCTTAGGGCACGAGGCAGGGTACACACTGGACAGTGCATCGCAGACATTGGACAGTTGAAGATCTTATTTTCTCCTGTCCAGTTTTGGTGAGCCTGTGCTCACTGTAGCCTTGGATTCGTAGATGATAGTAGTGGATCTTTATGTGACCAGTTGATGTAACCCGTCTGCTTCATGGTGTAACATACAGTATAGCACATTCTAAAATATTCTTTCCTGCAAACCACAGTTGTAAATGGTGATCATATGACTTAGACTAAGACCACAGCATTTATCTAAGTTTGAAACAGTCAATTTTCCTCTAAACTCCCACCTCAGCAGTATTTCTACCAATGAAACTGCTAACTCACTGAATGTTTCATTTAAAAACTATGACCAACAGTTCCTGAAGTACTCAAACCAGCCTGCTGTGTCATGATGTTGTGTTTGCATCATAGCGGGGATGTGCAGGTACACAGGTGTTTCTATTAAAGTCGCCAGTAAGTGTATATTTAAAGTGAACACTGAAGCCATCATGCAGTCATATACAGTACAACATGAAAAAGTCAAGGTATATAATGAATGTAAAGAACTTCTTTTAACAAGGATTAGGCAAGTTGATGACAATCAGGAAAACCTAAATCCACACAATGTGTAGTAAAGAAAAAGGAAAGGGAAGCCAGAGAACATACAGTACACATTGTGATAGCTAGATTGCTCTCCAATTTGGGGGAAACACCGCATTCTCCATAAACTACATAAATACTTATAATATGTGTTTAATGTAGCAATGTACAGTATGAGGTTTATTTTTGCACGATTTCTGATGCTGGGTAGGTCATGGCAGCATGCACATTGGGGAGGGGCAGCTGCTTATAGCATAGAAGTTATTAATTTGTCCCAGGTCCTACTTGTCTTCTCTGGATATATTCATTCATTCGTCTTCTATACCGCTTTATCCTGTATTTAGGGTCGCAGGGACCTGTCTCATGCATAGAAAGGAAAGTATATTTCGATCGGTCCAGTGGTAACTTTGGTGTAGTACAGTATCTTGCAGTATAGATTGCACTTTAAATTAGTTACCATTTGTATGATAAAGGTACCCTTAGTTATGGGCTAAAAGTGTCTGACAAAATGGGAGAGGGAAAATCCTCGGTGATTTTATGTGCAACTAAATGCCTCTGGGAAGTGTGCCACCTGAATTTTTTTTTATAAAACTGGTTTGAATAAAAAGCCTCACCTATCTTCTCACAATGCAAGGAAAAGGCTTTTTCAACTGATGTGTGGGTTAAGGAATCTGCACAAGCTCAATGCAGGGCAGTTGACATAGGTACAATTAGAACTAATCCTAACTTTTCATGCCAGCACACGCATGAAGTAATTAACCGGTTCTTAGCTTTAATCTTGGGATGTGTGGCGAACATTAAATGTTAAATGTTGAAAGCATGTTGCAAAACTCTCGGATGTCTTCACAATAATTCTTTAATACAGCTCTTATGCTACAATTCAGCAGGAACAATTGCATATCAAGTTGCACTATTAAACATAATGTGTTCAGCCACGTATTGATTATTGTAGCACAATGTGGAATTGAATTACAGCATGTTAGACCTTCTTCAGTGCAGAAGGGTAATGTACAGTATAACTTATACCTGAACTTCATTGCATGCATGTGTGTGTTAATATTCATCATGTTAATACCTTCTCTTCCACTAATAAGCCTTTTATCTTTATTTTAAAGATTATTAATATTATATAATAATATAATATTATTATTTTCTGTTCAACTAGGGTCACGCAAAAGATGTTCCATGTCCATAGAGGGGTGCTAGTGAGCCATTGGAGCTCACACATGACTAAGCTTCCGGTTGATGGCATGAGTACAGAGTGAGCAATGTCTGATGAGTCACATTGTTATTAAGCCTTGTAGACTACACATTTTAAGGTAATAAATGTATAAAGCATAAGTTTTAAGAAGGCTTTTGTTAATAGAACCTTATTTTCCCAAAGATTGTTTTCATTATCAAATTAAATACTAGTTTCTTTAATTGTACAGAATCTGTAACATAAAAGCTGCAGAGCCAAATAAGACAACAATCAGTGCTTCGAATCTGAAAAGCAAGAAACATCAGAGATCATTGTAACAGACAGAATCAGATCTGTCTGCGTGCATCTGTTTCTAAACTGGGTGGCCAAGACAGGCATGTAGCAGTTCCACAATACTGTAGATGTGGCTTTATAATAGGAGCTGATGATTCAAGCTAGTAAATGTCAGAACAAAGAACAGTGATATTTGGCTAAAATAGTTAAATACTTGAGAACAACTCCCCAATTGTGCATAATTGATGTCAGTCTTCAAGTATGAAGATGTCATTTAAAAAGAAAAAGCCCTTTGGCTACTCGGTCTAAAACACTTCCCCATTTTGATTTATCTCTCTCTTTCCACTGACTCTCCAGAGGTCCTGATTGAACAGTCTCTGTAAATGAGTTGTTTGTGTGATATTTGTTTACACAGTGCATTAAGATTTTCTAATATTACAAGACAACTTTTAGTGACTTCTTAATGTCCCAGTGGGATCCATTTCCTTCCATCATCTTCTGTTCTTCTTCTGTTCAGCACTTAATTGATCAGAGGAAATGTGTCTTGAGTAATCTTGGGGTACGCATCAAACAAGAATGCACCAACATGAAGGATTTAAACAAATAAAATGGAGAGGGTTTTGGCTGACTGGGTGAATTTATTTATATCCTAGGAGACTTAGGAATCCATTATCGCATTGGCTGCTCTATTAGGTTTAATTTACTCTTTATTGGAGTATTATGGATGTTAAAATGGCCTCAATTTCTGCATTGTGTAATAGTAAAACCCCTCATGCTAATTCTGAACTGATTGTGTTCACTGATACACCTTTGATTCCATGTACAGAATTTATCATCTACAGTAAATCTTAAAAGCTAGCCCAACAAATACCCACAAGAGACAATTGTTATTGGTGGTTTTATATTATCATTTTTCTTTTGCATTAGGGTTTATTATAATAATACAATTATTAATTGACAGTTGGAGGCAATGGTGGCTCTGAGTTTCTAATTAGCAAGTCGGGGTGTGACACATTGCCACTGTTTGGCTCTTGGGAAAGACCCATAACCCTAGACCCATTTAAAAAAATCACTCCACCAGTGCCAGTCCCAAACTCCCATGAGCAAAGAGAAGGGTTGGGTGTCAGTCTAGCGACCCAGCCCTGCCAAAAACACTTCTACAGAAACTAAGGAACCCATCGTACGATGTGCTCAACGGCACAGGAGGAAAAAAACAACATCTTAAACAGAAATAGAATTTTTATGAAACAGCACATACTATACATGATTATTTATAGGCTTGAGGTTCATCTGCGCAGTAGTGATGTCAAAGGATGCAATCCTTTTCAGAAGCCAGTGAGAGGTAATAGGGCAGCTTCCCACTCACATAACTCAACCAATCTAATAGTGAGGGACTAACTTTCCGGCTCGCACTCACTAATGTGGTATCAAATCTCTCTCTCTCATCTAAAAATATGCCCGTTATACCAGCGTGTGCTGAGGAGAATGGCTTAATCCACTTTCTTTGTCTTTCCTCTGGTCAGTCTCCGTGCCTTCTGGCTCGACTTCAGGTGCTTTAACAAAATGTTAAGATGATCCGTATCTGATGTGCTGAAGCTTTATAAACAGAATACATTAGTCATAATATATATATAGGTAAATTTGTATTGTTATTTTATGGTACCTCTTATTTTGAAATGAAAATTCCTCACATTCATCTTACACAGTGACATGCTTAGAAAAATATATTTTAGAGCATGTTGTTTTGTCAGTTTTATGATCATATAAATTAGCATACATAATTAGTTGAAATAATTTTCCATGCTTCCATGCTCTATATGGGCAAAAATCCAACACCATCAACTAAAGCTGCTAAGATGAAACGCTGGTGTTTTTTGCATGTAGATGGCAAATGATAAGGTCTGAGCTATAGGTCACCACAGACATCCTTCTTACATTATCATAAAGAGGCTCTTTAAAAGCTGCCGTCTACATTTACCTTCCCTTTAAAGCAGAAACTATCCACTGCTACAAACGCTATCCACAGCATCATTGTAGCCCGGTAATGCCACTTATATAGACACTTAGGACATCCTGCTCTTTTCCACCCAAGGGCGTCTGGCTTGTTGCATGTTTTATGATGTTGCTGACACATGGTGGTTTAAGCTCCGGAAACCGTGGCATTATTTCATTATCAGGTCATCTTACAACATGACAATATAAAGACCAAACCCAAATGTCAAAAAGAACTCTTTAAGTTCAATGTGTGTTAAAAAAATAAATAAAAAAACACTAGTTGCAAGTGTCTTGGAGGGCTGGACTTTTCTGAGGAGGAGTTTATTAGAAAATGTATTGACTCCACTTGCAGGGAGAAATTCCCTGCCCCTCCCATTCAAGTGCTTTTTCACACATGCACACACACAGCACAGAATCAGTCTCACATCCAACCACACATTCACTTTCCTGCATGAGATGGTCAACAGGGAATCACATTCATCCGATCACCTCACTGGAGGTCCTCACAGAAGGGTAGGCAGAGCTGTCCATTCGTTTCTTTGCATGTTTGTATGAGCGGGTGGAACCAGCAGTGCTTATTGAACAAATGATAGTGACAGTTAGTGACAGTTGCAAAACTAAACTTGATCTGAATGATCGTGTCAAATAACATTAATGCTTGTGTAATTCCCTAACTATTGCATTATTATTTCTATTATATGTTTTGTTTATATGTACAGTCTGTCTGAATATTTTAAGGCTATTTATGGCCACTTAATGCTATTTATATGTTTAGATAGTTTGATAATAATTACTTAGAATTTTCTGTAATACAATGTTTTAATTTTTAGCAGTGCTTCTTATTATGGTAGACCACTTAATGCTTATGTTTTGTTTTTTAAAGACCTGCATGTTCAAACCTAAGGTATTAGGTTTAATCTGCAGCATCCGAGTTGATTAGATTGTCTGTATATCTCACTAGAACGCCAAATTAAAGCTTAATACAGTAGCTTTCAAATTCTGTTTGGTGCAAAATATAAGAAAGGGTGTCCCAAAAGTCTCCATAGTGAAATCTGCCTGGGAAACATTAACACTTTTTTTTTTTTGCTAAATATAAGTCTACAAAGCATCCTTCACATGACCACTATTTCTTTAATGGTGAACTTGCAGTTGCTTTGTAACCAAACTAGAGCTTTTTGGTCCAGCCATAAGAATGGTTCAAAAAAATTTTTATGAATAAAAAAAAAACAACTGATATATATATATATATATGGTATAAAAGCATCATTGGAATTTCTTTGGGACACCTTGTAATTTTTTTTAGATCAACTATGTGGAAACAATATTAGCAGTCCATTTCTCTTTGGTTCATTATCTCTACATTGTTCATTTCTTTAACCATCTCTAGTTCTTAGCATTGTATTTCTAGACACATTGTATTTCCTGTATCTGGCACCAGCTGTCATTCTACGTACGTTCAAGGGTACTCCTGTCTTTTTTTCTCACATTTTTCTGAATGTATCTTCTCAAGCCCTAAAAACTCCATGGTAACATGAAATTGCATAAGTGTCAAACAGTCAACTGATAAATGTGAAAACTGCTAGAGTTTACTTACAGTATGTGCTTCTGTCTCAC
Organism: Channallabes apus; assembly: GCA_030522415.1. Taxonomy (NCBI): domain Eukaryota; kingdom Metazoa; phylum Chordata; class Actinopteri; order Siluriformes; family Clariidae; genus Channallabes; species Channallabes apus. The sequence continues at coordinate 16,146,344 of CM060104.1, read as the reverse complement.
TTCTCTTTTTCTACTGGGTTATACAGATAATGTCAACTAAAGTGGCAACAGCCGTAGCTGCTTTTTTTCTACTGGCCAGTATAGCAGTCATTATAGCCATAGCTACAGTTCAGGTGAAAAAGAGAACTTACCTTTCTCCTGGACTTAAGGTAAGACTATTCAAATTGCATGTGCATAATTAAACTTAAAAGTAAATGATTTTGTGGGACATACTGTAGCGGCCTCGCGCTGCAAACTGCTATTAGGCCTAGAATTATCAGAGAGAAACTGACAAGGTACAAGAAGTAAAACCTGGAAATCCTGAGTATGGACGAGTTCCTGCTAACCTGGTACCTGACAGTTGCAAATAAAAATTTTCGACTAGGATTGCATCCCTGCTATAATACACTTGAGTGAAAATGCTAGTTGTGTACATTTAAAAGCATACCCATAAGACATAATTGGATATTTAATGGCACCCTAAAAAGCTTTTTCTTGGAAAGTCTTCATGAAAGGGAAACACTCTGTTGTAATGCCTGTTTAAAGGTTCCCACAGAGGGCTAACCAAAGAACCATTAAGCATTATACACTGCCTAAGTGTGTAGGTGTGGATTTCACACTGCAGAGAGATCTCTGATTTGCTAGATATTTATAGATGCTAGATATTTCTTGCTATAAATTCTAAATAGTAACATAATGTTTAAATACAAAAAAAGATTAATAAAAAAAGATTATTACTTTTTAAAGATTAATACTTGTTTTGCTCTTCATGTGGGATAGACACGGCTCCACCCATAATCTTTATTTCTTTAGCTATTTTTCCCCAGGCATTTTTCGTTAAAGTTTCTCATGTTAGAACGCGTAATGTAAAGGACCTCTGGCAATAAGCTATGTCTCTTATAAATAAGAAAGTATTTTGTTGTTAAAAAGCAATGCATGGGCATAGATTTCTATAAATTTTCTACAAAATATGCACACTACTGTGCTTTACAGTGTGAACATCCACTATGTGGCCAGAGGTTTGTCGACACCTGACCACATTCAAGCACTCATTCAAGATTTAATCCCACTTTTTTGTTATAATAAACTCCACTCTTAATGTAAGGCCTTCCACTAGATTTTAAATCATGCCTGTAATAATTTGCATTAGTGAGGGTGTGCACTGATATTGAGCGAGGAGGTCTGTGGTGCAGTTGGTTTTCATCCCAAAGGTTTTTAGTGAGGTTGAGGTCAGGGCTCTGTGCAGAACACTTGAGTTCTTCCATTCCAACCTTGGCAAACCATGTCATCATGGACTTCACTTTTTGCACAGAGGGTTGTCATGCTGGTAAAAGTTTGGGTTAAGCTCACTCTTTAGTTCCAGTAAGGTGAAATTGAAATGCTGCAGCATACAAAGTTGTTCTAGACAAGTGTGCGCCTTAAATATTCCAGCACCAGTTTAAAGAAGGATTTAATGGTCAGGGATTCATGCATGCTTGACCTTACAGTGTATGTATTTTTAATGCTTCTCAAAAAAACTTTTATTGATCAGGCATTCAGGAATAATTCTCCTGTCTGTCAGATTTTCAACACTGCTGGACAGAAATCAGGCAGAATGGATTGAGTTTTATTTCAGAATAGATTGAAAAATATGGAATACTTTTTGTGTTTAAAAAATTGTCCACCAGCATTTTGTTTTTGTGTTTAAAATAACATCATAAATGCATATTCAGTGAAACAAATTCAGCTGGGGCACCCTGATAGAGCTCTACTGTAACTGCTGCATACAACTGGAACTTATGACTATGAATGTTCCAGTCCTGTATTTTATCTCTCTGTGTGTGTGTGTGTGTGTGTGTGTGTGTGTGTGTGTGTGTGTGTGTGTGTGTGTGTGTGTGTGTGTGCGTGCACAGTATGGTATTGTGTTAGATGCCGGCTCCTCCAGAACTACAGTATATCTATATCAGTGGCCGGCCGAGAAGGAGAACAACACCGGAGTTGTGACCCAGACTACAAAATGCCCAGTTAAAGGTTTGGAAGCACCATTCATTCACATAACGCGCAGCCTGAAATATAGACGTCAGAAGAAAAACACTTTTCTGTGGGATTTCACCAGCACTGACACCCTAAACTCGATCTCGTATTTCCTGAGGTGGATGTGAGACAATGAAATGGACTGAAATCGTATTTATTGATCGCTTTAACTAATAAACAATGATTAAGTTCTTTCTGAACAAAGAGACTAGGAGTGTTTCGGACCATATTGATGTTTATAGTGAATTTCAGGAAAGCAAACAGAACAAGAACAATGGCTTGTTTTTGGACTATACGTATCTCACAGTTAAGTGATTGGGACAAGAGAGATTTGGACTGAGGATTTGTTTACATCTGCAACCTCAAGTCAATATAATACTATACTGTATTGCTACTAAGGTGCATCTAATGCCTATTAAAAATGCATTACCATATAAAGGCAGTTTTGCAGAACTATGCAGTGTTTCCCAATTATGATAGAACATCTTGTGATGGATGACAAGTATTATGTGTTGGATAGTGGGCTGTTAAACAAAATGACTATGATTGTGTTCCTTGACAGGCCCTGGTATCTCAGAGATGAATGCAGAAGCCTGGAACAGCCTTGAAAAGTGCATGGAAGAAATAAAAGAACTCATCCCTCAACATCAACGAAAATCAACACCCGTCTTCCTTGGAGCAACCGCCGGAATGAGATTGCTCCAGTAAGCTTATTCTCATTTCTTTTATCTTTTTTTTCTTCAGAGCTCTAAATTTACATCAGGGTTTCTGTTAAGGTGATTGATGAAAATGTTTATAATTAAAACATTAATTTAAATAAAACTGAATTTATTTATTTGGATTACATTTAATTTTAAAGCATTGTTTAAACCATTGTTTTTATTGGATATGAATGAACTAGCATCAACTGTTAAAATCTCATGTTGAAATATGTGTGTACAGGCAGAAAAGTGAAGAGCAGTCCAATGCTGTCCTGACTGCCATAGAGAAGTATCTTCGTTCTTTGTCATTCGAGTTCCACAATGCTTCCATCATCTCAGGTCAGGAGGAGGGGCTGTATGGGTGGATCACTGTCAACTACCTGATGGGAAACTTCTTGGAGGTCAGGTTATAAAAGAGCTTCATAACCTACATTAGGATGTATTAGGATTTTTATATGTCGGAAATTTTGCAAAAATAAAGATTTATAGTCTATTTTTAGGTCTAGGACATGTCGATGGTTTTTAATATAACCAACATAAACTGCAGGACATTTCTCAGATCAGTAGTATTTAACCAAGCTGTGTTTTGTACACTTTGATCTGTACAGAAAAATATATGGAATGCTTGGGTTCATCCTCATGGCGCACAGACTGTGGGATCATTGGACCTGGGTGGAGCTTCCACTCAGATTGCCTTCACAGCCCCGCCCGATGCCAGAGGAGCAGATCTCATCCAAATTTCACTCTATGGCTACGAATATAATGTTTACACACACAGCTTCCTTTGCTATGGCAAAAATGAGGCTGAAAAAAGAGTTTTGGCAGAGCTTGTGAAGGTAACAATTTCTGGCCCTGTAGTAACTTTGTACTTATACAATTGTTAGAGGAAAACCAGCTGTACCGCCAAGTGCATGATTATACAGTAGGACAAAAAAAAAGAAGAAGAGAGAGAAGAATTAAGGGGATAGTTAGATTTAATGTGTTATGTCTGACAGGTGTCACTTTATAAGCATAAAAAGGTAATAATAAATATGTTTGCATCTTCCTTATTGAACGTGATACAAAATGAAGTCTACTAATTTATTACCTTTTTAATACCTTTTGCATTTAAAACTCTCTTACACATTTTTCTTGACATATCTGATTTAACACTGTAATAAACAGTCAAATCAATCATAAAAAAGATAAGCAAAAAAAGCAGATTAAAAAATAGTTATTTCCTTCTGATCACTAAATTTTTAAAGATTTGTTTCATTCTTTAAATTGGAATTTGACATAGGTTTTATTATTATTATTATTATTATTATTATTATTATTATTATTATTATTATTATTATTCAAAAATGCGCAGTATATGTATTTAAACACATTGAGACACGAATGTCATGTCAGTACAGTATGTGTCCAGTGTTCAGTTAATGCTGCATTACAGCATTACTGTATTGATCAATCCATTTAAATAGTTATAATCCTCACACTAATTACACAAAGCAGACTGGTGCAAAGCAGAGTGCAAAATCCCTATAAAACCTTTCTTACTGTAATACAATAATGTTCATACACAGTCCATTTAAAGCAATGGAGTGAGCTTAATCCTAGATATATTAATGCTTTCTCAGACTCCTCTGACATTAGTAACATCCTGTTCAGAAGTGGCAGATACAATTACATTAGCCTTCATTATCCTTCTTTTATTTTTGCTCTTCTTAGCTAGAAACGATACCATATACCACATTAGCCGGATGTAACTGATGTGTCATCTTTCTTAACACACTAATGAGTTGCGTTTCCCTTAAGCTTAAGAAAAAGAAAAAAAAAGTTTTAATAATAAATAATTTTAACATCTCTTGTCCTTTTCAGTCCCAGTCCAGAGATTTGCCGCGCATAAATCACCCATGCTACCCACTTGGCTACAGCATTACCATACCCGGAGAAGAGATCTTTGGTAGTGAGTGTACAAAGACAACTGCTACTAGTTACCGTCAGAAGAACTTCACTTTCATTGGACAAAGTGATCCAGAAAAGTGTAAAACCATGGTCAAGAAGATTTTTGACCTGAAGTCCTGTCAGGGGAAAGAGAGCTGCTCATTTAATGGAGTATACCAACCACCTGTGACAGGTGACTTCATGGTAGGCATTCGTAACTAATGTTAACATTTATGAAAATGTGCATTTCAGTACTTTGTGAATTGCTAAAGAAAGCAAGACAATGAATCCAACATACTGAAACCAACATTTACAGTAACAATGTATTTTTCCACCTGGTCTTATCCATCATCACAATGATTGCTGTAGTACTGTACTGTTGGTGTTAATGTATCTATTGCTGTTTAAGGCGTATGCAGGATTTTACTACACAGCTGGGACTCTGGATTTAAAGGGCTCTAACAGTCTGGAGAAGTTCAACTCCACCATGTGGTCTTTCTGCTCTTTGGACTGGAAAACAGTGAGTAATGTACTGTACATCCCACATACTGTCAAAGTGTGTATGTGGTACCAATTAAAATTTTGATCTTATTTGATTCTATTTGAATTATACTGAATAAGCAAAAAATGACTATTGACGGAGTCTATTCTGTATTTTTCCTCTTTTTCCAGCTCAAGAAAAATTATAACATCTCAGAGAAACACTTGAAATCTTATTGTTATTCTGCAAACTATGTTCATACAATTCTTGCAGATGGATACAAGTTTAATGCTGGAAACTGGGAAAAACTAGATTTTCAAAAGGAGGTACTATAAAATACAATCACCCAGGTCCAGTAACCTGATCAGGGTCACGCAGGACCCCATGACAGAAATACTATGCTTGACAGGCTAATAGTAAGGATCAATCATCAGTTTAAATTAGATCTCATTGTGTACACAAGCATCAACCTTACTTACATTTGTCAAATAGTCAACACAAGCAGATTAACTACGGGATCATGTTAACATTTGTTCACATTGAGCGACTGGGAAAAAAATGCATTCAACAATATATTTAAATTAAAGGCAGACTTTTCAATCAAATATAACATGTAATTTGAACAAAAGTAACCATTAGTTTTTTATGTATTACAAAAAAATAATTTGCTATGTAAAATCTAGGCAGAATCAAAGTTTAATGATTAATTGATGATATTTCTTGCTGCAAACCTAAAATGATCACAGATTAATTAATCTTTGATACAATTATTTTGTTCATTATTGAAAACTAATTAAACAATTATTTCATTATTGAAATTATCATTACATTACTTTATTTATAAAGCATACATTATGTAAATAATGTTGGAAAACAAAATGTTTACTGTAACATACACAATATTCAGTCCATTTATTGCATGTTCTTTTTTTTTATTAAAAATCTATAATTTTGATAAAAAAATGTATAAAAACCTTCACTTTCGAATAAGATTCATACTGGTAGATACAATATTTTGCATTACATTCCGTTGTCACTACACCTCCTGTATTTCCTACCCACTGTTCTAGTATATAGTTTTTAGAAATATAACAATTTAAAGAGTCAATGGTAAAAATGTTATTGTTGTTGTTTTGCAGGTGAATAAGACGAGTATAGCCTGGTCCCTGGGCTACATGCTAGCTCAATCTAACATGATCCCTGCAGAGGCAAAGCTCCTGAAGCTACCCATTTCCAACAGCATTTTCGCTACCCTGCTTTTCCTGTTCTCCGCTCTCACCATCATCACTCTTATGTTCCTCATCATCACACTAGTGCGGGCCTTTTATTGATGTCTCTGAAAGCCCTACTTAGGAGCCTAGCTTTGGCCTTTGAGCAGCAGCACATGAAAAAAAGCACAACCAAATGCAGGGAAACGTCTGTTTACCATGCTGTCTGTGCCACTGGTTGAGCTATTTCTGACAGGGCCCAGGAACAGGTTCACACCACAATATTCACTGCCTGAAGTCTTGACATCTCAACCAAAGAGATGCACAATAGCACGTGTAACCTCTGATATATTATTGCAGCTAAATGAAGGATTCGTCTTTATTGCCAGAATGCAAAATAAAAATATAGCTTTTATGATGGTGTGATACTGGGAAAGAGGTGAGAGGGCATGGCAAATGATGCTGCCACAAGGCTCTGCTCTTACTAAATTTGCTGACTGTGATTGGATTGAATTCATTCAGTGTCGCTAAGACACTTAAAAGAAAACAAAGTGAACATTTTTTAATTGAAATATGAACAAATGATCATTCACACATCAAATTCAAATTAATCTACATGAAAAATATTGTAATTAAATGTATTAAAATAGTTCAGTTTAAGCATTCTTTTACTGTGCTTCAATATGTGAATCACTTCTTATGACACAGTTGTGTGTGGTTGTTTCACAGTGGTGGCAGATCTTATAGCTCTAACCGAATCAATATAAATCCATACTTATTACCATATTAAGATCCAATAGCAATACGCCGGAATGAAGCACAGATTTTAGACAGTTTCAATGTGAAAAGGATCTATCATATTAAAAAAGTGAAGAATTAATATTTATTAGTGCTACTACTAAAACTACTCATCTGTAACCACTTCATCTACATAGTCATTATTTTGACAGGGATACTTAACATTGATGTGATTTCTATATTGAATGTGTTGGAGTTGCAACAGAAAACCTATAATTTGTAGTTTTATTAAGCAGCAATTTAACATGCCAAGCCAAAATCATAAATAGCAAATTGTAAAATATCTACATGTAGACTTTAATAATTTTCAGAATAATGATAATCTGTATATAAAATATACTAGTCTTGTCTTATACCATATAGTATTCAACCCTAAATCTAAAATAATATTATGCCATTACAGAAAACCATCCTTGCTTTCATCAGTGCTAATGATCTGTTGGAAAAACACGGGTTTACATAGTTGATTTTGCTGATTTTTACAGGGCATTGCTTATGCAGGTTTTAAAAAAAAAGAAAGAAAAGAGAAGTCCATAGATCCTAGTGAAAGATTATATTAAATCAGGACACTTTCTCCAGTCAGAATTAAGAAAGCGAATTTGTTGGATAGTGTTCAACAATTTTTCACTGTTTTAGGTTTGTCTTGTTGGCTTGCTCTGGGTTTTAAATATGTTGAAAAGCATGTCATACTTCAATGCATATTTTAGTGAAATGAAAATAAACTACATGAATGTGAAAAAAACATCTTTTCATGATGATTTTTGTTTCGGTTCCTGTATTCTTATAGACAGACAGACAGACAGACAAACAGATAGATAGATAGATAGATAGATAGATAGATAGATAGATAGACAGACAGACACATTTGCTAATTCCTCAACTTGCCAGTAGAGGGCAGTATTGTCCTAGGTACTTTTACAGTCATGAACTAATGGACTGATGAGGCTGATACTGACAGTACTGTAGGTGATGGGTTGTTCATGATAATGATCCTACATGATTGTAATCTGCTTCCAGCGCACGTGCGTGACGTGTCCGCGCGCGTGGCCAGGAGTTTAAAAGCTTGCGCGTGTGAGTGTTACATGATGACGGATTAATAACTCCATTAGAGAGGAGTGCAGCGTGCAGGCTCGACTTTTAAATCATATAATGCAGTTAAAGTTTCCGGTTAATGCATGGCGCCGGTGCACCGACAAGTCTCCGGGTTTAAAAAATAAATAAATAAATAAATAAACTAATCTGCTTTTCAACACCTCGAGTAGCACACAGTGATAAACCCGAGACAAGACGAGAAGCGGGAAATCCACGAGTGTTAGTGAATAGGTGCTTCCCCTGCGCCTCCAGACGCCTTTTCCCCCTGTGGGTTAAACACTGCGCATTCTGCAGCTCTCAGGTTTCACTCTTCACTCCGACCCGGAGGGATTGTCCTGCTCACACACTCGAACCCCACTGATGACGAGGTTTCCGTCCTCCAACAAGAATGTGGAGTGAAGTTTTGCAGCTTTTGGAGCCTCGAAGTTGAAGTGGAACTCAAAGGTGCAGAGTCCGACTCACTCACACACTAGGAGAGAGAGAGAGAGAGAGAGAGAGAGAGTATAATCATGCAGCCTGAGTGCGGGTTCTGCAGCCTTCCTGCTGTTTCATGCCACAGGAATGAGAATGATGATGTGGCCATGAAGAAGAAATGATCGCAACCAAAGACAGACCTGTGTGAACACCAAACTGCTGGACCTGCTTTTGAGATGGTAAGAGGACATACTGTATCTAATGGTCTGTTCAAATGATCTCTTTATTACCATATGCACCAAAATCATTGCTGTGGAGTTTCACAGCTCTGCAAGCTTGTGCTGTTTGAACTTCTTGAGTTGTTGTGTTTCTCTGTGAAGTTGAAGTTAATCCTGCATGCATTCCACCATGGTACAGTATACAGTACAGTATGCATGGCGGGACAGTGGTGTGCATTGCACCTACAGGGTACGGTTCCATTCCTGCATCGGGTCTGTGTGCACGGAGTTGTGTGTTGATGGGTTTCCTCCAGGTGTCCGCGTTTCTTCCCATAGTCCAAAGACATGCAGTTAGACTAAGTGGTGTTCCCAAATTGCCCATAGTGTGTGAATGTTGACCAGAGGTCCTACCATGGTCGTAAATATGGACAAAAATACAATGATAGTCATAACTCCCTATACAGAGGTATGTATATATATATATATATATATATATATATATATATATATATATATATATAGCTGACTAGACAGTACCAAGTAGAGGTTTTTGATTTATTCTGTTCAAACAAGTCTTTACAAATTTTTGTGGCCCTTCTATAGAATGACTAATTCTAGATACCTGATACTTGATGATTGTAGATACTTTACTTAAAGTAGGTTAAGAAAATCTATTGTGTTTTTTTTATAGTTCCATGCTGAAATGCTTTTGTGAAATTCTATTCTATCTATACTTACTTTTACTTACTATCTTTGTAAGGACCATCCACTGACAAATATTTATTTATTCACTTATAATTCTCTTTAGTAGCCACATATTCCTGGCCAGAGTCACCGTGAATCTGGAGCCTATCCCAACAAACAATAGATGAAATGTTTGAGAATTCCCACCAAAGAATTCCTACAACAAAATAGTACACTTACAGGCAATTTAGCATGGCCAGTTCACCTACATGCATGTTTTTGGGAGATGAAAGGAAACAAGAGAACCCACAGGAACATGGGGAGAACATGCTGCAAAAACACCCAGACACTAAGCCATGCTTAGGATCAAACATACCCACTAACATATACTGTACACTCACTCACTATCTCACTCACTCATTCTCATATACTGCGCCGCGCACACACACTAACTCACACAAACTTCTCATCACTGTCTCCTCTAGACATTCTCCACACATACACACACACACACACACACACACACACACACACACACACACACACACACAAAACATCAGCAGTGAAGGATTGATCAGGTCTATATTTAATGCCTGAAATAGGTCTACTTTGGAGTGAGGTCTCAATCTGCCCCCACGGTCATTCATCATGAGTTCTGTACTCACATCATTACTGAACACATTTTTCATTTTTGCTGCAGATTTCAGTTCTAACCAGGTTAGATATATGGAACATAGAGAGGAAGGAATAATGGCCAGTTATGTTCTTTCTTTGATTAATGATATTAGGAAATTAAATGGATGATAAGTTGTGTGTCTGTGTGTGCATACAGTATGAGTGTGTGTTTGTGCACATTGGCTAGCTCTAAAATCACACTTTTGCTATGGAAGCTTGGGTCAGATTGCATGCAGATCCTTTAGTGAAGCAGGCTAAACATGCCCAGGTTCTGCTTCATCGTATGCATCATAAATTATGTATGTATTGCTAACTGGATTAACCATAAATCTGTCACTCACAGGTCCTGGGAGAAAGCCGAATTATTGGTGAAGCATTTGTTATGTGGAGAATGACTGCATTCCCTAATATGAGTCATGACAGTTATATTGGTGTGTTGTAACTAAAGTACATGTGAGAGCAACTCAAACAAGACAGGGCAGTTCAGACTGAGAAAGAATCCATATTTAATTGAACAAGTCCTGATAATGTAAAAATGTATGTTTTTTGGGGACTTTACTTTAGAGTGTACAGAACACAGTCAGTGCAGAGCTTGTTCTGCAATGGACAGCAGTTTTACATCTTTAATATGTGGCTGACTATGCAGCATCTTGGATTAATTTTAAATAAAGGAATGCTATTGAAAACACATCTTGTCGTTTGCTGCTAGAGTCCAGTTTACTGGGGCATTTTGACAGTTGAGTTAATTTCTTGTGAAATAAATTCTGTGTGTTATACTGACAGCCTGGTAATATTAAATAGCACCTGCTTCACATAGGGTAAGAGGAAATTGGTACCATTATTTAACGGCTCTCAAACCCTATCTGTTGGATCTGGACACGGCAAAATCCTGCATTGTCTTCATCATGTGTTGGCACATTTCTCCCCCTTTGCCCGCTTCTCTCACCAGGGCCAAGCCTTCCACAGTGGTTTTCCATAAAGTCTATATTGATCAGCCATAACATTAAAACCACCTTCCTAATATTGCAATATTGCTCCCTGCGCTGCCAAAGCAGCTCTAACCCACTAATCCATGGTCTCCACAAAACACAAGGACTTCTGAAGGTGTACTGTAGTATCCAGCACTAAGATATTAGCAGGAGATCCTTTAAGTCATAGGTAGTTTTCAGTGGTGGCCGGTCAATAAGGGGCTGGGTGCCGGGTTTACCTACTGGGATCACATGACAGGGGTCAGCATGGGCACTCTAACCCACCTGTATCAACGACAGAAAGCTGTAACACACTGTGTGTCCTGACACCCTGCTATCATCATAGCTAACATCAAACTTAGTAAAAATAAGTAAAAATCGTACTACATAAACTGTTCTGTGGGATTAAATCAGACAGGCAAGCCTTCAATCCACACATGCATGACCCTGTCATTGGTTCAATGTCGGTTTCCCTGGTCTTTTAGAGATTCTCTGACCCAGTCTTCTATATATATATCTTCTGTATATTGTTTAGCTTCAAAAGCTGTTTAATGATACTAGAGGCCCAGGTACCAGTAATATGAAATGTTCCATATGGGTTGTGTCCTGTGTATCTGAGCTCCTTAGATTACTACCTCTAGCTTTTGTAAGAGTGAGAGACATGAACTACTGTCCTTAACATTATAGAGTACTGTACATGGAAAATTCAAATATCAGGAAAATAAAAAATATACAGTATATATACCACATGACTTCCCCACAATTTGTACCATGAGAGAACCTTGTGGTATATTCTTCTTTCCTCCACGTCATATTCTCTTGGAAAATATCTCGACCCTCCTTCTGAAATGTCTCATGCTCAATATCATGAAACTTAATGTGTTTTGCAGAGTGTGGTATGATTGGAATCCTGTGTATAATGTACAGTAAATAGCTGGCAGGTCATAGTCATGTCTGTGCACAAGTAGGTGAGAGGAAATGAAAAAATGAATGCAAATTGAAGCAAATGTTTTTTTTTTTCTTCCCAAATTATTAAAGGGAAGATTCTCTCTATATACGTACTACCAATGTGGTGTTTTGAAATTTTGAGAGATTTCATTGTAGGAAAAAAAAAAGGATAAATGTAGCAAAGTCACAGGCTTTGCCACGTCTCCCATTAACCTGGGACAATAGGTCTGGTTTGATGGGTAGTGAGCATGAAGTGCCTGACTGTAACAGGTGGAACTATGCATTGTTCAGTCAGAAGGTGGAATGGGCAGGTTTTCAGCCATCATTATGGCCAGTCATATGTCAACATGTCTTGGTGCAAAGCCTCTGTCCCTGTGATCTCTGGAACCACATAGAGTTGTCTGTCAGTTTGAAAATAGATCAACCCCTGAGTGTTCCAACGGCAGGTGAACTACCTCCTTTTGCTTTTGCTTTTGACATTCCCTGGGTATAGCCTTGCTACTAAACATTAAATCTGCAGTCTGATCATGTCAGCTGGGTACTGTAGCCATACATCTATCATACATCTATGCATCCAACAACTTCCAAAGCTTGTTCACCTTTTTCAACATTGCTTGTGATTTTGTACCAGCCTTACTTGTGACTAAAGCATCACCCGCTGTGGTGTTGCTGGTATTCATGTGCACATAGAGACATTGAGCTTTAATAGCCCACAGGGCTAATTTTTTCAGAGGATACAATCGGTGGTCATGTATTATGGAAAATGTATAAATGGAAGTTTCTCAGTTTTTGCCAGATTGCACATCCATGGAAACGATTGTTCAAGATTTGGACATAAACTGTATAATAGCATATTTGGTAATACCTTCTTCCTTCTAAATGTCACAAGCTGGTAGAACCAGTATGATAGTCCTCAAGCTCCTGAGTCAAATCCCCTGCAAAAACACACAGCCAAATAGGACAATGCCGTAAAAATGCTTAGAAATACACAAGAGGCTCTGTGTCTGCCATTGCAACATTTTTCCAGATATCGTAAAATTGTTGCATGTGCACATGAAAGACCAGCAACATACATACAGTAAAGTGTCATGTGGTATATAGAGAGACAGTGATGGTCAGTGAGGAATAAATACAGGGTGTTAGAGTGCTCGTTTAATTAAGTTTACTTTAAGAATGCTAAACATGAGTTTTTATTAATCCTGAAAAGGGATACACACACACACACACACACACACACATGTTGATACAGATGAGAGGAGCAGATGGTTCATCTCTTTTTCACACACACACACACACACACACACACACACACACACACACACACACACACACACACACACACACACACATATCTTGACTTAAACATGAACACACTTTTATTTCACTTTTCGCCTTCAATTATCTCATGCTTTATCAAAGATACTTGTCCCATGTTACTGATATCTCAACAGAACATAAACATTAAGCCATACTTTACTAGAAGACAGTGTTTCCCTGTAATGATATAAATATGTTCCAGTTCATTATGCAGTTCCCTAAAATTAGAAGTTTTAATAATAATCATGAAATCAGAGACAGATGGGAATCGGCTATGACTAAATTCAGATATTATCCGAGATTACCTGGTGCTTTGTCACACAGATTCAAGTGAAATGTACTTTAGGAATCGATAGCTTCTTCTGTTCTGCTGATTATTATCATATGGAAAAATGTGGATGTGGACTTATTAGCTTATTCATACTCGCATGTGAAATGGATGAAGAAGGTAATAAGGATATTAATGTCCAAAAGTTGATTTGGTGTCATAACATGATTACCTCCGATGGTGTACAAATATGTGATTCCTCCTTGATTTGGTGCCATTGCTTGCATTCGCATGATCTCATTCGGTGCATCTGTTGTAAATGACATGATGCTACGGAATACGCAGTGCTTTACTCTTCGTATAAAGATGTGCAGGTAACATTAGCCAATCCTGACATTTTAAGCTTTCTAATTAATAGCTGGTCCTATTTAAGATTTAAATGTCAAATTGTGTAAAATTGAGAGCTAGTGTGCTAGGGTGTACAATTCCTTGTTCCACACACCAATTAGTGCCCTTGATCTGGGATTAGAGAAGTATTTGGAATTCAGCCTTGTGTTAGAAGCTAGTTAGCTTTGTAGCTCATGTTAGCTCTGAAACACAACACAGATTTTTTTGAGGCATTTCTGAATCACTTCGATACAATCACTAAGTAGACAAATTGTTGTTTAAGATAGTAATGTTATCCATGGCTGGTTTGGTATGTGGGTTTTGGCACTGGCACTCTGATGAATTACGTCCCTTTTGGGGTTGAGAAGTGGACAGGACCATGGCGGACAGACAATGTGATGTCAAGTGTGAAAGGTTTGTAAGAGCACTGGGCACAGAGAAACAGATCCTTACAGAGTTTAAGCATCGCTCACAAATCAGGGTGCACTTCACACAAATGCAATAACGTACAGTATTAAACATACAATCGGCATGAGGAATACACTGCTAATGGCACATGACAGCAACCAACACTGCAATGCAACACTTGATAGGTAAAAAAAAAAAAAGTCCACAAACAACCCTAGATGATTGAAAATAGCAACAGCATGTTGTTCATGATGACTGGCTGACAACAAGGAAATGAAGGACCGGTGAAAAAGAGTGTTTTATGAATCAGAGCGAAAAAAGCTCCAAGTCTTCAAACTGGAATTTTCTTTCCAGTGTCTTTTCTGACAATGACCACAAACATGTTTTAGTTTCATCCAGAAAAAAAAAACATATGAATGCACCTACTGTATACTGTAGGTCAAGGTCAGACACTGCTACGATTAAAGTCTCTCTCTCTCTCTCTCTCTCTCTCTCTCTCTCTCTCTGTAACAGGTTGAGTAAACAATCTGCATGTTTCTTCCTAACTGTCCTTACTTTCCTGACAGCTCTAATGGTCTCAAAGTGCAGTTTTGTTCAATTACAGCCAAACACTGAATGAGCCACCCCCCCCCCCCGTCTGCTTTTTCTGCTTTTGACCTTCTCCTTCACTGCAAACAAGGCTTTTGTACAGAATGTTTCTTTATCTTCTGTCTTCCTCTTGAGGAAGATGACTTGCTGTATGGGCTATTGACACGTCTCTAACTCGCAGTTGAAAGCCAGAGGCAATGTAATTATGCAGCTCTGGCAGCTCGTAAGAAAGGCTTGATCATTATCATTGAAATTGCTCCTGACCTTATCTTAATCATCTCCTTGGTGGGTTTTGCATTAACCTGTCCCTGCTGTGTCTTTATTACCCTCAATGTTTAATGAGATCAGCTCCTAAGAGATCTTCTCTCAGTCACTACCTGTTTGCCTGGTAAAAGACTAAAATGACCTCACTTGCCGGTACCTGTGCTGGAATTAGTTAAAGGGATAGTACACATTCTCCTTTTCTTTAAGATAAGTAGCTCATTCATTCAGTCATCTTCTATACCGCTTAATCCTGTGTTCAGGGTCGCAGGGGACCTGGAGCCTACCCCAGGAGACTCAGGGCACGAGGCGGGGTACACCCTGAACAGGGTGCCAATCCATCGCAGGGCACACACACATACACACACTCACACAATCACACACTACGGGCAATTTAGGAACGCCAATTAGCCTAACCTGCATATCTTTGGACTGTGGGAGGAAACCGGAGTACCCGGAGGAAACCCACCAAGCACGGGGAGAACATGCAAACTCCATGCACACAGAGACGGGAATCGAGCCTGGCCGGGGAATCGAACCCAGACCCTGGAGGTGCAAGGCGACAAGATAAGTAGCTTTGTAATGCAAACAAACATAAAAAAAAAAACAGATGTCTTATTGTTATTTCAATATAACCGATTGTTAAAATACTTGCCAAGTCAAGTTATTATTATTTTTTCTAGATATGATCATATTTCCTTCCTAGAGCGAGCAACTCACAAAGCGAAGATTCTCAGCGATGTTTTATTGTGTGGTTTTAAACTCTTTGCATAACTTTTTTGTTTAAGGATAAATTACAGCTACAATCTTAATGTCCACATAATTTCTTACAGCCTTATAGTTATGTTGGTCTTGGGTGTGTATTGAAAAATTAGGGGATTTAAATGCAAATCGATTTTTTAATAGACATATAATAGAAGACGAATCAATCACCCGGACAGATTGTAAAGTAAAATGTTCCATTAAGGTTCTGTGCGGTTTTCACATAGACAGAGCCAGTGGCGCATTTAAAGTCACTCAGCTGTTAAGTACAATCTATTCTACTGCCAATGTTTGTCTACTGAGACTCAAACGTGATTTTATCTACCTGTTAGCAATAGGCGGGACAGAAACACCCAGACTCAACAACCAAATAATTATTGGCTATACAGTATAGTGGAGATCTGGGACTGAGAGATTATCAAAAATAGATGAAATAAAAGCAAGTCGTGGCTAACCTTCTCAGGCTCTTTATTCTGTCTTGGTGTTGTGCTTGGAGCATTGCCTTGCTGAAAAAGCATCTTTTCCTTCCTCTTTGGAATTGTTTTTACTCAGGGAGTGTTTAAGTCGTTTAAGGGAGCACGTTCAGCATGCAACTACAGCATGTTGACATGCTGACAGGAATGGGATGTGCTAAATGCTTGACTACTTAATTAGAGAGATGTCATCCAAAATGCAAAAAAAAAATAACTAAATAAAATAAAAGACACTTGTATGAAGTGGTCTCTGTAATCATTATATCTGCGTCTAGTTTGTGGAAAACCTTCTCATGTGGCCATTATTATAAAGAATGATGATTTTTAACCTTCTTTTTGTTTATTTATAGGAGGATTAGTCACATTTCAACCTTAATAGAAAATGAAATATAGATCTATGTGGTGCACTAGACTACAGTATGGCTTCTCTGTTACATTTTTTATCTACTGTACATGTTTGATTTCTGTGAATATCAAATATCCAAACTACTACAGTATATACTGTACATACAGAGACGTTTGATCTGTCCTGTAGATGATTTTTTTCGGTGCATGTCAGCCACTTCTGTGTTTGCTCAAAGCTGACACATACCATTAATGCAGCTATCTGTTTGTTTTGTTAGCATGGTGAGCCACAAACCCGGACCCATATCCTTATTTAAAATCAGATATTTCTACTTACTCATCATGCTATTACTTTTATACCCATCTCATTCTGCAGCAAACCATCCCTTAAACATGGCACTGAGATGATGTGCATGTCCCTGCAGAAGGTACAGTAGGAGTGTATATTAGTTTCCTCAGAGGCAGGGAAAACCAATCCATAAGACCTTCAGCCTTTTGGTGCTACAGGCATGACATTCTTCAACCTGCCAAATAATGGGAGCCTTTCATCAGCACTATCTGGAAAAGTCATAAAAAGCCTTCAGCCAGTGTAAAAGATCCTACAGAGCCGAAACATTCCTCTCCCCTCAGGTTTCCCCTCTTCACTATATACAGCTACAGAGACAGGCAACATTGGACACCAGATGTATCTTTTGAGCAGAGGGGAGAATATTCCAGGAAAAAGACAACATGTGAGATGAACATGCAGTTAAGTGAGAAAACAAAATCGCTAAGTGAAATGCTAGTTTTTATAAAAAAGAAAAAACTTTTAAAACATTTTGCCTTCCTTTATTTCTTATTTTAGATATACATTGGTAGACAATTGCTGCCATATGCAGCTTAAAATTATAGTGTACTCTTCAAGAAAATGGTGTTTTGGGGCCAAAATAATTAGAAGTCCACAGAAAGAAAAGCTAAATACATGTTTGCTGTCATTCCATGCAGTTTAAGTTTTTGTTTTTTTTTGATGACGAAAGCAGTTTTCAGATCTGTTCCAGTATTGTTTAAAGACATGGTGCCATTTTGGGAATAATGTTGAAATGTAAATGATAACAGGGCGAGAGGGAGAGAGGTGGGTCATGATATACTGTATATGCCTGAAGAATAAGAAATGTTATATAAACCACCAGCCTCTACTGTAAATGTTGTGTATCTAGTTTAAGGAAAAATCTTTTCTTTTTTTTTTTGTGTGATTTGCTAACATTGTCACCCGAGTAGTTATTGCTGTACGATTTGTCTTAATCAGCACTGTTTCTTTGCTCTGTCTGGCAGGGCCTGGGAGCAGGGATGAAGCTGAAAGTGAAGCAGCGATACATTGTGGTCTTTCTGTCTCTCCTCACCCTGTCAGTAGTGATGATAAACACATATTCACCTTTACCCTGTGAACAGAAATGTTTGCTGTCAGAAGGGCCTCACCATAACCAGCCCAGTGAGGCAGAAGCAAAGAACATGAAACATCAAGTACCTCAAAACACACATAATGGATCTTGGAAGCTTTCTAATATAAAAGCTTTAAAAAGGCACACACTATTCATTGATCAGCACCGATACAGACGCAGTAAACTACAGGAAAACGCCAATTTTTCAACCAGAAATAATGCAAATACAACGTTTGTAACACTAAAACAAGTGTTTTATCAAAGCAGAAGTAAGAATTCCACCCAAATATATATGGTAAAAACAAAGGAACAGTTTTCCAACCAACGCGGCAATGTCACTGATTCCAAACATGCCAGCCATCTTCTTGTTCCCAGACATGACCAAACCATACCTCGGTCTGCCAGTATACATTCCCTCCACCCAGACATTAAGCCACGCAGGCACAAATGCACTCCAGATGGGCCTAAACCAGAGGGGATGAAATGGAAAGCCAGTGTAGGGTTGTCTCCAGAACTGGAATTGTCCCCAAAAGGAATCAAAACATATGAAGGACAAGCAAAACTCTCTGAGAAGAAGCAGCACCACTTTGGTGTTGAAAACAACCATGTCTCTGGAGAAGGGTCTGAGGGGAGGGACTTCATGCCTAGCTGGTGTGAGACTTTGCATGAAGTTTGGGACCAAACAAGAATTGAGTCTTTGCCCTGGTTCAGTGAAGATGATGTTAAGAAAATAAATCTGCTTGCCAGAGGCACTGTGTTGAGTAAAGCCAGAATTCCAGGCCATGGCCAAGTTCTTCAAGTAGGACTTGGTGTTTGCAACGTAAACACTGTTCCACTAACGGGAGACCATAACAGTCGCTGCCAGGTTGGACAATGTGCCCTGATCAAGCGTCCCAGTGATTGGTTTGAAGTTCTTGCGTTTCATTTGGACAGGGTTTTGGGTTTGAACCGCAGTCTTCCAACTGTTCTAAGGACTTTTCATAGTGATCTTTTGCCATATAAGTATACCAGGGGTGCTGGCAGACCTATGGTGTGGTGGGATCCAGATATTCATCATCTAGCTGATGATGATAATGACCAGAACTCTTTTTCCCTCACCTGGCCCCAGTATCAGGATCTGCTAAAGGCAAGATGTGGAATGCAATTGCCTCTAAACTCATCAGTGTGTGTAGGTGTGCACCATTCAGAGTGGGCAAGACTGGCGCTGTTTGACTTCCTGCTACAGGTGAGAGGTTAAATAGTAACTGTAATGAAAAATAAGGCTTTATTTATTTATTTATTTATTTTTAGGAGCCAAGAAACCTTAATTATCGAATGCACCACTAAGAAACCCTGTTTTATAAGAAAGTAGTCATACGTAAATGGTTTTTGGGAAGTGCATGTCTCTGGGGCATCTAGATAAGATTATGCACAGCAGCATTAGGTGAGTCATACTGTAAGTGTAGAAGCTCCAAGCTGGAAATACAGCAAGGACAGATGAGTATCAGGAAAGTCTAAAGGTTGAGAGGCGCCATAGAAAGAGAACATCTTACAAATCTGGTACGAGTCCAGCTAAACAAAAATGTTTCGTTATTACCATATCATTTTAACATCACCAGTATTGAAATTACGTTCCACAATGATTCACTGAGTGAAATGAAGGACTCTGCCAAGTAAACAGTGACTTGCCTGCCAAAAGCAGTACTGCACAAAACTCCTGATGAGCTTTTTTATCAGCAGCATTCATTTCTCTCTCAGACATCCGACCATCTCAGACAGCTTTGTGCAACGAGCCTCTTATTTTCCTTTTTTTGTTTACGAATGCATTTTCTATTCTCATGATACACTTCTAATTACCAGAACCCGAGTGCATAACTCTTTCTGCAGTCTGGTTGACAGTTGAGTTCTTTTGTGATCCACAAATAAGTTTTATTTTCCATGCTGTAGGGATGGGTTTTATTAAATGTATCCCTTAATGATGAAACATTTATCTACAATGATGATATACCTGATGTGTTTATTTACCTTACCCATAAGTCTATGACTTTGATAGGTTTAGTGTTTGCATTGAAGCGAGAGCATCATTAGCAGCACTGCAGTAAGTGTAAATGGCAACTGTACAGTAATCTGCCAATTATGGTTAATGATGCTATAAAGGGCTTAAGCTGGTATGACAGAACCCTGACTGTGCTATTAGGCAGAAAATATTAATTTCTTACTGTTATCGCTGTTTATAAGTGACTGCAATAAGTACAGAGCTTCAGATGAGAAAAACAATAACACAAACCAAAATATGATCCAGAATCAAAACAATGTATTTTACAGTCTAAAATTAGCTAAAGGAATCTGACATGACAATGTGTGTTAGATCTCTCCATTAAAGAATATGCAGTATCATTTTTGATTGAAATTGACATTTCCATTAACAATTTCTGTCTTTATAATCCATTAGGATTAGGATTATGTAATGTACTTTAATAGTAATTTTATTTAATTAGTTTAACCTAGTTGGGACGCGTTGACTATTATTTACTATCATTAAACATGTTTTAATTGAGTAGAATTGAGTAGATTTTTCAATGCATAGAAGAGAACCACTATCTGTTCTTATGAAGGGTCATAGGCCAAAACACTTGATTGTTTAAGATAGCAAACAATAAAACTGAATTAATGTTGTTGCAAAAAAAGGTCATAAATGTGTGTTTTTGAGTGTAAGATGAGAAAGCTATGATAAGGCGTGAAAAAATGGAGAAAAACGTCAATAAGCCTAACCCGGCCAAAGGCTAATAGCATGGTATTGATTTGGTGTGATTGCTGAGCAGGATCCCTGAATGCTTGTTCGAAGATGCTCGCTCAACAGCTCTGCTGGCTTTGAGGTGCAAGTTAACACACTTCAGTGTGAAGGACACATTCACTGTCACTACAGGGACGGAAGATTTTCTGTGCACTGCGGATAAGACCTTTTTGTCGTGTTTGCTTCTTCTACACTTTTTCACAGTTTTGATGTTTCAAGGACACGGCTGAAAGCATAATGTTGAATATCAAGCATGCTGATGAATTCCCACAATGCATTACTTTGGGTTACTGTCCAAGGTATTTACCATAGGGTGCAAGAAACCCGAAATACATTTGTAGCAGGGTGCCGTTTCAGACACAGTTTTAATCTGCATTTGGTATCAGGTGGCTGAACATCTACATTTCCCTATGGGGTTATACTGTATACATACTGTAGAGATATGATCATTATGATACCTGCACATAAGGTATATACTTTGTTCTCTATATATACTGTACTGTAGCTCATCTTCTATCTTGGAAGGAAGTTGAGATCAGAGCTCATGGTCAGGCATGGCACAACACCCTCGAGGCAGCCCAGGGATCAGCACATTCACTTGCTAGGATTGGAAATCACAGCCTTGCCATCAATAGCAGAGAACTTGAAGAGAGAGCCTCTGAAAGACTGTTATAACAAGGAATGGATAATTTCGGATATTTATTTGTCTACAGTGCAAAATGACTGAGTATGGTTCACTGGAGCAAGATTGCACAAGATTACATAACTAAGTAATAAGGTTATGTAAGTTAAAACTGAGGTTATCTCTGTGCAAAATAAAGCACAAGGGAAAATTATATATAAAAAATTTTAAAAAAGTACACATAGTATACAGCATGTGGTACAATTTGATGTTAAAACAGACCAGGTTGCAAAAAAAAGACATATATTTTCCAGCTGTGTAATATTTTCTTATATGATTATACGTCTTATTATTTGCATTGTTCATATTTGGATATGACCCAGATGTATGTTCCATATCAAAAATAACCTTTCAGTTTGACTTATTTGCCTCTTACTGGCTGTCGTGAAGGTATGAGACATATGCTCTTCCAAACCGTGTGTGAACCTGTTGGAATGAACCCGGGTTTTTGTCTGATCTTCTGAAGGATGCTTTTCACAGCCTTGTGCAATGTAACAAGCATGTGTGAAAGCCTGAGAACTGGGGAAATAGTGCTGTTCCATTGTGCACTGTGATAGAGATTTTTACCCATAATCCTCCCCATCACCAAGTGAACTGTGCTATAATAATGAACCAGCGCTATATTTGTCAGCTTATGTTTAGACAACATGTGATTTAAGCTGGGACATATAGATGGAGCTAAGAATAGTGCAGACCATTAGTTGGTACTGTACAGTCATCACGGCACGGCGTCGTCCTGATTATCTCTAGAACCGCTTCTCTTCACTTGTAGGCTAGAGACTGACAAATGTTCCTACAGTTGTATGTTCAATCACCTCGTGTGCAAGGTTAGCTGAAAGTAGCAGATGATCATGAAATGATGCTGTAGCAACGACTTCCCAATTAGCACATAAAATCAGAGTGATGTTAATGAGATGTATGTGTGGTACCCGGGAACATAATGTATAAAAATCTCTATTTATTGCCTTTACAAATAGTGTAGAAACTGTGGACACCAGAAATTCATCACCAGAAAATGCACAACAAGTGTGTGTGTGTGTGTTAATGGCCTCTGGTATGGTTTGCACTCTTCTTTATTTTCACTTAAGATACTGAAGTGCGGGTACACTTGGCTCTGTGTGAGTGCGTGGGCAGTCATTTCTTGCCGAGCTGTGGCAAGTTTGCTCTGTTCGCTGAAGGAGCACTATTATAAAATCTATTATATGTCTGATAAAACACACGCCTCAACCACATCACTGTTCAGTTTAACCTGCAAGATATGAACAACACATAGGAGGAAGCAGAAAGGAGATACGATAGATAGATAGATAGATAGATAGATAGATAGATAGATAGATAGACAGATAGACAGATAGATAGATAGATAGATAGATAGATAGATAGATAGATAGATAGATAGATAGATAGATACTGCATATTTTTAATACCATTACTTTTGCTTCTACATTATTCAGCCCTTATACTATTGCTGTGATTATGACAGTATGCTTTTTTTTCTCTAATCCTTCTTTCTGTCATCTTTTCCCCCTCTAATCCATATGTTCTTATCTCCCACAGGTGAATGACAGACTGGACCGGTACTGCTGTGGGTTCCAGCCCGACCCTGCTGATATGTGTGTGGAAAACCTTCTCAATGTCAAATGTGCAAACCCTAAAGACTTAATGCTGGTGCATATTCTGGTAATTTTCTTTTTCTCTTTAGACTGCTACTGTAGGAGCTGGTTTAAATGGTTTAAAAATGGTTTAAAGTAGCGCTTGTACATTAAGGAATCGGCCATGTCCTTGAGCAGTTTAGGACCTTAACTCTCCCTTTGACATCATTGCATGCATAAATGATGACATGGTGGCATCAGTGAAACATGACACTATTGCACCTTTTATTCCATGTGCATGCACTTCTACTGACTTGACAGAATACAAGAAGCTGAAAGAAGCTTTTGCAATCACTATGAAACAACACATTTTTATACCTGTGCAGAATATGAAAGGATTTTTTTTCATAATTTGTTATTATATTTTGCTCCTAAAATTAACATCTTTCATCATTTGAATTAACACTCTAGCTTTATATATGCAATGAAGCCCTGAGATACGACTAAAAATAGAGCCATTCATTTTATTACACTCTCTCAACTTCTTCACTCACACATCAAAAATAAGTACATGCGTTATTTAAACATCTATCCAGGGATTTCTCTGTGCCACACTATGATTAAAAAAAATACATATGTCTACACACATTTTCTAGTGTGTTATGTTTTACAATACACAAATGACTGGCACTCGGTATTGAATTTGATGGTAAGCATGCTCATAAAATATTCTCAAGTACTCATAAAATATTGCAAAATTCTTGTACTTCAAGATGAAAATGTAATTATATATTTTAAAAAAATGACAGAAATGCTCTCAGGGCCAAAAACTGTCAACTGTGTGTCAGCTGGATTAACTTACTTGTTATATGATTTGACAAAAATGGTGCCAGCATTACTTTTTGTTTATTGTCAAAAAGCTTTAATTTTACTAACATGATAATAGCAGTTAATTTAATGTAATTAAGTTTCCGTGTGGTTGTTCCTTTTAAGTGCATTTGCATTCTTAAAGAAATTCTCCTGCTCTCTCCAGGTTCGGAGGACAGATTCCTCTAGACTAGTCTTTATAGATAATGCAGGCAGGCCTTATCACCCACAAGACAACCTCAACTTCAGACTGATTGAGGGCATTGAGGAGTAAGTGCTCAATTCATTTATTATTAAAAGACTAGTGCATGTAAGGAACTGTACAGTACATATGCATGTGTGTATCTGCTTTATACTGTTTTATATACCATATTGCTTTATAACCATTTGAAATGTTCAATATTAATAACAAGGTTCATAGATAATAAGTCAGAAAGGGCACTTATTTAATGATAATTCTGTCCTGGTGTGGTAAGAATAATCCCGAAATGTGTTCCAGACAATAAAGCATTATATCAAGTCATTTACATTTATTGCACTCTTGTATGTGTGTATTAAAGATCTGTGCCTACACATTATTCACAAGTGCTAATTAAAACAGAAATTTGATCAAACACAGCTATATTGCAATGGCAATTTCATCAACTACATTTGCTGAGTTTAACAGATTAATGAACAAAATGAAAACAATGCATAAGGTTAAAGAGAGAGTTAATGATTTTAAGTCACGTTCTTTTTACACTTTACATAATATAATGTCCATATTACTGCAACACATTACGTTCACAAATGAAGTTAAATATGTAAATGGAAACTGAATTTAAGAGGAAAAACACACTTTGTATGAAATATTTTGTTACTGTAGTGTGGTACACTAGATTCAAGGTTAGTACCTTATACCTAACTTGAGCTATGATGTAGATTGAAATGATTGAAATCACCAAATAAAGCTTGTTTTTTTCCCGTCATAATAATATACAAGAAAATGTTATTCTTACTGTATACATCTTTACTAACACTAAAGATGTAATAAGTGAATAGAATGTACTGTATGTCAGTGCCGGCTCATGCCGTTGAGGCTGGTTGGGTGTTTGATCCCCACCGCCACTACCCTTAACCCTATCCCTATACAAAATCACTTTGCTGTTTCATCCATTTCATCTGGATGAGAAAGGGTTGGGCATTGGGCTAGCAACCCAGCCCTGTAGAAATAACCATTGCTATAGAAACGACGAAAACAATGTGTTTTATAATATCCTATAATGTCCAAGAATATCACACAATGTTCCACAATGTTGCAGAATGCCATGGAACATTTTCAGACTACGGCTCACATAAGAAGAATGGTTCATTTTCTGTTAAGAGATAATTAACTATTGTTGATTCAATAAAACATAAAATCCAGACATAACTTTGGTTTCAGAATTAGCTTTTATACAAATTTGAAAACTATCAGGATACCAGTACAGAATTTATACAATGCACAACATATACTTGTACAAACAGAACCTAATCAATGTGATATATGATGCATCGTGTATGTAATGTAATTTTACTGTAATTAGCGATTCTGTTTAATTAGCAATAAAAGAGGCCATGTAGTAGATTAAACAGTGTATAACAAATCTATCAAAATATCTGTAATATAATGTCTCATCATTTGTCTAAATTCACCCTGTAGTAACTCAACCTGCACTTACTGTCAGTTTTCATAAATAAGAATAATGACAGTGTATTTGCGTTTATGTGAACTTCAATGTGCAAATTTGTATGAAAAAAATCTTTGACAAAGCAAAAATTTCTGAAAATCAGTTGAACTGCTGATGTACTGCTGTAACTAGCAACATCAGCTAATATGGAGTTTGCTGTTTATTACATGCATGAACATCACCCAGGCAATCAGACAAGGTAGCACATCTATCTGCCTGTCAATCATTTTGTCGGTCAAATTAGAAAAACTAACTAACTTAACTTGCACTAGTATTTCTACATGCAGTTCATGCATTTCAGTGTGTGGATTTATCAGGAACCAGTTATATTTCTTAAGATGCAGAGCTTCATATCAGCTACCTTTAGTTAACCTGTACCAAAATAACCTGAGTGGAGAGCATATTTTTGACGGGCAGGTTTCCAGAGAGAGCCATGTCAGTGCTGAGGTCTGGCTGTCTGGAGCAGCTGCTCCTGCGCTCGCTGTCTGTGGATAAGGAGCTGTGGGAGAGTCAAGGAGGAGCAGCAGGCCTCAGAGGCATCATCCACACTCTCCAGCAAAGAGCTGAAATCCTGCTGCAGCACATACAGAGCAAGAGAGTAAACAGTGATCTGTGAAAATACAGTACTGTGCAAAAGACTTGAGCCAGCCCTCATTTCATCATATTAAATGAAAGAAATTGGAATATGCTTTTACTGTGACAGGCTGCAAAGTGTCTAAATATACAATTTAAAAACTGCTTGTTTATGTAACAACCTCAGCAGCAACCTCATTTCCCCTCTTGTCTGTGCCAAACACTCAGTATTCAGCATCAGCAGGACAATAATCACATGCCTGATCATCTGTGGTCATCTGCACCTGTTTCTCACTGGTACAAGAGTTTTGCACAGTACTGCATATCTTTATCTTTTAAAGAATTTTTGCTAAACAGAAGGCAGGATAAAATGTGGTAATTTTTTATATATATATATATATATATATATATATATATATATATCTATATTAATGATAGTTTGTGATATGCAGTATGAAGCTGCTGCTTCATTGTGTGTCTAAAAATCTCTATAGGTATTTTGCATTGGGAACGAGGCTTGGTGCAGTGCACTTATAAGAAAGTACTTCATGTAATATTCATGTTGACCATTCTCAAAAATGAATTTGGGATGTGTTTATTGAAGATAGACCTTTTCACCATCATAAAAAAGTTATCTGAAAAGAAAAATGGGCACGCTAACCTAAAAGCATAATATAAAAGTATAAAAGGCATCAGATTTTATATATAGGTTTAGGTATAAAAATTTGTGAGGCAGAAGTTTTGCAAAAGTGAATTTTGTGTGCTCAGAATTATAGAAATCCCCTTACGCACTAGAGGGCAAAGATACAATATAATCAACTGTGTTGATTTGATCAGTTCTGACAATCGAGATCTCTGTATATTCTATTACTAATTGAAGCTATTTTTCACGAAAATAATAATAATTTATTGTAAGAGTACATGACACATACAGTAAAAACTATACTGACTGACCTGTTTCCGGGTCACTAAGAGATTTAAATGAATGCCGTGTGTCAGGAACATATACAAGCACATGTCAAGTTAATGGAGAAAATTGTGTCTAAATTTTAGATGTATATAAGGAGCCATGAAACCGCTTTAAAATGATTTGTTTTACATGAAGTATTCATGATAAGCATCATATGAGTGCTAGTTGCATACTGTAAGTCTTTGTTAAAGGATCAAAGGTTTCTTGTGCCATGTACTCGGATCGAGTCTACCAGTCATCTGCTGCAAGTTGAACAGGAGAACAAACTAAATGTGGCTTGCCGTAGAAAGATGCAGAAATGCTGCTGGGTGAAAAAGCATGTCAAAGAAAAAATATACTGTGTCAGCATTTCTTCTGCTAAAAAAGGAGTTACCCCATTCAGATGTACAGCTTTGCTTGGTTGAACCATTTGCAAAGATAGTTGGGTGCTAAAGAGCTAAATGATTATTCAGCGTTTTAGCTGAAGTACAGTATGGAGACTGGTTTCTGGTTTAAGCAAACGTTAAACCTTACTTCTGTTATTAGCATGAGAAATTTTTGTTTCTGTTCATTTTCCTTTTCCCAGAATGCTGTTGCATGTGTGTTGTTTGTACTTGATATAATAATTCTTTATGGAATTGTTCAGGAGAACTCACTCATCGTCTATACTGTTTTATCCTGTATACAGCCTCGCAGAGGGCCTGGAGTCTATCCCAGGAGAATTAGGGCAAAAGGCGGGGAACACCCTGGATGGGGTGCCAGTTCATCACACGACACAAACTGAATGTAATTGAATAAATTTTCATTTGGTCAACGGTCAGATTTCTCTATACAACTTGCTTGTTGGCTTCAAACCTCTTAAGAACATCTGGGCAGAATAGACAACACATGCATTAAACAGTGTTTAAGACTGACATCACTAAGTAAATCACATAAAAATGAGCAATAACAGCTTAATAAACATGTGTGCCGTTGTTAACTAGTAACATTCAGAACTCAGCAAGGTCAAAAACTTAACCCAGGAGTTGATTAATTTAATGAATATATATTTATTTTTATAATGGTTTTGAATGGTGATTAACATGCATTCATCTTGGTCATGACGGACCCCCATCCTGGGATCACTGTTTGCTGGAATACACCCTGAATGGTGTAATCAGTTTAAATAGTGATCTTAGAGTAAGATTTATGCACAGAATTCTACCTTTGATTCAGCCTTTCACATGTGCATTGAACATGTTTCTAATTGTAATTCTAATTGTAAGCCAAATACTCTAGCGAATGTTCTGCTTTTAATCAAACTTGAATGCAATTCAACTACGTACATTCCTTTTATCCTCATGTCAAGAGTATACAGATGTTTAACACCTGGAAATACTAGTGTTGGCCTGAATAAAACATATTTTATTCATCTTAAAATCTTTGGGTTTTATTTTCATTTAGAATTTTAATTTTATGTTGATATTAATATTAATATATGTGAATCATTTTAAAATCCTACATAAAGAAAAGATAAAAACATCCATTAAAACTATAATGTAATTTAAGATTGAAAGATGATTATTCCATCAAAATAATACTACCAAAAACAAAAACAAAAAAACTTGGATAGGTGTAATAGGTGGAGTCATCTGTAGTTATAAACACATTGCTTCAGACATTTGAATTTTCCTACAAAAACAGTTTAAGTAACATCTGGCATCATGCAGTGATTTCACTGTTGTAAATTCTTTTCTTTATTGTTCTTGTTCCAGCATACTGTATAACAATATAGCTTCTCCACTGCGGCCTGATTAAATACCACGATACAACAGATTTTTCTACCATATAAATACACTCTCTCACAAGAAACTTTGATAGGTTCAACTGCTTGTTAACGCAAATATCTAATCAGCCAATCATATGTCAGCAACTCCTCGCAATGTGACAGGTGATTTAAGTGATTGCAAACGCTGCATGGTTGTTGGTGCCAGACAAGCTGGTCTGAATATTTCCCGAAACTGTGGATCTACTGGGATTTTCTTCCACAAAAATCTCTAGAGTTTATAGAGAACTGTCTGAAAAAGCATCTCTGAACCTTGAAGCAGATGTGCTACAGCAGCAGAAGGCCAGGTACTGTACAGTAACTTCCCTGTCAGCTACGAACAAGAAACTGAGTCTACAATTCTCATGGGCTCACCACAATTGGACTACAGGAGATTGGAAATATGTTGTCTGGTTTGAGAAGTCTCAATTCCTACTGTGAAATCTTTTTAAAAAGTTGATCTTTATTTTTCACATATAGTATACTGTACTTTCCTACACAGCGCACTAACCTTGTGTGCAGTAGTTCTTTGTTCCTTGCATATCCCAGTTTTGTGAGGAGGCTGGGGTCAGAGTGCACTCAGCAGATTGGTCCTTGCTACAGTATCTACATTTACAATATCTCGTTACGATGGCACCTGGAAGTGAGAGGGATATACAGTATTAGGCAGCAAATGAACATTTTGTCCCTGACGTTAATGTGTTGGGAGCAGAAAAAATAGGAAAGCATAATGATTTGAGTGACTTTGACTTGGCCAAATTACTGTATAATGGCATCAGAGCAACTCCAGAACTGCAGCTCTTGTGTGATGTTCCTGGTCTGCAGGGGTCAGGGCCTACCAAAGGTGGTCCAAAGAAGGCAAATCAGTGACCTGGTGGCAAGGTGATGGGCAACCAATGTCCAGTGGCGCACATGGGGCGAGAAGACTGGTCAATGTAGTCCGACGTTAACCTGGTGAGTCAAAAATGACCCACCTTCTGTTGGCTGCACAGCGCTTTTCCTTCATCGCTACTCTCTCCCCAGTCATTGCTATGCAGGTGTGAACGTGTTACATCTTAACAGTTTATATATAACTGTGGTGCGAACACAAATGGATGCCCCACTTATGATTTGCACGAAAGAAGAGGAGTGTGCAGTGATTTGTGGTCTGAGGGTGTACCTGGTGCCGAAACAACTCATAAACCGAACCCTTTGGATATCTGCAAACAGAACCTGGACTGTTTTCTGGGATTCTCAAGTGCCAGTATTGGAACATAATCAGGAAAAATGTTGAACAATAAAGAAACAGCGCTCATTACAGTGAGAGGCTTATTAATGAGCTGAAGCTAAAACTTTGAATTAAACACAGAGGACTGCTATCCAAGTGCGTACTGTAGTGATAAACTCTACCGCCAGACTGAGGATAACTCTTCACTCATCCTGGTATGTACATTAAACCACACTAAAGTCTTAAACAGGCAATTTAACTGTTCTGCAGCTAAGTTATAGAAGGAAAAAAAAATAAACAAAGAATCGATATACACAAGAATAACATGTATATATTAAGTTTAAAAATAACTCGAACTAGACCTGGGAGTACGTCGTTTAAAAAGGTCCAGTGTAGTGCTGTACCATATGTCTGCCTATTTTCAAGACTTTCAAGATGACATTTCTGGCGAACTGAGACTCCAGCCAGACCTTCCCAGGTCACAATGAACCTGAGCAACACACATCATGTGAGCAATGACAGCGCTCCGGTTGTGATTCTAAGCTCCCGAAACAAATTGAAGTTGGCAAAAGTCGTCTTTTTCAGTTGTTGTTGAGATTTCTGAGGTTGTCTTTTGTGCTTCATGTCCAAGCAAAACACATCACAGACATTTCAGGATGACAAGTGTAGGCTGAATCGGGCCAACCTTGCTGTGATTGCATGATCATGATGTAATGCTGGACCACATTGGCTGACCTTCAGAACCACTGTGACTCAATCCCACAGAAAATATGAGCTCCCGAGGAAAAGCGGTGATCAGAAATATACTTAGGAGCTGGATAATAAACAATACGTTCAATGTTTAAAGATGTATTAATACTGTACCAAACAGTGCTAAACCTTTTGAAACCTTATAATCTAAGCTTTAAAATCAGATGAAGCAGATAGCTACTATATATCTTTCCGTGGCCTGTATTTTACCCACGCCATCATTTCTTTTTGTAAATTAGCAGGCTACGTTCAGTAGGAGGCCAAGACCCTGCATGACTTCTGTTTTATGGCATTAATTAAATGTTAATTTTTAATTAAGTGTG
Source organism: Channallabes apus (assembly GCA_030522415.1). Taxonomy (NCBI): domain Eukaryota; kingdom Metazoa; phylum Chordata; class Actinopteri; order Siluriformes; family Clariidae; genus Channallabes; species Channallabes apus. Next base: position 16,114,783 of record CM060104.1, on the reverse strand, counting down.
TCATTCAATTAATTTGCAGTCATCGGGGAGCGAGAGATAAAATCATTCAGAACTTGTTCATTTTCTGTCTTCGTATCTGGCCATCAGACCTCAACACCTTTTGAAGATGTGAACTTTGGCATCTCAGAGCAGATACGTACCGTCACAGACAAGGTCCTCAGTCAGAGGCGTGAATCCAAGGGCTCTGCCCTGCGGTGGTGCTATTGCAGAGTCGTGAGGGTAATAATTGAGTCCTTAAGGTCCTCACCCGGGAGTGTTGCCATGACAATGCACAATGAGCTGAAGGCTGGCTCTCGGCTGTGGTGCGATGATGTGATTAACGGCTCCCACTCGAGGCCTCAGTCCCAGGTGTGGTGCTGATGCAGAGGCAGGAAAGGCTGAGCTCTGCTCCAGCGAGGCCTTAATGACAATCTGTTCTGTGAGCACCCCTCTGTCACAGGCTATGTTTGCATGTGAATCTTTCCCCTTTGATAACCTGACATCACGCATCAACACCAAGCTTGATATGAATAAGCCGACTGCTCCCCTGTACGCATCTGCTAAATTAGTTTTGCATTAGTCACACAGGCGAATGACGCGTTACCCGCCCACTCAAATGAACAGTGCGAAAAGATTCTAAAGCCAGTTTAAGACATTGTGTTGCGAAATGCTTTGTGTTTTCAGAGGAGTTGGATAATAATATTTACTGGAAATTACTGCCCTGATTCACCATCACCAAAGCAGGAACACTACCAGATACTAACATTTGTATACTACATTCTGCTTGTGTGCTGTAAAAAGTTTATTTATTGTCTTGTCTGTACTATTATTTCCAAATCACGACCAATCCTCTAAATGTCTGAATGGAAATTTTACATCTATTATACATTCTGCGCATTCTACTAGAGGGTGCCAATAATTTTGGATTAGATGTCATTTAAGAAAGAGTCAAGGGTGACAATACAATATGAATTTCTGAGTGTCTTCGGTATTCACACTACAAGGTCAGAAGTGTAAAATGTGTAAAAGAAGCCTGACAGAGATCGTCAATGAGACAAAACCCCTAACTTCAAATGAATGAGGCTTAACCTTGTTCCTCTCTTCTCAACATCAGGGTTATTTTTGCAAACATGAAGGCCAATTAGTGGCTCACGGTTCCCTCTGGAGAAAAAGGCAATGTGCTGTCAATGTGCTGTTTGAATCCCAAAGATCTCGGAATTCCAGCTCAAGGCAACAGGCTCCGGAATAAATCGCCATGGCGAGACACGACTATTATGGGTTTTAGCATCACCTTGTGCACATAATTTATAAGTGCTCAGTACATGATAATGTCATTGATAATGGATATAACGAAAGTTACATAAGCAGTGTTTATTACAGCTATAAAATGCAGTGTTTTCACTTCCAATGCTCCTTTTGATTTGGTTAAACGGTACTCGTGCATGTTGTTCAAAGAGTGAAAAATGGAAGGTCATTACAAATACTTTCCATTGATCTGCTGGAAACATGTAAAGGAAAGACTTGAGCTCTTTGGCAAACTGAGACATACAGTAACGCAGCAGGCATGAAAAGTTAACTATTTTATAACGCTCAGTGTATCTAAAAAGTCTCTGAAGTCCAAGGTTACTGGACAAGTTAAACGCATTTTACTGAAATAAAACCATTAATACCTAAACACGCTGAATTCATGCTGTACTTCTCGTCATTGACGTTTCAAGCTCCTTTAAAACACACTGTGAGGTGTAAAACTTCTAAAAACTCCTGTATTCCTGCAGGTTACTAAACTATTCTTCTACTGCTGCTAATTAATTGACATTAATTGTAATATACTGATACAAGGGACATTGTTTAGATATCAGTGCTTTAATGCTTTAGCAGCAATGCTCACTTTGTTTTACTGTAGGTACGGCCATTAAAAATGAAGTAAAACCGCTTCAAAGTATACGTTGGAAGGTTTGTGGAAAGCTGACCACCGGACTCGTACGTAGCAGACAGTGGGATCTGCCTGCTATAGCGTTTAAATGTCCAGCATGACAATACCGCCGTGAACAAATCAAAGTCCATGAAGACACGATTCGCCATGGTGTCTCGCTAATGCTCGTGTGACTGAATGAGCAGAAATCCCTCAAGTCACGCTCCGAATTCTAGTAGAAGTCCTTCCCAGCAGAGTGGAGGTTATTATGACAGCGACTAAATCGGGAATTTTAACAAGCACATACTGTACAAACGTGAGGGTCAGGTGTCCTCAAACGTGTTGCCTTTTCATATTGTATTATTATATCCAAACTAAAATACAAAACACACAAACAATAGTGTCTATATAAGGGTTGTAATGTTATATAAGGCCTTACGCGAGTTACTACTTTTGGGTCACGTCGAATCATAAGCCAGCAGGAGCCTAGTGTACAGGAGAAAAAAAAGCAGATGTGACATGAGGACATTGAGTCAGAGAACATGTCTGCCATATACTGTACTGGGTCATGCTCCTCCAGTCTCTAAAAACCTCTTCCCTGTGCTGTGCTTTCACTCTTTACATTTTTTTTGCTCCATAAATAATAAGGCATTTGTTTGTTTATATGGGGCAGGTCATTAATCTGTAATGGTGAGTGCACTCTGCAATAAAAATTTCTAACTGAAGGGGGTGACCACCAAACCTCAGAGCAGTCCAGCCAAAAACAATACAACCAAGCACTTAGACAGTAAATATAAATGAATATGAAATGTGAATCACGAGATGGTAAATAATTGAACAAGCAGTAAAACACTAATATACGTATATTTTTTTCTTACTCAAACCTAAACAGATGGCAGGAGTTGAAAATCAGAGCCAGTCTATTTGTCTCCCTGCATTCTACCTGAGAGTATTTGACTTGAATTTTCATGATGAAACTGAAAATTCTTGGATAATCTGATTTAAATGTAGGACCATGCAAATGTCCTGACTACATCACCAAGCCTTATTTATATCCTCAGTGTCAAACATAGTTTTTGGTACAATAGAATTAGATCCCCCTTTTTTTCTGTGATTACCGGCATTAGACACCACAGCGATTTTCATATTGCACTCAGCATGGACTAATTATTCCCATCTTATACATGAATATGATTAGCATTTAATTACGTCAATCAAAAGCACTGAATATTGTAATATAAAGTGCAGCTGAGATTTCTAAGAAAGAAAAAAGCCTCCAAAATAAGTGAAGATGTCTAGACTTTAATTCTTTGTGTTCTGTGATGGAAAATGGATTCCTGACTATTTTCCACTCGTACATAAAAACTGCTTCTGTTTCTCTTTACTGTTGCCCAAAATCACAGGTGTCTTCATTCATTTATCTACAAGGTTGCGAGTGGGCCTGGAACGTACCCCAGGACCCTGGACACGGTGACAATCTATTAGGGGGCAAACAATTTAGGAATGGCAATTAACTTGACCTATAAATCTTTGGACTGTGGAAGGAAACCGGAATACATGAAGGAAACCCACCAAGCACGGAGAAAACATGCAAACTCCACGCACGCAGACCTGAGGCAGGAATCGAACCCTCGACCCTGGATGTGCGAGGCCACAGTGGTCACCACCCAGACGTATTCAATGGTGGTTAATTTTAAATATTGTCCTCTATCTTAGCTCGGAGCAACGGAGAGTGTGGAAAGGAGGTGAAGAGGCGGGTACAGGCAGGTTGAAATGGGTGGAGAAAAGTTTCAGGTGTGTTGTGTGATGAAAGAGTATCGGCGAGAATGAAAGGAAAGGTGTACAGGACAGTGGTGAGACCAGCGATGCTCTACGGCTTAGAGACAGTCGCACTGAAGAAAAGACAGGAGGCAGAGCTAGAGGTAGCAGAGCTGAAGATGTTGAGGTTCTCCTTGGGAGTGGCAAGGATGGATAGGATCAAGAATGAATTCATCAGAGGGACAACCCATGTGAGATGTTTTGGAGATAAAGTCAGAGAGGCCAGATTGAGGTGGTTTGGACATGTTCAGAGGAGAGATGGTGAATATATCGGTAGAAGGATGCTGAGGTTGGAACTGCCAGGCAGGAGGTCTAGAGGAAGACCAAAGAGGAGATTCATGGATGCAGTGAGAGAGGACATGAAGTTAGTTGGTGTGAGAGAAGAGGATGCAGAGGATAGGGTTAGATGGAGGCAGATGATTCGCTGTGGCGTCCCCTGAAAGGGAACAGCCGAAAGACAAAGAAGAAGAAGAAGTCCTCTATCTTAGCTCACTGAGCCAATGTGGTATACAGTATGAGCAGTGCATCACTGTAAAGTAGCAAAATGAACAGCGTGGTCAAATATTTATACTCAAGTATGGGACGACAGTGGAAGAGGTTATATTTTTAACCTATAATAAAAAATGCTTTTTAATTTTATATAAAGGGAAAAGTGAATAACTGACACTACAGGTAACAACCCAAAAGCAGTGTAATATCTTTATTTCCATTTGATCATGAAAGCCCACAATTTAAAGACTCAGCCCTCACATTCTCTGTTCTCAGTACAATCGGTCTGTTTCAATATCAAAATAGGCAAGCACGTCTTCTAGAATAAAATGAAAAAAATAAATTAATAAAAAACAATCACTGAAAATCTACAAACTAGTCATCACACATACAATGAACAAATGGGGAAGAACATCTTTCTAGAACCACTTTGTTTTTAAGCTAATTTGGCTCAATATGATATCTAATGTCAAGCTAAGCAAGATGAGGGTTTAATGACTACAGGAAACATTTGCTCGAATCACAAAGTCACATAAAAGACAGGATTGCAAAATCTTAACAAAATTGCTTGTGCCAAAAAGTAGGAAACTTTTAAAATATCTATCTGCGCACCACGCGGTCACACACGGTCACGATAAATTTCAGCACCAGACATCATTAACTCATAAATAAAATAAATAACCTCACGCAGTTTTATAAATACAATTTGAATGCTGAAAATCTTTTAAACTCATGATAAAGTCTTCTTTTAAAAAGAGTCTGATTTGGCAGTTCAGCCATCTGTATTATTTTTAGTCCTCCTCAGCACAAACGTTCCTCTCATTTACTGGGGTAATGAGATACAGTTTGTGTCATGCTGCAGGAAAATCTTCTCCTCCCCCCCCTGCACAGAACAATCCATCTTCACAGTATTTGTAATCAGCCTTTTTATCTGACTCTGGTCCTGACACTGTGAGCTGTGAACATATGAGTACTGCGAGTTAGGTTTTACATATAAGTACGTCTGCGAACGGTCCCAAAAGGTTCTTGTTAAAGATACAGCGCACCCACACTAGGTATGTGGTAAAGGGTTTAATGTTCTCTGAGAAGGTATAGTTCTGTTGGGAGAGAATGTAAGGCATGTACGTGTTCTCTCCCTGCTCCTGGATCCACACTTCATATTTGACCTCTCTTACCTTCAAGTACTTGAGGTTCCAAGGAATCTGCCAGGACACAGAGAGCTTTGCTTCATGGGCAGCCTGCACTGATGTCTGGCACTTGGGTTGTCTGACCCGACCAGGATGTACTACACTGGCAGGTTTGCTCTTTTTTAGATTCGGCTTCACTTTTAGACCTTCTTTAAGGACTTCCAGGAAGGACGGAATGTCCACAATGGTGTCCTGATAAATCCGAAAAAGCCACTCCGGGTTGCGACAACAGAGGTGTCTGGGCACCTCCTTGCTAGACAGGATACGTTCCTGTTCCTCTTTCTCCAGATGAGTGATGCCTCCTTGGTCCCAGGGGCGGTCAGGATAAGCAACAGAATTCTCTTCGATGGTGTTCCTCCATGCTATATACTGCAGGTCCATTCCTGGCAACGAGGCGAGAGTTTTATACGGCGTGTACTGTTCTGGATTGACCGCGTATGGGAAGAGCTCGATGATAGCAGCCCCTCGGGGTAGGAACATGGACGTGATCAGTTGAGCGCCGTGCATGCTGACCAACATGGATGCTGCACTAATAAGCTGGACAATACTTGCAAATGTTTGCTCCTCCAAAGAAACAGTGACTGTCCTCATTTTATACTCTTGAGCCAAAACAAGAAGCAACTCCGCCTCATTGAGTATCAGCCTGTTAGAAGTTCTACTAAACACTACTATATAATCATCACCTTCAGGCCTCTCCTCTGTCGTGATATTCAGCCTGTCCATTAGGAATGAAGCAAACTGACGAATCTCATTCCCCGACACCAGAATGTTGGCTTTGGGCCCCTGGGGCTGTACAAAGCCATACTGATACCATGTGGTCATCTTTGACAACCCAACATAAGATTTGGTGAAGCACATGAGTTTCCCAAAGTTCCGCAGGTGCTCTTTTAGTAGCGGCTGTTTGCTGCTCAGCAGGCGATAGAGATCAAAATGGTTCCCCTCAGCCCAGCCTTCCATGAAGACGAGCCTGGCTTCATCATCCAGATCCGTGTACTGCTGCATGGTGTAGAATATTGGAAGAAGATCATCGTGGAAGATGTGCATCAGGTTATCGGCGTTGAAGCGATTGAGGATGAGGGCGACGTCTGGCACAAACACGGGTTTCGGCATGTACTTCAGCGCGGCTGCCGGCAACTCCAAGAAGTTAAAATACTGAGTGTTGTGATCCTCAACGGACGACAAGTCCAGCAGAGCTGGTTGGAAGCGGCGAGGGCCCAAATTCGGAAGCATGACCGAGGCGTTGCTATGAAAGAATATGAACTCCTCGGCCTCTGTGCTGTAGCAGAGATAGTCGAAGCGGCAGATGCGGTCGGTGTGCATTTTTCCAGTGCATACCATCCTCGTGCCTTGCTCTTGAAGTGCCAACAGGGCGGCATGATAATCTATGCGCACGTGCGAAAGCTCCTGAGATTGACGCGTCAGCTGTAGCTCCTCCTCCAGCTGGGCCATGTGGTCGCTCAGCCGAACGTACTTCCACAGGAGGGCTGCAACCAGCGACACCAGCAGGCCATTTAGCACGGCTGCAAGGTTCATTCTACAGCCTAATGCATGCATCGCAGCTGACCTCCAACACCACGCTCATGCTCAACCTGCACCAAGAGGGAGAGAGAGAGAAAAGAGTTAAATACTGTAGTTGTAAACATCTGATATCTAGTGAAGGGAAACCATAATAACACTGCAGTATAAAAATGACATCCTATATACAATTGTGTGCTTCCAGTTCCACCTTAGAGGCCAGATAATATTAAAGGTCCACACAGGGGTATCATGGTCAGGTGCGCACAAACCTTTGGCCACAAACGTCTTCCCTCACAGTAGTGACTTACAAAGAAAAAAAAGAAAGACCAATGGCTTAACTTCACACATTAGTATTTAATTTTCTGAGCTGCTGACTTTCATTCAGCCTCAGACACACATGCATTGTAGTCCTGAATAATGTATCCATCCGAGTCCATCTAGATGAGAGATTGTTTGCCTTGCAGGTGATTATTACACTCTTCCAGTTTTTGTCTGATATAATATGCGCACTAATAATCTGAATCAATATTTGCCAGCAGCCCCTTTTGGGCAAAAGTCCTTTCTATTTCCACTGACGAATTTCCTCAAAGGCTTTACCGAGATGATGTCAATATTACACAGGGAGCTGTGGGAGCTCTATAGCTTACAGGTGCTACTCCTCTAACTTCATTTATGCCAAGACTGGCAGTTTGTTTTTCCTTACAACGCTCTTGAGAAAAATGAAAAAGTTTTTCCCCAGAAAAGTGAACGATGAGCTGAGAAGTATAAAAATGCTTGGAATAGACATTTCAGTGATTTCCCGCCATACAATACCTACATACTCGCGTAATATACAAAGAGTCATGTATAAAAGTTAGAACTCCCTCTTTTAATTCTATTTGCTCTTGTGCAAAAACATGACAAAAAGAATAAATAATTCTATAGCTTGTAGCTTAAGAAGCAACTTTCCAAGCCTTGGATGGTCTTGGTGTCCAATCCTCACTTCAATGAAATTTTTATGTAAAAACTAATTTTTTACGTTACAGACATAAGCTGAGAAACGTTAAAAAAAAAAACATTATGGATCACAATTCATCAACAAAAGCGCGTATACAGTACGGTATAGTATTGTGTACAGATTGAATGGTGATTTCAAATCAAAAACCACATTGAGTTTAGAGACTGGTGCTGCAAGTAAACAGAACTCCTGAAAATAACTAGCAGAACACAATACTTACAGTACTAGATTTGCTGCTGCTGCTAATAATAAATATTTTGATTTTGGGTGTCAGTTTGAGGTCACTTTATCATCAGGTGAAATAACTCCAGATGTGACCTCATGTATGTGTGTGTGTGTGTGTGTGTGTGTGTGTGTGTCAGGGTTTGACATTGGCACCCGGCCACCCGCCAAATGCTGGTAAAATTCGGCTGTGGCGAGTAATAACTTTAGTCTCACTAGCCACTTTGGCGGGTAGTTTATTCTTTGGTATGACAATATATTTTTGTTGTAGTTTTCTCTAAAGGCATCTGATATAATAAACGCATTGCAACGTAATATTATGCGCATAAAACACACGTGAATGTAATGAGGACATTTAATTCCTCTCTCTACACATGTTCACACATGCCTTGCGCGCACGCACACACACACACTTTTACTTCCTGTTTGGTGTGTGTGTGTGTGTGTGTGTGTGTGTGTATATATCATTTCCTTAAAGGGCTATTGCTTCTCAACAGGATGAGAATGTTTGCCCCTTTCACATAGGTTCTTTACTGATTATATATAAAAAAGTAATCACTATTAAAATCTATTTAGATTTCATGTTGAATGATAGAAAATTCATCAATTAATTGAATTACCTCACACTATAAAGAGGCAACACTACAAGATAGACCAGAGTCCATTGTCCTAACTCAGAATTCTGTTATAATAATACATAATGAATAATATTACCTGATAATAGTACACAACACACTAACATGATAAATGTTTTGAGTTGCTGTATTTTTAATATCAGAATGAGTTCAGTTGTACTGAATCTGTTATTTTTCAATTTCATGTGGTTAGAAGCTTGAATTTAAGTTCAATAAGCAGAATATACTGTTCATGTTTGCATGTTTTTATATTGCGAGCGATCTTAACAGTACTGAATACTTAACTACTGCTCTAGTGATACAGTGTATGCTGTCATTTATAAGTAAATCTAGATATAACAAACATTAACGTATCATGGTGAAGAAAAAACTGCGATTTTCCGGTAACAAAATTGTGGCTAGTAAAAAGGCTGAATGGCGAGTGACTCCGGAAATCCACTAGCCACATTGGCCAGTGAGCAAAAAAGTTAATGTCAAACCCTGGTGTGTGTGTGTGTGTGTGTGTGTTATAGGACAGAGCTATAATTCAAAACATAATCAAACAAAAGCCTCTGGTTAAGTCCTTTACGTTTACATTTAAATACAGAAACAGATGTTTGGCCAAAAGGTAACCAGTAGCACCACTGCACTGCACTACCCCTAATCAGTAACAAGGGAGACAAGAGGATCACAGAAAAGGGTATCAAGGCAAGTCAATTGTTTGGGATTCTGTGTGCTAAAATGATGCAGAGTTTAAAACCTCAGTACAGTAAAAGTTCTCTGTTCAACCTTTGTTCAACACCTGAATGAAGGAAATACTGATTACAGTAATGACGATGTGACAGTCGTTCAATCTCCAGTGGTAGCCAAAAGTATTAAGACACCATATGCCATATGTTCTCCCTGTGCACAAAACATGTGAGGTCCACACTTGGCAGAGTCACACTAAGACTAGGAATACTACAAAGGCAAAGGGCAAATCTCGCTCAATATCATTTTTTATCCTGGGAGTATCAGATGCTGAGAGTCAGGAGGCATTACAGTACAATCCGATCATCCGGGAAGAGGACGGCTGCAGCAGCGTTTCCAGTTGTGTGCCTTAATCCTGTTCATCGAGTGAAGAGATGCATGAACCATTGACTGTTACTGCCACTTTACTGTTCCACAAAACACACACAAAAAAATAATAAATAAATATGACTCATGCCCCTGAAGGCACTTGCGAACACAAAGCATTTTCCAGATGACTCCAGAAATAATCTTTATCTTAGCAAAAATATAAAGCTGTTTTTATAAATAAAATAAAAAAACATCTATACAGTACATTATAATGTAAACTGTTGTTTATAAAAATAAAAACACACACAGCCTTAATTAAATACAGAGGGGACTGCACCTATCCTAATGAATGAATATGCCCTTTACATTAGAGCTGTCGTGTTCGACATAACGTGCTTGCTAATCTAGATGACTGATACTGAAATACATGCTTTTGGGAAAATGCAGAATTGCAGCATGAGTTCAGGATTGAATAAATTGAAAACTGTAAAATATTAATAAGTCCTTTATATTCGTTGTGCTTTGTGGTTTACCTTTACACAAGGCAGGATTTCTGGAGCTAAAAGAAGTCAGCTACTTGCTTGACTGATCTGTTTCACATTAGCTGGTTTACTCTCAGTGGCTCTGTTCCATCTCAGTTGAGATAAATGAAAGGGCAATGTTTGCTCTTTATGCCCTCTGTGTCACTAATTTATTGTCTGTGCTTAAGCTAATGCACTCGTCCTTAAAACTATCTGATGAAATTTTCTGAGCAAAAAAATCGAGCAAAAATGCGCAACCTGCCATGAGGTATTGTAAAAATGATTAATTTAAGCTGGGTCTTGAGTGACAAATCCTTATACGTTTAATCAAGTTTACATCTGGGGAAAAGGTCTTAATGTTGATCCACACCAGGAGTCAGAAAAACACATTAAAGTGGCATTAAGGTGAATATATTGGTACCAAATTGCTAAACGCACTAAAAGACTCTTTAAGCAGTTGGCATCATGAGATTTGGCACTAATGCAGTCACTCAGACATAATTCATATAGCATATAGCAAGCACAGGCCATGTCCTTGAGCTGCTCTCCTTCCTTCTCTCCTTATGAATGGAGAGGTAAAGCAGAGATGACAGAGCTCCCTTGGCTCTGTGGCATACAGCTGTGCTGTTTGCTGTGGGGATGATAAGCACCACAATGATGGGGGGGAAGGCTGCCTAGTGCTCCTAATGCATTTTAATCAGCTTCATGGAAAGACACTGCTCTCAGTCTTCCACTGGACCACGTCCCTGAAGCGCCCCAAAAAGAGAATCAGGGATGTATCAAGCACTTTTTTCCTCTTGACATCAAACAACCAAAAACAATTACACCCAAATTGTCCAGTCCACTGCCTTACTGCTTGTCGCTTCAACCATCATTCATCTTCCAAAGTGTGTTCACATTTATTTTTATCTCGGCTGCAAAGAAGCAGATGTGTGTGATATAGGTAATAAAAAATGATAAAAGTTACCAACAATTAAGGCAGTCATGGAGCTTCACACTACATAAAGCTTTATTATTTTTAAAGCTCCTCCACACGAGTGGACAAATCATTAGCCAAGGGCAAGCAGAGTTTGTGTTTCAGCCCTAAGGTTCATCAAGTAGAAAATCCACCTATCCATCCATCATATATAAAGCTTACCCTGTGTAAGGTCATGGGGGCTTTGAGACTATGCCAGGGAACTTACACTCACACATCCAGTCATACACTATAAAACTATCAGCCAACAGCACATTTCTTCAGACTGTGGGGGTAAAAAAAAGTACCTGGAGGAAGTCAATAAAGCACAGGGAGAACATGACAAAATATATTTATAATAATGTGTGAATGCAATTTAAATGTAATGCAAGATTGTTGCTGTAGTGCAAGTGTCACATTCAGAATTTTGCCATATGCTGCACTACACACATTGGCTGAGGTCATTGCTAAAAACAGAGTCAGGAACATTCAGGTATGAATAAGTACTGCTAAGAACAATCAAAGCTTAGTCATCCGATTACAGCCTCAACTGCTAGAAAAATAAATCAAAATATGCCAGATGCTGGACAAACTTGTATAATATCTTTTAAATTAAACACCACACCTCATAGCTGAAACTTTGGAAAAGCTATGCATCACATGATCGTATTCACTTGTGTTTGCATTTTGCACTTCAGGGCAGAAAGTATTTGTTTTCATGTTCTTTTTTTTGTACTTAAGGAGTGTATTTTTTTTTTTTTTGCGTGTATTCCTTTTGTGTGATTGTGTTTTGAACTTTAGCGCCATGATAAATATATATCATAAAATAATCATTCCTAAGAAAATGTCCTTTTTCACTAAATGAGTTTAATTAGTATGCTCTTTTAAGCCACAGGAGACACAGATCACTCATAAAATCAAAATGCAAGACAAAGCAAAAAAAAGCTCAGTATTGTGTAGGATCACCTCGTGCTGCTGGGGCAGCTCTGGCCCCCCAAAAGACATTGCTGTGTAGCACCTGGATGTTGCAGCAGATCCATTGGGTGCTGTGGGTTGCAGGGTGGATACTCCTTGGATCAGACTTGTTTGCTCAATCAGATTGAGATCTGAGGAGATCGACAACTTGAACTCTTTGCCTGCTAAACCTGTATACCCATTATATTCTAATACCTGTCTATTGCATCTATTGTACTTTTTTTTCAGCTATTTGCACTGCATTGGCTTTTCTGCAGGATTGACCCATAAGGACGGGCCTTAGATCCGCTCAGATATAGATGAGCCTTGGGTGCACATGATCTAGTCACCAGTTTACTGATGTATAATTGATAATCAATTTAATTCAATCCGGCTGCCGGTGTTGCCAGCATTATGGCTGATTGGCATATAATTACTACAGTAGGTGAAGAAACATTCAGAAGGGTGGAATCTAAATTCATTACTGGGTCATAGATATCACTTTCTGAGTGGTTACAGACAACGTTCCAAATGCCTGCTAGCAGTGACGAAACGCCAGCATGGCCCAGAAGCCCCTGTTCCTCAGAGACGGATGAGAAATGGAGCTGAGACAGTCCTGCTGCAGGGGTTACGAGAAACAATGTCATTTGTTCCCATGAGGAATAGAGCCATACGCAAGACTGCAGCACTGAGATGAGGATAAGACACCAGCACGGGTGTAAGACAGAACTCAAAGCTAAATGTGTGCCAAATGTTTAAACACTTTAAATTTGTGAGTTAACAGATATTTATAGATTTTGCAAGTGAGATTTCTAATAGATCTAATAGAAAACCATCCTCTCGCAGCTCCAGGTTCCTCAGGTCAAGCCTCCTGCATGTTTGGGATTCCTTCTGGGTTCTTGGTTTCTCTCCCATTTCCAAAAAAAAAAAAAAAAAAGGACTAGGTGGACTGGCTCCACTAAATCACACCATCGCTCTGATGGACGAGTGATTAGGCTCCATCATGTCCACCACATGACCCGTGCCAGGGGACAGCAGCAGTCACTCTATTAGAAGTAATCGAATAAATAAGGGGCTTCTGAAAGGTTGCACGAAAATAAGTATGATCTCATTAAAACTGTATGAATACGAGAGACGCTCAAAAACATTATGAAGTAGCGTGCTGGGTTTTTATTATTATTATTCCAGCTGATCCGTGTTGGAACTCTAAAGACAGACAGTCGCACGTATTTTAAGAGACCAGTTTTAATCGAATACCTGAATGACAGACAGGAGGACGTGTTGACGTGATAAATAAGCCGCATATAAACGGCAGCACTGACTGACTGACTGACTGAACTGTAACGGTCGACTTTATGGCACGGACCTGCGCGCGTGCCTTTCCCCATCGCGTCCACCTGCCGTTGTGTCGAGCCGCAGCACACCGCCTCCGTTTCTTCTCTCACACACTTAACCGGCGGAAAACTTTTTCGCTGTACACTTTCTGAGAGAACTAGAGCAAAATAATACAGTACTCACCCAGAAACAGGTCAGGAATACGAGAAGTCAGTGCGGTTACAGCGCTCCTTCACTAACGGCTAGGACCGCGCGCGGCTCTGTGAACACGGCTAGCGTGGCATTTCACCACAACGTTTGATTTCCCCGAAGCAGACGAGCACCGACTACACCTTCAGCTAAAACACTCTGCTTTCTTCACAACACGGACGAATCATCTGTCCTCACAGTTCTGTTACTGAGGTGAATCCGACTCTCTCGCGCACTGCCAGCCTGTACAAGCCTAACCCGGCTGAGGGCGAAACTCCACCCACGAGAACTGAGCTCGAAATCAAATCTCGCGATAACGTGAACGAGGACTCGCGCTGCCCTGAAGTCACTAATTGGCCCTATATAAAGGAAACAGTGATTTGTGTCCCTTGTGCAGTGAATGAGTGCCTTACAAGTGCTACAGGTTCAATGGTGCTTCACAACTTTAGGGCTCCAGGTTCAATCCTGTGCATGGGTTATTGTATGGGTTATTACTGCAGAATTTTTTTGTTGTGCTTGTCTGGGTTTCCTTTGAGGTCTCAATTTTCCTCATCTTTCCCAAAACATGTCAGTTGATGGAGTGTAAAGGTTGTTGTTAGACTTTTGGCTGTTCCCATCCAGGGCTCGCCACAGTGGACCATCTGATTCGCACACAACTTGGCACAGGTTTTACACCAGATGCAGTTCTTGATCCAACCCTCCCATTTTATTCAGGGCTTGGGACCAGCACTGTGTGCAGTTGCTGGGGTTTGGGCATTCTGAGGGGGTGAGTGTCTGCTTGTGCTGTGCAATGATTATTATACAGCACCATTATACATTATATTATACCATTGTATTAAAGTCTGATGTTATAGAGTAGCGTGGTATGTCACCTCAATGTGTACCCACGGTACTACTATGGTACTATGGTCACAACACGTGTGGTTGCAACCCCAATTTTGGGGACCCCTGGGTTCAAGTAAGTCTTGAGTCATTTATTTGTTGCATAACCGCTTCACAAATGTCCCAATAAATTACACTCAGAAGATTCAGCACAATGAATTTGACGCTTACACAATCACTTTCTTCACACAATGGGTTGACCATGTTTGTAGTCCCCAAAGCACCAGGAATTTACATAGAACCTGACAGCCCTCAGTAGACACCGGACACAGTCTAATTTGCAATAGCAGATTCAATCAACCTTGGTATGCAGGCAATGCTGCTATGATTTAGGTTAGATTCAGACAGGAAATAACACAGCTATTTTGTAAGGGCTGCATGCCAGAGGCACTGGGTGAAGTTACTGAATAGGCCATATTCTTTCGGCGCTCTGAGGCGCTCTTCCCGTGTCGCCATTGTCATTAAACCGCAAGCAGAATAAAGCTGCGTGAATGCTTGCTGAAGCACTGACACGATGGACGCAGGCAATCTGGCTGCTAATAATATTTAACATCCAACTGCATCAGGGCTTGACAGAACAAACAGATTGCCACTGGGATCTAAAAAGCTAACTTAAAATAGTAGTCATGAATACTGTTCAAAATTCATAATTTTTTTTTGTTTGTTTTTACTTTTCATGGCCGTCACATAATCCCATGTGTAATTTAATACCCATCACTATTCTAAAATTATATGAAAATAGTAAAAATAATAATTAAAAAGGTGTAGTGGTTAGCAATGAGGCCTCGCACCTCTGGGGTCAAGGATCCGGGTCCCACCTTCGGGTCTGTGTGCATGGAGTTTGTTCTTCTCTTTCTGGTTTCCCTCTCACAGTTCAAAGACATGCAGATTCGGCAAATTGGAGTTTTCAATTAATCAATAGTGTGTGTGTGGGTATATTTGTTTGTATCCTGCAATGGATTGGCACCCCATCCAGGGTGTACCCTGACTAGTACCCTGACCTGCACAGGATATGAGAATTCCCAAGTATTTTTATTATCCATCCCACATCCACTGTAAAACAAGAAGGTAATGACCCTCTGCACACATCCAAAATTAACACAAAATAGTTGTGTTACCACAAAACCAGTCTTTTGCAAAGGCTGACTCTATCTTGGTTTGTTTCTTCTAAAAACATGTGGTTTGCATTGTGAATGATTATAAAATTCACAGATTCATAGATTATAAAAGAGTCTGAAATGTTTTTATTCGTCTTTGACGATCTCTGTACAAGTGTCTCCAACCTTGTTAGACATAACAGTCCTTGAGACCTTGCACTGTTACAGTCGCTGCTAATTACCGATTTTAAAGAAATTTCTTTAACATAATTTTCTGATGTTAAAAATAATTCAACTACTGTATAATGTTGACCCTCCACCTATCTTTTGTAATTGGTACCAGTATTTTAACAACTGTGCACCCTTTTCGGCAGTAATATATAATCAGTTATAGTAATAGTAGCAGCAACTAACAATTTTCACTTGCCAATAAATGCTCCTCTTCTGGTAGTGGGGATGATAATTACTTCGAAATTGGTCAATGCATTATGGAAGACGTTAAACTTAACCCTATCATACCTAGATCTTGCTGTATTATTACAGGATCTCATATGTCTCGATTTACTAACATATTAAATGATGTACTTTAGCCTTCTGGTGATTCAGATATGTTG
Organism: Channallabes apus; assembly: GCA_030522415.1. Lineage (NCBI taxonomy): Eukaryota > Metazoa > Chordata > Actinopteri > Siluriformes > Clariidae > Channallabes > Channallabes apus. The sequence goes on along the minus strand of CM060104.1, from coordinate 16,098,441 downwards.
AAATAAGACTAGATTATTTTGTATTGCAGCACAAACATTCTTTAAAAAAGCAAGACTTTATGGCTATACTGAGTTCCGTATGTACTGTAGCTGTACTCATGATCAAAAGGGTTAACACTTTAAAAATTCACAAAACTGATGATGATGATGATTATTATCATTATTATTGGCAGCATGATTGCTTAGTGGTTAGCACTGTCACCTTGCACCTCCAGGGTCTGGGTTCGATTTCCAGCCAGGTTCGATTGCCACCTCTGTTTGCATGGAGTTTGCATGTTCTCCTCATACCCTACAATGGATTGGCACCCATTTGTGTACCTCGCCTCATGTCCTGGGTCTCCTGGGATAGACTCCAGGTCTACCGTGACCTTGTATACACTATTTAGCGGTATGGATGATGAGTGAGTGATTATTATTATTACTATAACCACCCCCATCATATATTGCATATTCAAGTACTGAACAGTTTCAAAAGTTGCTATGTTCCAATGCTAGATGTCATGTCAATGGTTTAGAGACATTAAAATCTTACTGGATTTTGGTCTGTTTTTACTCTTGGTCTGTTTCAGTGCTCCTGGTGATGTGAGATCCATGACTCATTGTACATTGTTTGTGTGTGTGTGATCCCCTCTAAAGTGACCGATATACCACTGTTACAGTTTGTTTATTGTTTTTTTTAATTGATTTCATTTGTGTATTTTGAAATCTTGAATCGTCTCAATCTGCTTAACATCTTAGAACTTGAGAGATGATATACATACAAAGCTCTAGTTTTCTGAAAAATAACTCTTGTTTTTAACAGTAATAACACTAGTATAATAATAGTATTGTGTCAATAACAGAAACATATTTTTTTTGGTTCATCTAGCACATCGAATGACAGATATTCCCCACCCTGGAGATATATCCGTCATTTCTGTCGGGTTGCAAACTTGATGCCTAATTGTATGGGCAGAATTTGGGAATGCCATTTAGCCTAACCTGCATATCTTTGGACTTTGGGAGGAAACTGAAGTACCTGCCAAGCATGGGGAGAACATGTACAGGTCCTTCTCAAAAAATTAGCATATTGTGATAAAGTTCATTATTTTCTCTAATGTACTGATAAACATTAGACTTTCATATATTTTAGATTCATTACACACAACTGAAGTAGTTCAAGCCTTTTATTGTTTTAATATTGATGATTGTGGCATACAGCTCATGAAAACCCAAAATCCCTATCTAAAAAAATTAGCATATTTCATCCGACCAATAAAAGAAAAGTGTTTTTAATACAAAAAAAGTCAACCTTCAAATAATTATGTTCAGTTATGCACTCAATACTTGGTCGGGAATCCTTTTGCAGATTCTTGTCTCTCTCAACTTTCTCTCCACAATATCCCACAGATTCTCTATGGGGTTCAGGTCAGGAGAGTTGGCAGGCCAATTGAGCACAGTAATACCATGGTCAGTAAACCATTTACCAGTGGTTTTGGCACTGTGAGCAGGTGCCAGGTCGTGCTGAAAAATGAAATCTTCATCTCCATAAAGCTTTTCAGCAGATGGAAGCATGAAGTGCTCCTAAATCTCCTGATAGCTAGCTGCATTGACCCTGCCCTTGATAAAACACAGTGGACCAACACCAGCAGCTGACATGGCACCCCAGACCATCACTGACTGTGGGTACTTGACACTGTACTTCAGGCATTTTGGCATTTCCCTCTCCCCAGTCTTCCTCCAGACTCTGGCACCTTGATTTCCGAATGACATGCAAAATTTGCAACCTGTATCCCATTTCCTGCGCACGCCTGTACACGGTGGCTCTGGATGTTTCTACTCCAGACTCAGTCCACTGCTTCCGCAGGTCCCCCAAGGTCTGAAATCGGTCCTTCGCCACAATCTTCCTCAGGGCGCGGTCACCTCTTCTCGTTGTGCAGCGTTTTCTGCCACACTTTTTCCTTCCCACAGACTTCCCACTGAGGTGGCTTGATACAGCACTCTGGGAACAGCCTATTCATTCAGAAATTTCTTTCTGTGTCTTACCCTCTTGCTTGAGGGTGTCAATGATGGCCTTCTGGACAGCAGTCAGGTCGGCAGTCTTACCCATGATTGTGGTTTTGAGTAATGAACCAGGCTGGGAGTTTTTAAAAGCCTCAGGAATCTTTTGCAGGTGTTTAAAATTAATTAGTTGATTCAGATGATTAGGTTAATAGCTCGTTTAGAGAACCTTTTCATGATATGCTAATTTTTTGAGATAGGGATTTTGGGTTTTCATGAGCTGTATGCCACAATCATCAATATTAAAACAATAAAAGGCTTGAACTACTTCAGTTGTGTGTAATGAATCTAAAATATATGAAAGTCTAATGTTTATCAGTACATTACAGAAAATAATGAACTTTATCACAATATGCTAATTTTTTGAGAAGGACCTGTATACTCCATACACACAAACCTAAAGGCAGGAAGTAAACCCAGACCCTGGAGGTGCAATGCGACTGTGCTAACCACTAAGCCACCGTGCCGCAGACAGGAACAGTAGTTACTCCATAATATTATTAGTGGGAAAAAAATTGCCAGTAATTCAGTAAGGTTGAATTATTGGCCTGCATCAGGCTTTTTGTAGCCAGTCAGTGTATGAAGAACGTGTGTACAATATACATTATGTAGTGTACCACTTACACAGAGGTGGAAAGTAACGAATTACATTTACTTGCGTTACTGTAATTGAGTGGGTTTTTTTGTGGATTTCTACTTTTTAAAGTAATTTTTAAAATCTGTAATTTTACTTTTACTTAAGTACGTTTTGTTTGAAGTATTGTAATTCGCTACATTTGAAATCATATTCGATACTGAGTAAAAAATAAATGAATGAAAATGCTAAAATAATACAAATATTATGCTTTTGCGCTCGCGTGTGTGTCATGTCCTGGTCGCGCGCCGCTCCAGACTCCACTCCAGGTTTTCTGACATCGGCACCTACCTGACCTTCCACACGGTCGCTTCCGCCCTGAGAGTGACGTCATCGACTAGTGCGACCATATATAAACCGAAGAGAGACGCGGGAAAGAGGAAAGAGATTGTGATTTGGGCGTTTTGATATTTGGTCGTGTATTCTGGTTTTGAATTTTTGCCTCCCATCGAATTTTGATTATTGCTTTGTCCCTTTGGTTTGGTTGGTCTTTGTACAGTATATATTTGTAGATAATTTCACTGTATGTTTGTGCACTCACTAGTTGTAGGGGCGTGGCTGCCATTTATTTTGGGAAGAGGGAATTTATTCACTGTTTTGGGAGTTCGGTACCTGTACTTTTTGCAGGTAATCTAGCTACTAAATATAAATACCATTTTGTTTATTATTTTGGCCTGGGTCCACCCTGAATCTGATCCTCCTCCTCCTGTTGTGTGTGTGTGTTTTTGTATATACAAACCTCATTATTTCATCTATTAATGATTGGATCTAGTTCTTTCTGCCATATACCACCATTTCCATACAGTGTAAAATAGAACCCTGAACCATTCTTTTGCTGTATGACCCTAGACTGGGACGTAACACCATATTTAAGTGACCACTTTGATTTTCAAGCACAAGAAAGACAACAGCTTTATTATGCAAATGTGTTCCTTCAGTTAAAAACAACTAGTTTGAGATTTATATCTGCTCATCTTTTTTGAACTACACTAGAATGCCTCATCCCACCCCGCTGTTAAAAAAATAAAAATAAAAAAGTAACTCGGTAACTTTTACTCTGAGTAAATTTTTTAATGAGCTACTTTTTACTTTTGCTTGAGTAGATTTTTATAATGGTAACTTTACTTGTACTTAAGTAAAATTTCACTGAAGTAACAGTACTTGTGCTTGAGTACAAAATTTTATTACTCTTTCCACCTCTGCACTTACATCAGCCAGTACTACGGTCAGTAGCTCTATGGCATTGGGTAGCTTTTTATGGATCAGCATCCAAAATGCTTTTGGTATTCTACTTCAAACTTTTTATCTGCTCTGTCTTTTAGACAAGTTATAAAAAAGCATCAATTTTAATCAATGTCATACATGTATATAGAGTCTAAGATAAAAGTTTAAAAATAGTTTAAAAATAAAAAGAAAGAAAGAAAGAAAGAAAGAAAGAAAGAAAGAAAGAAAGAAAGAAAGAAAAAGAAAACCTTGCCTTAAAAATCTCATCAATGCTTAAATTACTTAAAAGAGCAATGAGTCTCCCATTCAAGTCCATTTGTACTGCAAATAACAAAAGCACTGAGGTCATTTGCAGTTTTTGAGTCCACTCCACTCTTAAAAACATAGTTATTCCCTCTGATATGCATTACTGTGTATTTCCCTGTTATTAATACATGTGTGCTGGAATCATTGTTTTGGAATGGATTTGAACCTGTCCTGACTGTAAAGCATTCAAACTTATACTCTAATTCTTATTCTGAATGGTTGAGGTTTGTGTGCATGTCTTCTCTTCCGCACGTATGAATGTAGCGCCCTCTGCAGCTCAACTGTGGAAGTGTTTCAAAGTGTGAACGAGTTTTAGAAGCGTTCCCCTATTCTGGACATTTGACAAAATCCTCAATCATTCACCATTTTTAATTAACACTGTCTTATGGGGTAAAATCCTTAACTCTGCATGAAATCTAATATAAGTGATATTCATTTATCTTTATGTATGTATTTATTTATTTACAATGAAAAACAATGGTGAATTCTCATGAATCACTTTCTCATAATTCATCAATTTCATTAAGACTTATTATGTTCTGCTATTTAATATTCTTTCAGTAAAAAAAGAGAGAGGGAGAATTAAGAGCCTGCTATTTGAAACTAACACTAGATGGCAGTCGAGTCTCATTTCGCTCTCAATAAAGCTCAAGGCTGATATTTATAGTGTTAATCCAGACAGGAATAAATCAAAGGGTACTTAATGAACACAGAGAAAAGAGCCTGTGGTTTTATTAGGAAGCAAAGCCACAGAGCCACTTAATGTGCTGTCTGCTTTCACTGGGCTTCATAAGACTATTTGGGGATAATGTTGCTATATTAAGACAAATGGTCCTAATCTAAATGTAAAGCTTTTTGCATTTACTAAACATGTTGAAGTTTAAATGCTCTAAGAACTTCCAAGCCGAGAGTAAATTAAGGCTGAGTATGAATCACAAAAGATGTCCAGTTGACTTACAACCTGTCAAAGTGCCCAAAGTCAAGTCAAGTCATGTCAATAGCTGTCTAACCAAATCATTTTAATACCTTAAAGAGGTGTATTACTAGATTACGTGCTCCCAGTGCCAAGCCATTAATTAGTCCCTGGTATGTAGACAATGTTGCTATGTACACCTTTAGGGCAGACCAAGAGACAGTTCTAGGAAAATCTCTAAATCACTGATCACAATGAATGAGAAGGAGCTTACGCCCAATATTTCACAACACAGTGAATAACCTACCCAACTTGCTTGTATAATACTACTGCATACAACTCTCATAACAATTTGCCTAATCTCCTGGGAACATGCCAGTACACCAGGGGCCAGACCTGTCATATTAAGGTGTAAAGTCTGCAGTGCCTTGGTGAACTGATGTGTGTGAGACCTGTTTTTTTTTTTAGACCTTGGTGTGTCTTAGGAGCATCTTATCCGTATCTGATGCAGAAAAGCTAGTTCATGCGTTCATGACCTCCAGACTGGACTATTGTAATGCATTACTAGGTGGTTGTCCTGCATCCTCAATAAACAAGCTTCAGTTAGTCCAAAATGCAGCCGCCAGGGTTCTCACTAGATCCAGAAAATATGATCATATAACCCCAATATCATCATCCCTGCACTGGCTACCTGTTCAGTTTAGAATAAATTACAAAATAGTATTACTTACATACAAGGCCTTAAATGGTTTAGCTCCCACATACCTAACCAGTCTTCTGATACGCTACAATCCACCACGCGCCTTAAGATCACAAAACTCCGGACTTCTGGTAGTTCCCAGAATTTCTAAATCTACAAAAGGGGGTAGGGCTTTTTCATATTTAGCTCCAACGCTTTGGAATAGCCTTCCAGACAGTGTTGGGGAGCAGACACGGTTTCCCAGTTCAAAAGTAGACTCAAGATGCATATTTTTAATCTGGCATACACATAACTCATCCCATAATCTCATACTCCAGTACACCTATCCTGAATGGCAACTACGCTAATTCTCCCCATCTGTTCTGTATTTCTCTACCCATCCCGAGACATCAGGAGATTGTGCCAGCTTCAGTAGACAAAGGCCGACCCTACGATGTTCCTGAGGTGTCCAGAGAAGGACCAGCTACAGCTGGATTCAGCTTTATGATGGTTGGAGCTACACATGCTGCTCCTGTGCTTCCAGTGATCCAGACCTCATCTGCCCTCTGCACCTACTGACTCGTCCCTATGCTGAACTGGTCTTCATGTTAATTTAAAGAACTTCTGTCATTTCGAACTTTCACCTGCATAACACACATGATGTTACAGTATATAATTTATATCTGTTATCACCCAAATGAGGATGGGTTCCCTGTTGAGTCTGGTTCCTCTCAGGGTTTCTTCCTAATGCCATTTCAGGGAGTTTTTCCTTGCCACTGTCGCCTCTTGCAAAGATGTCAATCTGGTGAAATTTGCAATGATGGCAGCACGGTGGCGTAGTGGATAGCACTGTGGCCTTACACCTCCAGGGGCATGTGAGAGTCCATTGGGAGGACTTCATCCCAAGTCCAAAGCAATGAAGATTACGCTAATGTACATTTAAAATAGCCCTCAGCGTGTGAGTGAATATCTGAAGGTGTGCCCTTCCCCTGACCCTGTACAGAATAATCGGAGAGAATGAGTGAGTGAGTAATAGATGTTGTCTTTTAGGTATTATGAGAAGCAGAACCTCTGTGCACCAGTCACACCAGAGGTCTAGGCAGCCAGACAACTCCAGATCTCAGAAGTGTACATTTACATTAACTTGTGAAGATATTTAGCCTTCATTTGAAAACAGCCAGTACGGAAACCCAGGGTAAACACGTTTCACCAATTGGGAACAGAGAAGAATCTTGATGCATGTCTTCCTTGTACCTTGAACGATGGTCAGTTGCAGCGAGCCAGAGGTGTTAAAAGAGAGCAACATTGCAGAGTGGGGTTTGTTCTGTTGTTCAATCAAGATTTGCCCAAACAGTTGGTGAAATACAGGTTGAGCTTGTCAGGCTTTTTCATCTTCCTTGTTTCTTTAGTGATCAGTCCATGACTTGATGTTTTGGAATCAGGAAGCTGATCAGACTAATCTGGATCTTTTATTTATTTATTTATTTATTTTTCATGAGGAAGGTATGTCTTCTTTTTTTTTATCTCTTGTTAAATGAGTATCATTTTCTTAAATAAAGGTGGCTTGGTGGAATAGTGGTTAGCACTATGACCTTGCACTTCCAGGGTCCTGGGGTTTGATTCTAACCTCTGGGTTGAGTGTGTGGAGTTTGCATGTTCTCCCTGCATTTGGTGGGTTTCCTTTTGGTACTCAGATTTCCTGCTGCCACATTCCAATGACATGCAGATTAGGTCAATTAGCATTCCGAAATTGCATGGTGTGTGTGTGTATGATAAGTGGTATAGAAGATGAATTAATGGTTTAAATAAGATGCACAGCAATGTGGTGATGTAGGAGAACTTGAGAAGACTGTGCAGTGTTGGGATCAGTTGTAGTGGCCAGATGCCCTGCAAGGGCAGACCTGCCTGGATCCAGCTGCAGTCTCGATTACAAAAAGAGACAATTCGACAAACAAGACTAGTCAACTGAGTTCACCGTCTAGTCTCCTACACTCTACTCCCCAGTCGAGGCGCTCAATGAGGTTCATTCCACTGGATGGCTCGGTTAATGAACCCTCCTAGTGCCTACGTCGCTGTGACGTCATGGGTATTGCGCATCCCCAGTAGGGCGCGCTGCAGCTGTTGAGGGAGGAGAGCGGCTCGCGCAGACAGCTGCTGCTACACTAAAAGCAGGAACAGTATATATATATATATATACATATATGTGTGTGTGTGAATGTAAGAGAGCGGCGCTAGAGTCAAATCTCCAGCGCTAAGCTCCATTCACAAGGATTTTTTTGTCTAACGCCTTTAAATGTGGAACAAATAATATTCCCTTTCGGGCGCGTTTCAGCGTTTTAGCGGGTTTTAATGTCCCCGGAGCGAGTGGTAAGTCAAAAACTAAGCACACACTAGTTAGCTTTATTCAGCGACTGGATTAGGAGCTAACGAGCTTTCGCTAGCATGTGCGCTACATCTTGCTAGCCGACTGTAATTCTGCACTTGTTTAGCCAGTGTGGTGACTCTTATCGCTAACACCTGATATGGCTGATAGTGTTGATGTGTGTGTGTGTGTGTGTAGCTAAGTCGTGAATGTGCTTGGTGTTTAATAATCTGCTGTGTTAAATTCAGCATCACCGGCGGTACAGGGTGGGTAGCGTAGCGTGCTATCCGGCTAGCTGTGTAGCTAAAGCGGCTGGTTCTAGCTAGCGAGCTTCAGGCGGCGCTTTCCGCTCCGAGTCCTGACCGAGTCACAGCTTCACCAGGAGGAAAGAAATACTCGGAATGTTCTTAAAGGTATTCAGTGTGTGTGTGTGCAGTCGTGTTATGATTATTTTCTTTCCAGGTGTGTATCACTGTATAACAGTGTTCACTGTTTGTGAGCTGCATGTCAGATCCACGCTGCTGTCAGAGCACACACACACGCACACACACACACACACACGCGTTGGTTTGATCAGCTCTTTCCTTTATGTCATTTCATTGATTTGTCTTAATCATCTGGATTGTTCACATAATGAGGAAGATCACACACTCGAAAGCTCCACCTTTTGTTTTATATATATATATGTTTTCCTGCTCAGTGCCTTTAGTCAACGTTAGAATTCATTCACAAATTTAACATTTTGTCCGTTCACATAGTTTTAAACCAGGTCTACCTCCAGTCTGAAAAACAAATGTTGAAATATTTGAGGTTTGTTTACACTCATTCTGGTGCCAATGTCTTGATGTGTTTCTATTATTCTGGCCGTAAGAGAGCAGTTAGACTGGAGTGTCACGCTGACGTCAGAGTTCCAGTGAAGTTTCATAGGAGAGAGAGGAGCATTTCAGGGATTTCAAATCCTGACAGATCACTGATGGATCTCTCAGCAGAATCCCAGAATGCATTTCTGCTGTATAACAGGTTTGCGTTGTTCTGGAGTTTTTGTCGAAATATGGTACAGAAACATATAATGTTGCGCATAAAAGTTGGAAAAACAGGTAAACCAACAGTTGTGAAGGGAAATAAGATTGTTTTTGTGGCTTCCATCAGCGAGTAGCATGTTTCGACAGAACACCAGCTATGTGATGACAAGCATGACTGTTAGAGAAGGGAATCACCAGGGACCATCTGAGAGGATGTCACCATGCTGAGGTGCTGATTTGGATTGGTATTTATAAACATCATTATTTGATATAAGGATTTTGTTACAATTCTAAACAAACTTGGTGAATAATTTGTTCCTACTACACAGGAACTCTGCTTCCTGCCAGTGTGTGAATAGTTTAAAGTGAATCATCTGTAGGATTACAGAGGAACTGCAACATATATTACCATTTCATATGCAAACATATATAAATAAATGTATTATTATTATTTTTTACAATAAATCCATTTGGCAGTTAGCATGGCGATATATGAATTGCTACATAAAAGAATCACGATACGTAGCTGAATTAATCCCCCCCCCCATCTCTAATGACTTTGTTAGAGATTAATATTTGCGCAAAATTTATGCTTTTAAAACAGTTCTGTATGTGCGGAGTGTAAAAACAAAAAGGTTAGAAGACTGGACTAATTAAAGAACTAAAGCATCATGCTTTCAGATAAAGAGGAAACAAGTTAAACCCCGCTGGTGGATAATGGGGCAGTGGTGGCTCAAACAGTTACTGATTGAAAGGTTGGGGTTCAAGTTCAACCATCATAGTGTGAAATACACTTTTACTGCCATTATATATTTAATGCATTTTTTATCAAAAACTTAAAATATATATATTATTTTAATTATCAGTGTTAAGTTTCTCATCTGCTATACAGAAGGCCTGGGTTTTCAATTCACAGCCAAATGCCCAAACCCCAGCCACTGAATGCAGTGCTGGTCCCAAGCCCAGATAAAGTGGGAGGGTTGCGTCAGGAAGAGCATTCGGCATAAAACCTGTTCTGCAACCTGAATTTCGGAAAAATCGGGAAATTTGAATATAAGGAAAACTAAATTTTAAATCCCATGGACCAATAATTTACACACAATAGAACATGGACAATTTCATGCACTGAATGAGCTCATTTCAAAGATGATGCCCGATATAGGTCTCAAATACTGTAAGTTGGGATGGGAGCATGTTTACCATGGTGCAGCATCTCCTCTTTAAAACAGTGTGGAGATGTCTCAGCATTGAGGTTATGAGTTTCTGGAGTTTCGATGTTGGAATTAGGTCCCATTTTTCCAGCTGCTGAAGAGTTTGTGGTCGCTTTGACATATTTTCTTGTTTAAGGATGCTTCAGATGTTTTCTTAGGAGAAAGATCTGGACTGCTGGCAGGCTAATTCAGCACCCAGACCCTTCTACTACGAAGCCATACTCTTGTAATACTGTAGCTGCAGTATGTGCTTTTACATTGTCTTTCAGGCCTTCCCTGAAATAGACATAGTCTTAAACTTTTATATACATTTCAGCCTTCATAGTGCCTTTTAAAACATGCAAGCTGCCCATACTATATGCACTTATGCACCCTCATACCAACGTTGTTTTTAAAGTATGACAGGATTTTTTTTACATACTCTTTCACAGATTGGAGAATCTCTGCTCATCTTTAGTTCTGAGAGACTCTGCCTCTCTAAGACATCCCTTATATAGCTACTGTAATCATGTTGCAGACCTGATGTCAATTACCTTGGCTGAATCTTTTCAAAATTTCTTGTTTTTTTTTTTTCAGCCCTTTGTTGCCCCGGTGCCAACTTTTTTGAGACCTGTAGTAGGCTTGAAATTTTAAATTAGTTCATTCAGTGGATGAAAGGGTAAAATTTAGTTTGAACATTTATGAAATTCTCGATGTTCTATTGTGATTAAAATATTGGCTCATAGGATTTAGGATTCTTTCAGTTTTCATTTTATTAAAGTAAAAAAAAAAAAAGTCCAAACTTTTCCCAAATTCGGGTTTTAACTTGTGCAGTTTAATCCCCTGCGGCGACCCCTGGACAGGAGCAAATCAAAAGTCCAACGACAACATTATTAAAATATACAGTGGTGTGAAAAACTATTTGCCCCCTTCCTGATTTCTTATTCTTTTGCATGTTTGTCACACTTAAATGTTTCTGCTCATCAAAAACCGTTAACTATTAGTCAAAGATAACATAATTGAACACAAAATGCAGTTTTTAAATGAAGGTTTACGTTATTAAGGGAGAAAAAAAACTCCAAATCTACATGGCCCTGTGTGAAAAAGTGATTGCCCCCCTTGTTAAAAAATAACGTAACTGTGGTTTATCACACCTGAGTTCAATTTCTGTAGTCACCCCCAGGCCTGATTACTGCCACACCTGTTTCAATCAAGAAATCACTTAAATAGGAGCTACCTGTCACAGAGAAGTAGACCAAAAGCACCTCAAAAGCTAGACATCATGCCAAGATCCAAAGAAATTCAGGAACAAATGAGAACAAAAGTAATTGAGTCTGGTAAAGGTTATAAAGCCATTTCTAAAGCTTTGGGACTCCAGAGAACCACAGTGAGAGCCATTATCCACAAATGGCAAAAACATGGAACAGTGGTGAACCTTCCCAGGAGTGGCCGGCCGACCAAAATTACCCCAAGAGCGCAGAGACAACTCATCCGAGAGGCCACAAAAGACCCCAGGACAACATCTAAAGAACTGCAGGCCTCACTTGCCTCAATTAAGGTCAGTGTTCACGACTCCACCATAAGAAAGAGACTGGGCAAAAACGGCCTGCATGGCAGATTTCCAAGGTGCAAACCACTTTTAAGCAAAAAGAACATTAAGGCTCGTCTCAGTTTTGCAAAAAAACATCTCAATGATTGCCAAGACTTTTGGGAAAATACCTTGTGGACCGACGAGGCAAAAGTTGAACTTTTTGGAAGGTTCGTGTCCCGTTACATCTGGCGTAAAAGTAACACAGCATTTCAGAAAAAGAACATCATACCAACAGTAAAATATGGTGGTGGTAGTGTGATGGTCTGGGGTTGTTTTGCTGCTTCAGGACCTGGAAGGCTTGCTGTGATAGATGGAACCAAGAATTCTACTGTCTACCAAAAAATCCTGAAGGAGAATGTCCGGCCATCTGTTCGTCAACTCAAGCTGAAGCGATCTAGGGTGCTGCAGCAGGACAATGACCCAAAACACACCAGCAAATCCACCTCTGAATGGCTGAAGAAAAACAAAATGAAGACTTTGGAGTGGCCTAGTCAAAGTCCTGACCTGAATCCTATTGAGATGTTGTGGCATGACCTTAAAAAGGCGGTTCATGCTAGAAAACCCTCAAATAAAGCTGAATTACAACAATTCTGCAAAGATGAGTGGGCCAAAATTCCTCCAGAGCGCTGTAAAAGACTCGTTGCAAGTTATCGCAAACGCTTGATTGCAGTTATTGCTGCTAAGGGTGGCCCAACCAGTTATTAGGTTCAGGGGCAATTACTTTTTCACACAGGGCCATGTAGGTTTGGATTTTTTTTCTCCCTAAATAATAAAACCCCTCATTTAAAAACTGCATTTTGTGTTTACTTGTGTTATCTTTGACTAATAGTTAAGTGTGTTTGATGATCAGAAACATTTTGTGTGACAAACATGCAAAAGAATAAGAAATCAGGAGGGGGGCAAATAGTTTTTCACACCACTGTATATATTTTCTTATTTTTTGCTTGTTCTGGGTTGCCGGATGACGATATAATAATGGCTAGGCCTCTTTGAAAGCGTGCCCAGTCTGATAAAAAACAACAACCAGACAAATACAGGGTGTAAGCTTCATGTCCCAAGAGACACTGCACTAATTGCGTTGAATGTCCTTCAAATAGCAGGGGCACAAAGGCATTTTTGAAGTTCTTCAAGGGGCACTTTAGCAATTGCAAGGGCAGGAAGGCATTGTTATCATTACATCGTGCACAGCAGATCATTACATGACAAGAGGAGTGATATTTAAATAGTCATGAGAAAACTTAAGATGTCTCATAACCATATGAGCTTGCTTATCATCACCTAGGTTATGGAAAATAATACGCAGTTCATTGTAAAGACACTTATAAATGACTGAAATAAGCAAGAAAACTAGTATTTTATTAAGGACAGATTTTATTCTGTAAACAGGAAATGGGCCTACTTTAGTAATTAGGCTAAGCGCATGTATACAACGTTAGCAGCATGTTGTGCCAGGGAGGAGTGTGTGCGTCACTCAGGACGTCAGAAATAGTGGTTGGTGACTTACTTACTGAATATATTTTGATAATTTAAATGTTTTAAAAAGTTTTTTCCTTATTTATCCAGTAAAGCTGCTTTGTGACAATGACCATTATTAAAAGTGCTATATAAATAAAACAGAATTTAATTGAATTTCTGAAATTATATAATTGCATCGCAGCAACATGGCAAGGCATTTTGTCATTGTTAAAGCTGGCGCCCTGCAAATAATATCTGTACTAGTATACAGTAATAGTAGTACTATAGTAACTCTTACTGTAGCAAATTTATTTAAGCACATACATTTTTTCACTGATGTTAGCCCTCTATTTATTACTAGCCTAAGACTCATTTTCCCGTCTAAGGTGATAAGAAGTACATGTAGTCCACAGCGAAAAGTTAAAGAGAAACACCCAATTTAGCAACACTGTTTGCTCGACTTTGTGCAGCCTAACAGAAGAAAGTCTGATTGGCTATTTACTTTCCAGAACACTAATACCTTTTACTTTTCAAGATATGAACTATGTGTCTCTTCTTGTGATGTACAAGCTAATAGATATGTGAGATATCGAGCATTATTATGCAAAACAAGCATTATCGTTAAAGATTGACACAGACCATACATGGTTCTAAAAAATAGTCACTATAGCAAATACATTTTGTTGTATAAACATTGAAATAATTAAACATGGACAAGACTGATCCTGTATACATGCGTCTATGGTAGACATTAATAAACATTAATGAGTAAGCAAATACAATATCACATGACAAGGCGTCAAAGGAACCAAGATGTTTGAAACCCAAATAAGTTTTATTGGCAGATTCCGTAAAAACTTTGCGTCTTTCTTTCTTTGTTTGCGCGAGTTGGCTCTGTGTCAGCCATGATGGTTGTTTTAAAGAAAGTTTTAGTGAAGTCTTCTATATGTTTTATAGAAGGATGCACTCGTCATTTTTATGAATATTCTGTTTATTTATCTGAATAAATCTTTAAGGTTAATATTTTTATTTGGTTAATGATTAACATCCCTAATTTACATGTACAGAATATGTAAATTATTATTATTTATTACATTTAAGGGTGCAAATTTAAATATACAAATTTAAGATCTCACATTTGTATAATCCTGGTGAGCTGTGTAATGTAATCATTTCCTCTTGGATCATTGTGTAAATTCTAAGCTCTTGACTTGAGAACTTAATCCACGCTGCTGGAAAAAAATGTCCCAAAGCTACCGTATGTTTGCCTGCCTATGTAACAGCTACTTTCCCCCCCTGCCATCACTGTATGACCAGAAAGTGGCACATAAAAAACATAATCAGTTTGCATATCTGCAACTTTAATCTTGGCACTGAACTCTCGCCAACCCTACATTCATCATGTCTCCGCTACATCTTACAGGTTTTGTCTGTGTGTTGACATGGACTGTTGATTTGTAAACAAACTCCAGTGTAAGCCTTTCTTGCTGCGAGCTGTAGTCACAGTTGCGTTAAAAAAACAAACGAACACAGCCTTTACACCACTCGACAGTGACTCAAAGCGATTCCAAATCAATGCTTGTCATGCAATACTTTATTAAATATTTAAGCTTTGTGAGCTCGCACTGCAGAGATAGAGCGGTTTGTTTAGATCACAAGCTTGATTATGTCAAGTGAGAAATGAACATCAGTTTCTTGCTGTTGGTTCCACTTCATGTCTTTTTTTTTGTTCTTTCTGTTATTAAAGTCTGTAGGTTATATTTATATTTTTCTCAGCTGATGTGACCCCTGATGTGACCCCAAGCATCACTTTATCAGAGTAACATCGATCTGATTGTGACGTTCACCGTGGCCTTCCACTGAGCGCATGTACAATCTCTCCATACCAACTGCTTGTTTTAGTTCATATTGCTTAGTAACACGTTTCCTTTTTTGGCTTAAATGTCATCAAATGAATTACGTAAACTAATCCAACTGCTGTTAATCACTTCTAAGTTCACATAATAAATCTCCTGTATTTTAGTCGCATTATACTGTATTGCTGTTTATCCTGTGTGGGCTAGTTTAAAAGAAAGAAAAAAGGATTTGTTCAGAGGAGTGTCGGTTACATTAAAGTGAAATTCCAAAGAAAAGTGTGCGGCATATTCAAGCATAGCCTCAGTCCTTCAGGTTCTGCAAGGCAGACTCGGATAGCAATAATAAACATCTGTCATTAGCTGTACAGTAGATCACACTTGCTCACATCGAAAGTTGAAAATCAGTCTAAGCGGAATAAATAAAAATCTTTCACTGCAAATTATTTTCTGTTTTGATAATTCAGTAAGCAGCTTTGAGATTTGTGAATAGTTAATAATCAGGTGAAGGCATGATTTAACCTTCTCTTTTTTCAGCCTGATTATAATTTACTATACTTTACTTAAGTTTTGCTTTTGCATTGGCTGTTGTGTTGCCTGTATGTACGAATGTGAGCATGACTGCGTTGACTGACTGTACTATTGATGTGAAAGGCAGTGCTTTGAAGTCTGATCTGTTTGAACAGAGGGTACAGAAGCGAAGAAGGAGAAATCAACATTAGTCAAAAATCAGACGTTCATTACAAAATACTTTTTATTGGGTTGAACCTTTTTTATTTGCTTTAAGAAGCTCTTGGGTTGGTTTAATCCTTCTGTACTGTGGAGTACAGCTTCTTCTTCATGTTTCTCTTCCTCATCTTCCCCTTCTCTTCCGTGTCATTCGGGAACAAGTTAATCTTGGTCTCATCTGTCTGAAGAATCTTGTTCTAGAGCTGAGCAGGTGTTTTCAGATGTTTTCTACCAAAGTTCTACTCCAGCCTCTCTTGATCGTAGACTCTGTGTTCGTGACTTGGCTATATAAAATGTTGTGTATTTAGAAAAACAAGGGATGCCCGAATACTTATGGACCCAGCTGTTGCAGGCAGAAAGTGAAGTCAGTTCTTAAACTTGATGTGTTAGATGCAGAAAGTTTTGGAAGTGTGGGAAGTTTTGCATGCCCAAGGACTTTAGGATAAAGTCATTATTTGTCACATATACATTACTGAACAGTGAAATTATTTCTTCGGATAACCAAGCGTAACTGGGGTCAGAGCGCAGGGTCAGCCATGATACAGCGCATCTGAAGCAGACAGCGTTAAAGGCCTTGCTCAAGGGCCCAACAATAGCAACCTGGTAGATCTGGGGCTCGACTTTCTGATCAGTAACTTTGTGCCTAGTCCCTCTGAGCTACCACTGCCCTTAGCAGGTCTTTTTTTGGGTTTTCCTGATGTGTAGTGCTTAGAAACTTACAAAAGTGGTCCAAGGAGAGATGCACGTGGAGACTGTAGGCTAACCTGTTTGCTCTGGTCTAACTGAAGAACTACTGTAGCACAACTTGCTGAAAAGGTTACTGTTGATAGAAAGGTGTCAGAACACAGTGCATCGCAGATTGTAGGGTATGGAGATGCATGTCCACTGTCCAGTAAGAGTCTCAACATCTGTCCACCACATAGAGCACATGTGAGCATCAGGCCTGAACCACGGAACAATGGAAGATTCTACAAAACATTCTACAAAACGTTATTAGGATGATTTGAGGAATGTGACCGTGATCAAGGTGTTGATTTGTCCCTCAAATTCTCCGGAGGTCCTTCCACAGAACTTACAGGTCTTAAATGATATGTTCCCAACATCTTGGTGCTGGATATCCCAGCACACCTTAAGAGTGGTCTAGTGGAGGATGTACTCGTCATTTTTATGCCTTGACGGGTCAGACCTGGTTTGGTGGGACAAATGCAGACAATAAGCAGATTTTTTTAATGATGCTGATAAACACCAATCAGCTGTTCACATTTTCACAAGGGTTGTTTAACAGTAAGTGATGTCTTTAGCGTCCTACCCACACAAAAGCAAGTGATTTAACCATAAGGCCTTCAGTCTCATATTAATAGCACTGAACTCACTACATAAAAATATACAGCGCTTGTGTTCGTAACATTGTAATGGTGCACTACTAACATATCTGTCAATAAACAGGTTCCACTTTAATCAAGTTACATGAAAGTACATTCTTATCAAAGTGTATGCATTATATTCAATTGCACCTGTTAGCGTAGATGGGGTTGTGATGTAGGAAATGTTTTGAAAGTAAAATTTACACACATTTTAATTTTGTTCATTTTACAGCCTGAGCTTAATGAGTTGAGCCATATCACACCGGCGCCATTTGTTTCAGAGTAATAAACGTTAGCCTACAGTACAAGAGCTCCATTAATCACAGGTGACTGTTTCCGTCGAGCTGTGCTGTTAGATATTTAAAATATGTGTAGGGAATGTCGTCGTTGTCGTCAAGTCTCGTTGTTGCATTAAGCCACAGTGAACCACTCCCGAAACCAGTAATGCGTTGACGGCCAAAACTCTTGTGTAATTAAATATAGAAAACGCACTTTTACACAAAGTAGACGTCATACAGCATTTTTTTTACATGTCTGTGCTAGATAAAATGTTTTGAATAGGCTTGACAATTAAACACCATTCTCATGGTAACCATTCATCATCATCAGTCCACATGAAGTCCCTGAGAAATCCATATGAAGTGGGGTTTCAAGGGGATGCCATGGTCCCTGTGAATTACTAGTGTAGCTGTATATGTGTAAATAATCCTTGTCAAATATTCTGTACAGATAAGACAAGCCTAAGAAAAAAGGCATAAAATATAAATCATGTTAAAGACGGGTGTATTTGCGTTTTTATAGTGATGTAAAAAAGTGACAAGTCAAACCAGAATTGCTTAAATTGTAAAATATTACCAAGGGGGGAGAAATTTATAAATGATCAAATTTAAATAGTAAAATAATTCATTTAAATTTACATGTTCTTTAACTGTCTTAAATGCTAGAATTGGGTCAACAAACTGACCTCTTGGAATATGGTTCAGCAGGTAACACTCTCTCTAATTCATATGAGTAGTAGACCACCCTGAACCTGACGTGTAACATGAACAGAACACACCGTTGTTGATGAGCAAGTTTGATATTTACAAGTTTTTAAACAAGTTTGCTTGTTTTAGAAAAAGTGAATTATTAATAAACTTTTTTCAAAAATAACTTTTATGTCAAATATTTCTTGAAAAAAGATGAATAAAGCGTGAACGGGGGTATGTTCTGTAATTCACGGTCAGTTGTAGTAATCTTCATGTCCTCCCTGTCACTGTTGATTTAAACAAATAAGAAGAACGTGTTTGAAAGACTAGATGTAGATAAAACAGTTCGATATACATCTGACTAGTGTAACACATTACATTTTGGCCGGTTCTTGATTTTTATATTCACTGACTTGATTTCAGCCTCTGGATTGTTGGAGCTCTGTATATTAGGCCCGAACTGTGTCACTAGTTACAGGTTCAAAAATGCTCAGAATCGAGTAAAGTGGTTATATGACTATGGGACTGGTAGTGTGTGTGTGCTGTCACACAAAACAAAAACCTGAGCCTCCCAGAGAGTAATGCCCTTAACCACGTTTAGGTCTATGTGCAGCGTTAGCAGCTGTGATTCTCGAGACTTCAGATGAATTCAATTTAATTAATTTTTATTTGTATAGCGCTTTTAACAATTGACATTGTCTCAAAACAGCTTTACACAATCAAAAGAATTATTTAAATTTGTATGGAATGTGTATGAATCTAAATGGTCAGATAGTCCCTGGTGAGCAAGCCCGAGGGCGAAGGTGGCAAGGAAAAACTCCCTGAGATGGTAATAGGAAGAAACCTTGAGAGGAACCAGACTCAACAGGGAACCCATCCTCATCTGGGTGAAACAGATAGCAGGAAATGATCTGCATTTATACAGTGTTAAGTGTTAGGTTCAGCTATAATAGTTGATGTTAATTGATGTTAAAATGGAGTCCAGGTAGTTATTGGAGACTCAGATAGACTTGTAGAAAGTTCCAGTCCTGAACTATCGAATTGTCAAGTCCTCAGAGAAACAGCTGACAACACCAGTCGAGGCCAGAACCATCTTCTAAGTAGATAGAATCATCCCCAGACACCAGACGCATCCCAAAGAGACACACGGGGCGTCCATGCGACGAGACCTCCAACCAGAAACAGGGCACCAGGATGGATCAGACAGGTCCGGAGGGCAGAGGGAGTCTGGATCACTGGCAGCTCAGGACTGACGTGTGTAGCTCGACAGAGAGAGAGAGAGAGAGTGAAAGGGGGAAACAGGGGGAGAGAAGAAAGAGAAGAGGAGGAGAGATGGCAATTAGGTATGGTCACAGTCGCATAATGTATAATATTATTATTATAATGTGAATGTATATTTACTGTAGAGTGCAAGCAGGGATTCCGGCAGGACTAACTATGACAGCATAAGTAAAAGGGAGAGCCAGAAGGAAACACAAACATGAGGGCTCCCTGAGATGTAAAGCAAACAATCACCTCACCGTCAACAAACCTGAGTGATCAAATGAGCGTGAGGAAGACAGCATCTAAACATACCAGTTCACCATAATACTCTACGTCCATGAGTCCCCAGATCTGCTCCTTTACCTATGGCAAATCTATTTATAAAAATGCTTGGCTAAATAAATAGGTTTTTAGCCTAGACTTAAATACTGAGACTGTGTCTGAGTCCCGAACACTATTTGGAAGACTATTCCATAATTTTGGGGCTTTGTAAGAAAAAGCTCTGCCCCCAGCTGTAGTTTTCATAATACGCGGTACTGACAAGCAGCCTGCATCCTTTGACCGAAGTAGGCGTGGCGGATCGTAAGACACTAGCAGTTCGCTCAGATACTGCGGCGCGAGACCATTTAATGCCTTATATGTCAAGAGTAGTATTTTAAAATCAATGCGAAATTTCACAGGGAGCCAATGTAGTGAAGATAGGATAGGGGTGATGTGTTCATATCTTCTGGTCCTAGTAAGGACTCTCGCTGCTGCATTCTGGACTAGCTGAAGCTTGTTTATGTACCTAACAGAACAACCAGACAGTAAGGCATTACAATAGTCCAACCTAGAAGTGATAAAAGCATGAACTAGTTTTTCTGCATCGTTTAGCGACAATATATTTCTTATCTTGGCAATGTTTCTGAGGTGAAAGAATGCTATCCTGGTGATATTATCTACATGAGCTTCAAATGAAAGGCTGGAATCTATAATCACGCCGAAGTCTTTTACTGTTGCACTTGACGGAACAGAAAGGCCATCTAAAGTTACGGTGTGATCTAAGATTTTACTTCTAGCTGTATGCGGTCCTATGACTAGAACTTCTGTCTTATCCGGATTAAGCAGAAGGAAGTTAATTAGCATCCAATTTCTTATGTCCTGAACACATTGCTCAACTTTAGTAAGATGGTTTTTCTCATCAGGTTTTGTTGAGACATATAACTGTGTGTCGTCAGCATAACAATGAAAACTAATACCATGCTTACGGATTATGTTGCCCAGAGGAAGCATGTAAAGGGAAAAAAGCAGTGGGCCTAAAACTGAACCCTGCGGAACGCCAAACTCCACTAGAGAACATGCAGAATAATCACCATTTAAGTCTACATACTGATAACGATCGGTCAAATAGGATCTGAGCCAGGAGAGGGCTGTACCCTTAATTCCTACTACATTTTCTAATCTGTGAAGAAGAATAGCATGATCAATGGTGTCAAAAGCTGCACTGAGGTCCAGTAATACAAGCATAGTTACACAACCCTGATCAGAGGCCAATAGGAGGTCATTTACTACTTTAACAAGTGCTGTTTCTGTGCTGTGATGAGGCCTAAATCCTGACTGATACAGTATGATCATGATCATGTATGCCATTTCTATGTAGATATGAGCATAGCTGCTCCGCTAATATCTTTTCCAGAATCTTAGAGATAAAGGGGAGGTTTGATATTGGCCTGTAATTGGACAGCTGACAGGGGTCGAGGTCAGGTTTCTTAATTATTGGTTTGATAACTGCTAATTTAAAAGATTTTGGAACATAACCAATGCTGAGTGATGAATTAATTATTCTCAACAGCGGTTCTGTTATTACTGGTACTATCTGTTTAAGAAAATGTGTCGGTATAGGATCTAATATACAGGTTGATGAATTTGCAGAAGAGATGAGTGAAATTAGTTCATTCTCTTCAAGGGGAGTAAAGTATTCTAGGTTTGAATCTGACATGGCTAGGTTAACATCTGTATCAATTACATTGTTCGGTTTCAAAGCCTCAATTTTATGCCTGATATTTACAATTTTATTATTAAAAAAAGTTCATGAAGTCCTCACTATTGCATGACGTTGTTGTGGATATTTCTGTAGTGGTCTTATTTCTGGTTAATTTGGCTACAGTATTAAATAAAAATCTAGGATTATTTTTATTTTCTTCTATAAGAGTGGAGAGATACGTTGATCTAGCTACACTAAGAGCTTTCCTATAGTTCAGGATGCTCTCTTTCCATGCTATTTGAAATACTAACAATTTAGTTTGACGCCATTTAAATTTCCGAGCGGTCTGTTTTGAAGTGCGCGTGTGATCGTTATACCAGGGTGCGAGTTTCTTATCTCTAATAATTTTTCTTTTAGCTGAAGCTACATTATTCAAGGTACAACGAAATGTCGACTCTAAATATTCAGTCGCCTGATCGAGTTCTGTGGGGTCAGAAGGTGACCTAATCGAAGTTGGAAGATGAAGAATTTGGTGTTTGTGTTGCGATGTGTTAGAGATTTTAACACGACTTGCAGCTTTACTAGGATTAATGTTCCTGGCTCATTAAACAACGAAAAAGAAAAACGTAAAATAAAAAAAAGTATAGTGTACTGCACATCTAGTTCTAGTTGTGTTGTTATAACCTCCACTTTTCTGGGAAGGCTTTCCACTAGATTATGGAGTATGGTTGTAGAGATTAATGTGTTCAGCTATAAGAGAATTAATGAGGTCAAGTACTGATGTTGGTGATAAGGTTCCGTCCGCAGTTCGTTATTCGTTTGTTAATCAGGGCTCTCGGGTTCTTTCGATCCAGCTTTGGGAATCTGTGTCTTTATGGAGCATGCTTGTGTGTAGGTAGCTTTGTCATGATAGAACACGTTTGCACACCTCACAGTTATTCCGTGTAAGAACAAAATAATTATTTTGTGTATCAGTGCACAAACAAAACAAGTGCCGCTTTTCACTCCCAGATCTTTGATGTTTCACGCTGAGGTGCTTGACATGTGAGGATTAGTGTTTGCACTGCTAATATTTTTACATAATTATTCAGACAGCAAAGGGAAGTGTTTTAAACACTGTTTCAAAGACCAAAGTTGCTTATGAATCACATTTAACGCTGTCAACTGAAAATGAAATGATAAAAAAAATAATAATTTCACCAGATTTCTTTTTAATAATGTTTCAATTCTCTCTCAGGATCCTGCCATGATGGGTCTGCTGTTACCAGCCAGTGTACTGAAGTGAGCTCTCCCCCTGCCCCTACTATAAACTCCTCCCCTGGGGTTAAACCCCTCCTCCTGTCCAGCCAGGGAGCAGCAGTCATGGCGGGTATTAAGCGTGGCTATGACGGCAAGATCGCCGGACTGTATGACCTGGATAAGACGTTGGGGCGCGGTCATTTCGCCGTGGTAAAGCTGGCACGCCATGTCTTCACCGGTGAGAAAGTGGCCGTGAAGGTCATCGACAAGACCAAGCTGGACACCGTCGCCACAGGACACCTTTTTCAGGAGGTTCGCTGCATGAAGCTGGTGCAGCACCCCAACATCGTGCGGCTTTACGAAGTCATCGACACACAGACCAAGCTGTACCTGATCCTGGAGCTTGGGGACGGAGGCGACATGTTCGACTACATCATGAAGCACGAGGAGGGGCTCAACGAGGAACTGGCCAAGAAGTACTTCGCCCAAATCGTCCATGCCATTTCTTACTGCCATCGGCTGCATGTGGTGCACCGCGATCTAAAACCTGAAAATGTGGTTTTCTTTGAGAAGCAGGGCCTCGTAAAGCTCACTGACTTTGGCTTTAGTAATAAATTTCAGCCTGGGAAGAAGCTCACAACAAGCTGTGGGTCTTTGGCCTACTCCGCTCCAGAGATCCTGCTGGGGGACGAGTATGATGCACCTGCTGTAGGTGAGTACATGGGGGTGGGGGGTAATCATAAACCATTATGAATCAGGATTCATTCCTCCAGAATCAATGTTATACATTTATTTTTTATGTTCATAATAGGTTGATTGGCTCGTGTACAGAATTGGCTGTTTTTCTATTTGATTGGCCGTGATGGGTGATTTAGCACAGAAAATCAGAAAACTGAGCACAGAAATTTCTGAGCGGAGCAACAGAAACGTTACATTAAAAAAAAAAACCATGCTCATTCAGAAACCTATCTGACTGTTTCTCCAAAATCTGTGAGCAAATTAGTCTCAAACTCACTCTTTACACACGCTTGCACAAGTTTAAAAAAAACACCACGAGATGGAAACTTTGCCGTTTATTTATAGTCCTACAGGTGGTACATTTTTAACTATTCACACATTTTTATTCTGTGTTTTAGGAGTGAAATATTTGCTAATTTTGTTTAGAAATTATAATTATGGTGGATGACTGTGACATTTGCTGCTCAATGAAATTGTAGCCTTTTTTGCATTTTTAATTAGAAGTTTTTAATATTTTTTTATGTTGGTTTGTATTGTTTAAACGCTGCCCTTGGTTTTTAAGTGAGTATACTGTATTTAGAAAAAATTTTTTTGGTCTGTATGTTAATTACATTAGTGAATCAGTGGTTTCTGTGAATAAACCATGGGTCAATGTGGTGGGTCCCAACGTTGAACTTCTAGTTCTCAGTTTTTTTTGGTGCTCAGAACCAGCTTGTTCAGACTAAACAGAACCTTTTGAGATGGTTGTGAATGTACTGAAGGAGGAAAAACACTAACATTTGTTTATGGCTAAACGGGAATGTATTCATATTGCGTGTAGATTAGACAAATCTAATGTGATGCTTTGGTTTCCTGTTCTGTTTATATCTATTTATCTATTTATATTTTTTATGACTAAATATAGAGTTCATCCTTATGCAAAGGGAATTACTGGCAGCCTGTTTGGCTCGTGTGTTCAAGTGGGTATATGATGATCAGAACTTAAATATGAACTGCACAGCAATTGCTTGTTTTTTTTGTTTGTTTTTTTGCTTTCCACAGTTTAAATGTAATGCAGCTTGACAGAAAATTTCAGTAATCCAAAGCTTCGAGATCTAACATTCACAAGTCTCCTGTTAAGGTTGATGCAAATTCTGTGTGTGTGGACTGAGCGAGACAAGCATGTAAGAGCATGCTGAGAAACCAATCGTCAAATACTTTTTTTCCCAGCAGAATCAGCACTGCTGTTGCTTTCTTTCAACTCTTAATCCTCATCCATAAACACTTTTTATCTCATCAGTTTTGTTTTGCGTGGCAGTTTAAGGGCACCTCTGTGCACGTCTGTATCTCCACCGTGTGTTAGTTTGTGTTACAGGAAAGAAGACAGGTGAACGTAATGGCCGCTGGTGCTGTTTGGATTTGTAGTCTAGTCACAGTTGCAGGCGATTGGCTGGTGGAACAGTTAATCCTGTCTTTGTTTGAACTGAAGCCTCACGGCTGGAGCCGTGATTAAACATTCCTTATTGACACTGTCAGTGTGATCAAATACACAGTGTGCTCTGATTGGCTTTGGACTCCCCACTTGGATTATTTCCGGCCTCGCTTCCTAATTGATGGTACTTTGTTCGGCATTTTGTTTCCATAACAGCTAAAGTTAGACAGAAGCCCTACAAAGTATCGCTTGGTTCAGACACTGTCCCACCACATCACAGACGAATGCCCCTGTCTGGTTGGTCCAATGGTGTGCACATCATCACACATAACAGCACAATGAACTCTGGCTATAACATGAACATTTTAGACTTTCATGAAACATTTATTAAATGGAATCTCCGTTGTAAAATCTCAGAGCATGTTGTTGTTGTTGGTCTTTCGGCTGCTCCCGGTAAGGGGTCGCCACAGCGGAATATCCAGTCCGCACTACAACTTGGCACAGGTTTTACGCCGGATGCCCTTCCTGACGCAACCCTCCCATTTTATCCGGGCTTGGGACCGGCACTGTATCCAGTGGCTGGGGTGTGGGCACTGGCTGGAATCGAACCCGGGCCGTCCGCATGGCAGGCGAAACACCTACCACTGAGCCACCAGTGCCCCCAGAGCATCATGGGGCATAAAGGTGTTCAGGTCGGAGTTTACGCTCTCTGTTTTGTCTGTAAAAATGACAAATTGCTTTTTAGCAGCGAGATGGGGGGAAAAAGTATGGGCTGTTAATGTTTATCAAAGCTATAGCATGAGTAAGAAGTTGTCTTTTAGATGTTTAAGACCATTAAAATGAGTTCCCTGTTGAGTCTGGTTCGCCTCAAGGGTTCTTCTTATTGCCATCTCAGGGAGTTTTTTCTTGCCACCGTTACCCTCGGCCTGTTCATCACGGACAATCTGATACTTTTTACATATTGTATGTCATCAAACTTTTCCAACTCTTCCATTTTTTTCCGTAAGCTTTTGCGAAGAGTGTTGAGGGACGTTACTTTTTAAAGTAACTAATTACATTACAAAACTACTGTCTTTAAAAAGTAATCAGTTACATTACAGCGTTACTTTCTGATAAAAATAACTAGTTCGAGTACGTTTCCATTGCAGACAATTCTTTGAGAGAACTCCGTTGTGATTCCTCATGCATGTTGTTTGTCAAGACCTTTATAATTATTCCATTATCATCACTCAGCGACGTTTGGCCCATAATCTGTTAACTACTAATACGCCTATCTCACCTACGCGCGGTGGCTGAAGTACGGTTCATCATGATTCACTGTGATTAGGTTTCCATCTTTCCGCGTATCGTTCCTCGCAGAAGCTCTCGAACCTTGCAGAACTTCGCGGAACGTCAGGCGGTAACTCGCGGCGGCTCACGGTGCCGAACACCGCTTCTCACCGCGAGTCAAACCTCATAATGTAGGTGAGATAGGAGTCTAACAGCAGGAATAACAGAGGGTGCGGGTTATCGGGGGCGGAGCTTGTACACACACACACACACATTAACAGAATGACTGCGGTCTGGCTCATGGTTTACATAAATTGTCTGACTAACGGATTACATTTTTGAAAATATAACTAAATAACTAAGTACTTAAATGGCGGACCTAATGCGTTAGATTACTCGTTACTTCTAAAAAGTAATCCAACTACTCTAACACTATTTGCGATGATGACCATTGTTAAAAGTTAAATGTAACTATAAACTGTTAAAATGTCCCATGTCACATTAAGAGGTTAAATAAACATAGCAATTGTTGGTAAATCATTTCATTACTGGAACAACCCACTTCAGGCAGTGTGAAAAATAATGTTTCAGCGTTCAGTATTTCCAGATAACGGCATGGACTGTTGTGTGTTTTTCCTCACTAAGCAAATCTCAAAAGCTAATATTTAGACTGTGATTTGATAGGAAAGTACAGTAGGATGTGTTTGTGGCGTTAATTTGGGAGGTTTTGTGCTATGTGGTGTTTGACTTCCTTGTTGTATAATGCTTGTCCTTGAGTCTTGAGGAGGACACGGCTAGTAGGACATACATAGCCTTTATTTTTATTCTGTATTTGTGTGTGTGTGTGTGTGTGTGTGTGTGTGTGTGTATATGTATATATGTGTGTATATATGTGTGTGTATGTATATCTATATATATACACACACACACACACACACAGGTCCTTCTCAAAAAATTTGCATATTGTGACATATTTTAGATTCATTACACACAACTGAAGTAGTTCAAGCCTTTTATTGTTTTAATATTGATGATTGTGGCATACAGCTCATGAAAACCCAAAATCCCTGTGGTGTGAAAAACTATTTGCCCCCTTCCTGATTTCTTATTCTTTTGCATGTTTGTCACACAAAATGTTTCTGCTCATCAAATAACGTTAACTATTTACACAAAATGCAGTTTTTAAATGAAGGTTTACGTTATTAAGGGAGAAAAAAAACTCCAAATCTACATGGCCCTGTTAGGGTTGGGTACCGAAACCCGGTGCCAAGACGGCACCGGTACCTACAGAACCGGTATGTACCGGACCGAAACAGAACGCGAATTTCGGTGCCTCATTTCGGTGCCACTTAAACGCCTGAACTGTCGATTGAAATATTTGTTCTCTAGATTCATATATTTTTGAAGATTAATAGTTTCTTAGATTAAATTAAAGAAATTAAAAGCACAAATCATCCGGAAATGAGAGACCATCCGAGATGCGCGTGAATGCAGCAACTAACGTTACACTCGCTCTGACGGCAGCAGGCGGTCTACCGATAGCTTAGCATGCTAAATTAAACAACTCTCGTTAAAATGCCTCGAAAGTGTGGCTGTATTTCACAAGAAAGGATTCCGACACCGCGACGTGCAGCAAATGTTTTACAGCAGTTGCGTGTAAAGGCGGAAACACGTCAAATCTACTGAAACATTCGAGGGCAGACGGAATAAAGTTAAAAGCAGACGCAGGCACCGTGTTTTCTTGTGGACAACAGCTGGTGCTATCAGTGTGGACGACCCTCAGTCCCAGTCATACCAACTGTAGCAAAAAGGAGTCACCGATTATGATGCCGTCAGCAGCCTTTCCGCAGGTTAGCAGTAGGATAATGTAATGTTAATAGCAAAATGCAAATCTTGCATTCATGCTAACAAATAGTCAAACGATTTGTAAAAAACTAATGTAACATGGATTCTGTTTATAATTATGGCTTTCCAGCTAGTACTAGTAGCACTACAACAGTGTACAACTACAACAGTGACCCCATTTACCATTGTAAAGAAGGCTATGTATGTCCTGTGCAGGGCAATAAGTCAGGAAAGGAGTCGTATTTTGACAGAAAAGGCAAATATGGTGAAATTTCTGCAAAAGAATTGCTAAAATTTGAAGCTTACATATTCATATATACTTTAAACTTTTAATATATTGTTCAATTTTAAGCATAAAATTTTTTGTTCAATAAAAATAAATTCTTGAGTCATCCACTATAATTTTGTGGCTTAAAAGTATCGGTTCAGGCACCGTTTTGGCACCGGTACCGTTTTCAAAGTATCGATTTGGCACCGGTATCGAAAAAAACCCAAACGATACCCAACCCTAGGCCCTGTTTGAAAAAGTGATTGCCCCCCTTGTTAAAAAATAACTTAACTGTGGTTTATCACACCTGAGTTCAATTTCTGTAGTCACCCACAGGCCTGATTACTGCCACACCTGTTTCAATCAAAAAATCACTTAAATAGGAGCTACCTGACACAGAGTTAGATGCTATAGATGCTAACTGCATTTCTTTGCCTTGTAACTATATGCAATGACAAAGTTGAATCTGAATCTAGTGCGCTTGGGTCAGCGTGCGAATATCCAAGCTAGCATGTTTCCCTCCATCTTACTTCTATAACGGTTACTGGTTTAGTTGTCAACATTGTCTCCTTGCACCTCCAGGGTCTGGGTTCGATTTCTGGCCAGGCTTAATTTCTGTCTGTGTGTGCATAGAGTTTGCATGTTCTCCCCATGCTTGCTGGGTTTCCTCCCACAGTCCAAAAATATGTAGATTAGGTTAATTGGTGTTCTCAAATTGCCCGTAGTGTGTGTATGAGTGTTGTACCCTGCAATGGATTGGCGCCCTGTCCAGGGTGTACCCCGCCTCGTGCCAAAGCCTCCTGGGATAGGCTCCAGGCCTCCGCGACCCTGAATATAGAATTAAGCGGTATAGATGGTGGTGGTGATGATGAAGGTGTCTTTTGTTA
>CM060104.1:14649228-14786728 GCA_030522415.1 Channallabes apus | reverse complement strand
TTTAGAGTATATTAGGTTATTACATTATTACACATTTAGTGAAGTCTATAATCAAGAATAAATAACCGATGTGCCAGATCAGATATGTAGAAAAGCTAAGCTGGAAAATGTTTCCTGGTTCTTCATGTCAATAATACTACAGTACATAAATCTTTTACAAATGTAAAAAATAATCCAAGAAACAATTTTCTGGAGATAGTAATGAACCAATGTCAAAATAGTCTTTTTAAATTTGATTGCTTAAAAACGTTGGTGTTTGTTTTGGTATCAAAACAGAATAAATAGAAGTAATACTTAAAAGGCATACTGGAGACAATAATGAAGCAGTGATTTATTTATTTAAAAAACATTCCACAACAGAGAATAATTAACTGTTGTACCCATTTAAAGGCTTGAATGCATTATGTGCCTTTGTTATATAACAATGAGGGGATATTTTCATATTTTTTCGAAATGACCCAACTTACAAACAAGGCAAACTTGTTGTTGTTGTTGTTGTAGATTCGGAAAAAGAGAAACAATCCAAAATTATTTTCAATGAGATGCCATGAATGACATTCTCACCACCACGTTGGTCTCTTTGTGAAACAACGACTTATCAGGTTAATATATAATATATATTACAGTATAATACAATATATATCATGTGGCTTATTATTTGTTACTAATGTGGTTTATTTTATGGAAAATCCCACGAATAGTAAGTCTCACAGCGCGTGCACGACGGCGGATGACCTTATATGGTCAACATGTACGTGCTTTATTGTTATAGCCCCTGACTGAACTTCACTCACTCCCGGATTTATATTCCGGCCAGAGTCGGCCGCTTTCATTTACTCAACCCAGTAACACAACCGCGCATCTTCAGGACTCTAGAACCTCTAGAAAGGAGTTTCACGTATTTACGGGAGTTTGACTTGATTTGTAGGAGCGGTTTTAAAGCGGACAATGAAGAGCACTCGGTCGGAGAAACCCGGGAGCTTTGTGAGTGTGTGGCTGCTGTTAGTCCTGAGCGCTTCAGTTTCAGGTGAGTGCGGTAGTCATTAGAGCTGCTTATACGTTATGTATACATTACAGCTGGTTCAATTATTTTCAGCATTTATACCACGATTGACTGTTTCGTAATTGTCTGATGTGTGTTTTTACTCGGTTACTCTTCACGTCCGGTTGTGTATCATAGTGGTATCATGTCTGTTTCTGGGTGCAGGCTCTTTCCCCACGGCTCAGAACGTCACTTGGGTTTCTCTCAATTTCAAGACAATATTAACGTGGGGCCCTAAACCAACTAATTATTCATATACTGTGGAATTCTCAAAGTAAGAAAGCCGCCACCACACACACACATACACACACACACACACGTTTAAGGAGCTACATACCTACTGATTTCTTTTGTTTTTCAAAAGCTACATGTTCTATCTGTGTACAGTTTGTCTAACAAAAACAACATATCACTTCTATCACTACATTCACCTGCAGGCAAATAAAGAAGCACAAAGATGTTTATTACTAGACCAGCCTCTCCAGACATAAATGGACCCATTCGAGACACTGATATTATTTAATTCATTATAAGATAGGCACGATCAACCTTGTTTTCTCCACCTTGTTTTTAAGTATTCATTTTCTTTGGTTGTTTAAGAATTAAAATGATGAAATTAAGCTTAAGAGGCTGGTGGGGTGGTTGCAAAGCTGCCTAACAACCCCCACTTTGATCCTGAGCTCAGGTTACTGTCTGCCTGAGAGGGCTTGTTGTGCCTGTTCTCTTACTGTTTTTTCTTCTTTTTTTTTTTTTTAACCCACCTGCAAATAAAATACCCGTAAATGGTCTGGCTGTGTTTAAATACCCCCTTAAAAGCCAGCGTGTGCCTGGTACCCTGCAGTGTCAAACTTGTGTCCAGTTTTTTCTGAAATAGCTCCAGATTCACTGCAACCCTGACCAGGATCAAAAGGTTGCTTAAAATGAATTAATTACATTTGAGATTTGGTCACTTAACAAAGGTGTTATTTTCACATCTTAGAAAAATTGTTGTGCTTTCCCCACGATCGAATCTTCAATCAATTTTCCTTCCTATAGGTTTCAGTGTAGTTACTGTATAATGCATAATAGTAAATTAATAATATGGTTTATAATGAATAACTAATTAATAAGTTGAAACCTTAATTAAAAGGTAATTAGCACCATGCAAGCTGAGGAACTAGATTCCATACATAGTTTTGCTCAGTTTCAGCATTAGTGCTTGGTGTTCTACAGGTACTGAAAAACCCACACCCTTTTGCATGTTTCAGCTTGCTTCATTTTGTTGAAAGCATGTGTGATGGATTTAAAACGACTCAATATAATGCTTGCAGATTTGGTGAGGACAATCAGAGGATTCCCCACTGCATTCAGATGAGTCAAACCGAATGTGATCTCACGGCTGGACTCACAGATCTGAAAAGCAAGTACGAAGCAGATGTTGTGTCAGAATCTTTGCGGAACATATCCTCTGATCTCATTGAATTCCCCCGAACGACGTCTGAACAGTTTTGCCCCTATCAAGACAGTATGTTTCTGTTAAATCTGTAATTCATTCCATACTGTTTATTTGTGAGAAAGGATAAGCCATTGTAAAATTCTCATTTGTGCCCTAATTTTGTCTAGCCATCATCGGCAGTCCTCAGTTTACGATTGATGTGAGTAAGGACAAACAGAAGATAACCATCAACGTAGAAGATATCCCGACAGCAGTCCTTAATGCAGAGAATCAGATGAGAATGATTCAGGATATCTTTAAAAATGATCTACAATACAAGGTCACTTACAATAAAGCTCAGAGCACTGGGAAGGTAAGGGATCAATAGAATACTGTATGGAATTTAATAATCAGTAGTGTTAAATATATAAACACAGTGTTTAATACATGATTCTAAATACAGTAATCTATAAGTGTACAAAGTTTTACTATTTAAACTTTATTCCTAATCTCTGAATATGTTACTGTGATGAGCAAGAGCAGTGATGCTACTCCAGCACACAAAGCAGTGCATTTCACATTTTACTTACTAAAAATATGCCACGTTATATAAATTATAAGCAAAGGGCATTGGTTGCTCAGTGTTAGTTTTCTAGCATGCCATGCGGAAGGCCAGGGTTCGATTCCCAACGAATGCTCAAACACCAGCCTCTGGAACACTCTGGAAGCAGTGTTGGTCCCAAGCTCGGATAAAATTGGAGGGTTGCGTCAGGAAGGTCATCCGGAGTAAACCCTGTGCCAAGCAGTAGTGCCCACTTGATGGGATTAACAACAATGTTAATGTCAGCACATTTTTATCATTCTAAGGTTGAAATCCTTAGATCCAAATCTGGTCAAGTTGTCTATGACTACATAAGTTCTGTAAAGTGCAGTATAACTAAAAACTTACACATTACATATCAGTGAAAAAAAACCCTGTTTACAACTGATATAAAGTAAGGATAGTGAAATTACCAAAATAAACTTATTGTAAAGAAGCGCAACACCAGTTGTTTAAGACCATTGTTTTACAATTAATAAGAGGGTTATCTCTTTTTTTATACTGAATCTCGCTCTTGAAAGTAAAGAGTAATGAAATAAAATATTTTTAAGATTTCCCATATCTCTTAAGCTGCATATTTGTCATGGGAAATAGTTGAATTAAACTTCAAGAAACTGGTAATTTTTGCCTGGTTTATGTCAAACTTGCAATCAAGTCGGAATCTCATATATGGGCCTATTTGGACTTATCTATTTTGATATCGCAATGCAATTTGAAAAGGAGCCAGAAAGTGTAATCGGCTACATCGTCTGTAAAATAAAAGAAGATATGCAGTATACTGTATTAAAAAAATGCAATCTGCTTTCTGTCGCAGAAAGAGAAGACAAGTACAAGCAATCAAATAGAGCTGACAGGTCTGGACAAAGGAGTGAGTTACTGCTTCACTGTGCAAGTTCTGATTCCATCCCGGAACATTAACAAACAGCTTGGAGAGAGAAGTCAGGTTAAATGCTCTCCAGGAGATGACGTAAATGGTAAGCTCTTAACAGAAGTAAACTACGTCTTTAAATATTTGGTGGCAGGTAACATGCATTATGCATTGCAAACCTGTACATGATATACAGTTGAAAATTTATTCATTACACTGCTCTACTGCAGGAGATAAATATTTCTCAGGAAGTTAATCTCGTATTTGTTTAATAGAAATGTTTAAAAGGAATAAATAGAAAACCATGATGGTTCAGGTTTTGGGCACTTGTGTAAAACAGGAAGTAAAATTATTTTTAAATGTTAAAAAATACAGTAGCCTCGCATCTACAGGGTCAAGTAAATTTACATCATAAGCTGCATAGGGTCCCTGATGGTTTTTCAGATAGATTTAAGATTTAAGCATTTTTCTATTAATGTGTGACATACTCTAAATAGCCATTATACCGATCCTCTTCATCTTCTTTCTTATAGGAGTGTTTAGCCCTGCAGTGATCGCTGGAGGTACCCTGGCCATTGTGGTCATAATAGCAGTGGTGATTGCTGTCATAATTATTTGTTGCAAACGAAAAGAAGAAAAGAATACAGGAAAAGAGAGAGTACCTTTAAAGGGTGTTTGAGAACGTCTCTGAACACAGACACTAAAACTCTTGGGCACACTAAAATGGTACTAAAATGGATTCTGCCTTTTCAAGCATCCTTGTTGCAACATTACAGTGTAAAACACTGTAATTCATATAGTTTCTGTGAAACTAAATGAGATATAGACATAACACCTAGGATTTACAAGCTAACAGATGTCTGAAGATGTTCTTGCTCATTTTTGACAATGGTACATTTGATCACTGGGGTTATCTGCTGTTTTTTTATTATTATTTTTTTTTACATTTCATAAGCACTACCTTTCTGTAATGTCAGTACTACTTTTATAATATATTTTTTTATTTTTGTAGCTTTTAAAGGTGATATATGTATATTAGTTTATAGTAATTAACATATTTATTGTTTAGTGTTTTGCTGATTTAATGGATGTAAAACCTAACATGCAATATTAAAATGGAGAGATTTTTATTACGTTACATACATACATACATACATACATACATACATACATATTTATTTAATGAACTGGAGAACATCATAGACATAAAACACACGTGTTTGTAGAAATGTGAAATCTATGGGGGAAAAAAAGTATAAATTTGTTTTTTCATTACATTTTGAACGTCAAATAAATCTTGTACATTAATGTAGATCTGTGTGTTGGTTGGTTTTTACACTGTTGGTTTCAGCCAAGTGAGGTTCTGACAAGTGAACAATAATTTTTTTTTCATTGTGCTTTACTCTACCTTACTGTGATTAATAGTGAACATGAATGCGTTTTATCAAGACATGACAGTAAAAAAAATATATTTTGGAATAAAATGTGGATAAAAATCAATTGAGAAAACACAATATTGGAATAAATGATAATATCAGGTGCAACAATGCTCATTCAAATGAACTCAGTTTTGCTTAGTTAATTCAGGACCATTCTCATTATTAACTCTGTTTTAGCCTGTCATATATTGCGTTTAGGCAAAGAGGTCTGATATACACACTTCCCATCTAACTGCAGGTAACTAATTAACATCTTGCTCTCGGTCACCTCAAAGTATACAAAACCCCCTAAAGTGTGATTCACAGCACTAGAAAACACTTGCCAAGACGACGGGAAGCTTTTCCTGTGATGAGTGGAGTTGTCCAGGACATCGCCGCTTCCGCTGATAACAAATGAACTTCCATCATCTTCTCTATTATACTAATGAAAGATAAAAGAAATTGTATTCTCTAAATAGTAATCCACTACAATATAAATTACATTTGATTATAGAACGGTGTTTACCTGTAAATTATGGTCATGGCCGCTCAGATACACAGTGACATTGTACTTCTTCAGCAGTGGTCTTAATTTCTTTACCAGACACGGAGTAGGACCATGGTGACCCATGGACCACACGGGATAGTGGCCAGCCACCATTACATACTCAGACCTACAGTAGATGGAATAACAGATCAGAAAGAAGGTTTGTTCGTTCTTTCTTGTATATTCTGAGTCACTCAGGTATTTTAATTATCTTGCTGTACCAGGTCAATGTAACATTGCTAAACATGTTAAATCTTACATCCGAGGGCAAACCAATTAAGTTTTTAAGATATATCAAGTAAAATTTCTTTGATTTAGACATTTTAATCATGCTTGACTTTTGTGTGGGGTGTGCCTGTGTAACTCTGACCATTTATTTCCAAAGTATTCACTGACAACTATTCAAACATGAGTAAGGATTTGTTGGGAGTGATGGTAATGCTGAATACTACATGTTTCGGGAAACGGATTTGGTTTGCTTGTGTGGACACGGCACTATTTGGTCACAATTTGTCCTCAGGAATGTTTATGTGGATATGGGAATAGAGAGGAGTGTGCTTCAAAGTCTTGACATTCCTATTATAGGATTCATACTACATTTAAAGGAAAAAACACTCTTTCAACTCATTCATCACCTTTCCTATCAGAATGCGGTTAACCTTCAGGTAATTAAGCTTTTGTGTCCTGAGCTGCGCTTAAACTTGTGTTTGTTAAGTGTCTGGTTTTATTCCGAGCTTGCAGATCTTACTTGGTGTTTTGCAGCGTCTTCTCGATCCACTGAAACTGTTGCTCTGCCTGAGTGAGATCCTCTGGTCCTTGGGGCTGGCTTCCATCATAAGTGTTGCCACAGAGAACCACCGTGTCTAACATCAGGACTGTCATGGAGGTGTTGGAGTGAGGAATCTTAAATTGCAGCTCATAATAGAGCTCAGGGAAATGCCTATGGATTGATAAGACATTATAGTATACATGCTGTTGGGCAGTTCTTATGAGACGGCCAGACATAGTGATATCACAGATCAGATTAATCATCGGTACACACACTCACCATCTCTCCGATCTGGTCGAATATGCGATCTGAGCCGACACGTTTCCCAAGTGATCATGATTTCCTGCTACCAAATACCATGGAACAGCAATTAGAGCTGGATGGGAGAACACACCCTCAAATGTAGCCTGAAAGCACAAAAAAAGAACTTCAAACCCAAGACTCTGGAAGCACTTGCCTTGCTTCTGTACAGAACAAATGGAGAAAATATATTATTTCTTTTAAAATCGTTGCAGTTAACACTAGGTCCACTAGATGGCATGTTTATCATATCTGTTAGCAGTAGGTCACGTGTGTGTTCAACGTCAAGAGGCATTTGAGTGCTGTCCTGCTTTTACAAACTGAAAAAAATCATACCCTTTTGACCACATGCTGTATATAAAAAATACTGTATATAAAACAGAGTCCCATTTATTACAGGAAAACAATAGTAGGAACTTATTTCTTACAATCAAGGTACAATCACATATTTGGCCATGAGCCAGGAAGAAACCCAAACACAAAGCAATAGTGACTCAGCAGCTTAGCCTCTGGTCAACTTATCAGAAGATTCATATTTCAAATCCTACTATAGCACCACCAAGCTTTCACCACTGGTACTTGAGAAACGCTCTTAACCCTGACCTGCTCAATTGTAATTCATTGTGGATAAAAAATGTTTCTGCAAAATAAGTAGA
Organism: Channallabes apus; assembly: GCA_030522415.1. NCBI lineage: Eukaryota > Metazoa > Chordata > Actinopteri > Siluriformes > Clariidae > Channallabes > Channallabes apus. The sequence continues at coordinate 14,779,113 of CM060104.1, read as the reverse complement.
AATGCAAAGTTATGTCTTGATCAAACATAATCTAGTTTTAGGATTTGACCTTAAACCTTAGTCATTAGAACAGAACCTTAATCACTGACCTACAACTTACTGTAACTGCATCCAACACACCATGGTCACAAACAAAATCACAAAATGGTGAGAGGTTTCTGCCGTATCTCGAGTCATAAACGATGATGACAGACCTTAAAGCGGATATCATCGATGTCCTTGACTCCATTGTAATAAAAATGGTCTCCCAAGCTCAGGACAAAGTCCAAGCCCACACTTTCAGCAACTCTACCCAGTTCCTGTGCTATCCTCTGCTCATGAGTTGTGTAGAAGGGAGAGAAGGGAATGCCACCCCAGTCTCCAATACCAACAAAACGCAGAGAACCTTAAGAGACACAACAGGTAAAAGACATGAAGATCTGCTGCATAATACACAATCTGAGGAAAGAATCTGTTCACAGATAACAAATTTGACATCATGTATATGTAAAACTATAAAACTACAGTATACTGTACAAAGCAGGTATTTAGAAAAAGAAGAAGTTGAGTACCGTGTTCCTGAGCTTGACATGGCCTGTAGATCGTCTGAAGAATGAACAGGAGCAAGGCAGCCAGGCAGGACATAGTGTTCCTGAGGTTGAGATCCATGTTAAATAATGGCAGCAATACAAAAGCAAAACATAAGATAGCAGAACTGAAGCATCATGTTATGATAACTGCTTTCTTTTCTACTTAAATGAGGAAGTAGTTAGTGGTTAAAGATCTTCCTGTATAGGCTTTAAAGGGGAAAACCTGTCACACAGTTCACGTGGTATCAGCCATATTCAGACAGTAAACACAATTTTGCTGTAGTCTAAATGACCAACAATCTAACCATGACATATTTAGACAATTGAATGCTACGAGCATAACAGCAGTGGAAACAAAATATCTAACATTATTTATTAACACTCAAGCTGGTTATGCTGCTGTGGAGCTTAAATTAGTATAATGATAATCAACTGCAATAGAACTATATACGTACATTAGTATGTTCAGTATACAGACAGTAGTGTTATTTTCTTACAGAAAGAATGAGTTGAGGATCTTCGATGACTTCCTCATTAATCATTAACAAAACTGGAATAGCAGCTTAGGGTCATACCATGACAGCAGCACCAATAAGACTAACTGTAGCTGGAGGGAGAAGCCTTTAACCTAGTAAGAACAGGGTGGGGTGGAGACTTGATAAGGTGGCGCTCCTTCACGAAAACTAGAAAAAGGAACCTGAATATGACCCTAAGGAGCAAGATAGCTCTTTGGACAATAAGATTTTTTTTAATAATTATGATTATATGTATATAATTTTTCACATAGTTTTAAAATATTTTTTAAATATCAGTAAACAGAAAGGAAAATTTAAGTATACAAAGAAGTTTTAGGCAGGGTCAAAGAGTAAATAAGGGTGTAACCTAAAAACCCGCATCTAACCTAAAACGCTCAAGTGTATCTTCAACAGAAGCATAGTTATACAGGTCCTTCTCAAAAAATTTGCATATTGTGATAAAGTTCATTATTTTCTGTAATGTACTGATAAACATTAGACTTTCATATATTTTAGATTCATTATACACAAACTGAAGATGATTGTGGCATACAGCTCATGAAAACCCAAAATCCCTATCTCAAAAAATTAGCATATCATGAAAAGGTTCTCTAAACGAGCTATTAACCTAATCATCTGAATCAACTAATTAACTCTAAACACCTGCAAAAGATTCCTGAGGCTTTTAAAAACTCCCAGCCTGGTTCATTACTCAAAACCGCAATCATGGGTAAGTCTGCCGACCTGACTGCTGTCCAGAAGGCCATCATTGACACCCTCAAGCAAGAGGGGAAGACATAGAAAGAAATTTCTGAACGAATAGGCTGTTCCCAGAGTGCTGTATCAAGGCACCTCTGTGGGAAGGAAAAAGTGTTGCAGAAAACGCTGCACAACGAGAAGAGGTGACTGGGCCATGAGGAAGATTGTGGAGAAGGACCGATTCCAGACCTTGGGGGACCTGCGGAAGCAGTGGATGGAGTCTGGAGTAGAAACATCCAGAGCCACCGTGTACAGGCATGTGCAGGAAATGGGCTACAGGTTGCAAATTTTGCATGTCATTCAGAAATCAAGGTGCCCGAGTCTGGAGGAAGACTGGGGAGAGGGAAATGCCAAAATGCCTGAAGTCCAGTGTCAAGTACCCACAGTCAGTGATGGTCTGGGGTGCCATGTCAGCTGCTGGTGTTGGTCCACTGTGTTTTATCAAGGGCAGGGTCAATGCAGCTAGCTATCAGGAGATTTTGGAGCACTTCATGCTTCCATCTGCTGAAAAGCTTTATGGAGATGAAAATTTCATTTTTCAGCACGACCTGGCACCTGCTCACAGTGCCAAAACCACTGGTAAATGGTTTACTGACCATGGTATTACTGTGCTCAATTGGCCTGCCAACTCTCCTGACCTGAACCCCATAGAGAATCTGTGGGATATTGTGAAGAGAAAGTTGAGAGACACAAGACACAAGAATCTGCAAAAGGATTCCGGACCAAGTATTGAGTGCATAACTGAACATAATTATTTGAAGGTTGACTTTTTTTGTATTAAAAACACTTATTTTATTGGTCGGATGAAATATGCTAATGTTTTTAAATAGGGATTTGGGGTTTTCATGATCTGTATGCCACAATCATCAATATTAAAACAATAAAAGGCTTGAACTACTTCAGTTTGTGTATAATGAATCTAAAATATATGAAATATATATATATGAAAGTCTAATGTTTATCAGTATATTACAGAAAATAACGAACTTTATCACAATATGCTAATTTTTTGAGAAGGACCTGTACATAGTGTGTGCATCCCCTACAATGCAAACCATGGAAACCAAAAAAACAGATCAAGAATTATTGTTTTTAATTAAATTGCACCAGTGAGTACAATTTAGTTGTATGGACTTCTTGTGGTTCTAGTTGAATAGATTTTTAACATCTTCTGCATACAAAATCCAAGATGTCTACAAAGATATTTTAGTCATTAAACAACAGCATGGAGAAATATTTTGTTTTGCCTTAAACAAAAAGGTGCATTTAGACAATTATTAGGTAATTACAGACAGTAAGTAGTACAAGGCATTTTGGCTCCAAATCAGTTAATCAGTGCAATCTCCCCCACGGACGGTAACATGCACAGAGAACAGGTCCATTAAACCACCTTATACGGGCCACAAAACAGACTCATCGCACATCAACATAGTACAGTAAGTACTAAGGCCACTTAGTATACAGTATGGACATTTTATAACAATTATATTTTCCTGATGTCAAAAAAAAAAACCTTATTAGTAAACTAGTACTACCGGAATTCCGATCAAACACCAGAAATCAATTCACTGGCAATGACTTCATATAGAGAACCATACAGGCTAACTCCTATTACATGATTTAATCTAAAACATGATTTAGTTCACATACAAGGTTGTGAACTCATTTCATTAGGATTAGCCCATTCACTATTCTCATTAGTGGCTGTCCGGTAAATCGGACCACACTTTAAATTACAAATTATACAATCATGGAAGACAGAACTGTAGTGCCAAAAAAAAAAAAATAATGTTACAAGTGATTAAAATCAAAAAATCCTGGATTGGGATACAGTATTCCTAAACATCCCAGCTGTGTGTGCAGCGGTCAACACTTCTAAGAGCCAAACTCCACTGTATCTGCAGTGATGGGTTTGAACTCGTAGTTCCCTCTTCCGTCCATGTGGAGGTAGTACTGTAACAAACAGGAACAAACATGGGTTAAGGATGTTTTATATCTCTGCATATCTATGAGTTATGTTTATGAGTTAAAGTAATTGTACGTAGAGAAGCTCAAACATTCTGACAAGTGAACGTCAGTCCTAATACTGCTTTGCTGACTGAATGACCCTTAGGCTACGTTTACACTGCCAGGTCTCGATGCTTAATTCCGATTTGTTGCCTATATCAGATTTTTTTGACCGTCTGTTTACACGTTATTTCCACTGTGATTCATATCCGATTCACGTGTTTACACTCGCCATACCATCTGAAACATCGCGCATACTTAAAGGGAGATTCTTGCGCTGCACAGTAGCCAAGATAGATGAAGGTGTAATATGCTTAACGCTCTGCGATATATGCAAAGTTCGTGAAACGTCACCATGGTTTTAAAACGGAGGAGGAAAAAAAAACAGCATAATTGCAGCCTGTGCATATGCTTTATTCATCAAATACTGATTTAATGTTATTTAGCCCAAATAAGCATTAACACAAGGCGTGTGTGTTGGAGGGGGGGGGGGGGGGGGGAGGGGGATGGCGTTGTTCTTTTCCATTTCCATGTCACCTGCGATGTTGTAATTCAATACGCGCTTCCACCGGAGAATAACATTACGTCATTAAACCGCGAAGAAGTCGCAGTTTTAATGACGTACAGAACACAATGCCTCAGGAAATCCGATCTGCCTGTTTACACGACAATCACATTAGCACATATCTGATTTATATACGATTTATTTCCACGTATGAAGGAGGCCTGAAACCGATCTCGAAATATCGGAATGCATGCGTTTTTTTCCTGTTTACACGGACATAGAACATATCCGATATGTATCACATATGAGCAACAAATCGGAATTGGGTCACATTTACCTGGCAGTGTACAGTAAACGTAGCCTTAAAGTCAAGTCAATCCCTTAATTTCTGAAAGCATTCCTTTATCTTTTTTTGTTTGTTTGTTTGAGTCACATCAATACTCAAAATGTACTCAAAGGCTGCTTTAATCTAACTGTACTCCTGGCATATGTTTTTATAATGTTAATGAACGCAAAGAATTTAGAAAGTCCTGAAAAATAAATGCCTCCTTTATCTCTTACATTTAGAGCATGTGCAGTGAGATAAAAAAGAGAAGGTCAAAGTGCAGACCTACTTGTCCATGTCGACATGAAATACATACATGACTACACTGCCTGGCCAAAAAAAGGTCACCATTTCAGAAGGGTCAAATTATTGACCTGTATCAAGGAGCAAAAACAATTAAGGAGATTTAAAATTACTGAGAACGGTGTTAAGAATCCTTCAGCACATTATTAATATCTGTAAGGATTGTACTGAACCTTAAACTTCATGAATGGTGATCACTTAAATGTTTAGTCAAGAAGCATGGTAAAAAAAACTTACAGAAATCACAGCTTAATCGTGAAGTACATAAATACTTCCACATGCACAGTGTGAGGAGAACTCACAGGATCAGGATTAAACAGTTCAGTTTGCTAGGGGGCATAAAGATTGGAATTTGGAGCTACGGAATAGGGTCCAGAGCAATGGACATATGAAGAAGTGATGTACCAACTGTACATGCCTCTGGAGGCAGTGTTATGATCTAGGGTTGCTTCAGTTGGTCAAGTCCAGGACCAGGTTATCACATTTATGGTCTATATTTTTCCCTACAACAGAACAATCATATTCCAGGACTCAGATAGTGAAAGTATGGTTCTGAGAGCATGAGGATTAATTTTCACAAATGAACTGGCCACACACTGTGCATCATAATCAAAGCTAAAATGTGGTCAATGAAATCTTGGAGTGTGCAGGTTTCTTCTGGCTAGGCAGTGTATATTTACATTCAATGGTTTCCTATATTTACTAAATGCATTTCTAATTATTAAAAATAAAAACGTGCATAGTACATCATGCAGTAACAATGGTATGAAAACTGAATTGTTTAAGGCTAGCTTTATGTTTTCTTTTATTATATAATACTGTATTCTCAGCTTTGAGACAAGTATGATGGTAGATAACGATGTATAAAACAGGTCTTAAAGACACAGACTGAAACTTCTTACCACAGACCATAGCTCAACAATAAAACAATTTAGATTCTAATATAAAAGTCCACCTCACCTCATGGTGCTTCCAGAGAGACTTTCTATGAGAGACGGTGAACAAAGTGATGCCCACCTGACAGGAAGACACAGAAGAAACTAGGGTCTCACAAAAGATGCTGAGTGCATGACTTCATCCAAGAGAGGAAAGTTGTGATGTGCCTTGTTACCTTTCTGCAATGGCTATAGATGTAGTCCTCCACATCAACACTTACTGCACTGGTACACTCATCCAGGATGGCAAACTGGGGCTTGTGATAGAATAACCGAGCCATCTGCAGCAAACAAAGTGTTATTGGCTGAGGGTTTCATACATGTATGTGTAAGTAAGCTCAAGCTAGTACATAAGGTGATGCTTTTATTACATGGGCATTTGTTCGCTTACCGCCATCCTCTGCTTCTCTCCACCACTGAGAACATCCATCCAGTCCTGAACAGTATCCCAGGTACCCTCTCTGTCAAGAATGTGCCCCAGCTGCACATTATCCAGGTATTGTTTCAGTACCTATAACATACAGAGAACATATTAATAAAGTGTGTCGTTTTGAATGAGATGAGAACACTTGATGCAGCAATTTTCTCTCAATTGTTAAAAAGCTCTCTGGCACCTGATCTGAAATCCCCTTCTTCTTCTGGTCTTCAAAGGTGTCAGGGTAAATCACCTGATCCCTCAGTGATCCAAGTGTCATGTAAGGCCTCTAGAAAGAGACAAATAAAAAAATTTAAAATTACCAATAAGACATTTCTTACACTATTGGTGCTGCCAGTAATTTTTTTTTCCTTACCTGAGGAACATAGAAGAGCTTTCCTCTCTCAGGTTTGGTCAAGCTTCCCCCAAACAGAGGCCACAACTGAAGAGGGGGGGGAAAACCCTAAATTAAACTGTTCATCATATCAACTATCATATAATAAAAATTCACAGAGTTTGCTCTAACAAGGGTGGCGCATACATATTCTAATTGTTTGTTTCTGAATATTCAAGTACTTACTTCTCCGAGCACTCTGAAGAGTGAGCTCTTTCCACATCCATTGGGCCCACACACCAAAACGTTTGTGCCGGATTTCACCTTAAGACACATAAAAATACAAACAGTAAATATTCTATTCAAAACTAACCAGAATTTAAATATTTTCTTAGAGATATTCTGCACAGAGAAATATGCACGGTTATTGAGCAAAAAAATTTGCTGATGTAACTGGTATTGTAAAAGACAATTTTGGAAATTCCAACTTTATGTATTTATTTTCCCCAATAAACTATAATACAATGTTATCTAGTCACATTTATGTGAAATATATCAAACACAATATAAAATCTTTCATAAATAAGGAATACAAAAGACTACCTCAAAACTGAGGTCCTTTATTAAGACATCTCCATTGGGTGTTGCTAGGGGTGTGTGTTCAAACCTGGCGAAAAATAACAGATAAAACATAATTTTCAAAATACATGTCAAACTTTCCAAGAATAATCTGACAAAGAGAGGTTTAGTTAGTACTTGATGACGTTGTCCAAAAATATGATTCGTCCACTGCCGGGCACCAGGGTCAGTTTTTCTAAAGTGTCTATTTCTGGAAATGAGACAATCCAATATGTAAAAACAATTCAGCCAAAAGCCTTCTTAATATTATGGCTTCAAAACGTATGAGCTCTCACCCTTCTCTGACTGAGACACCATGGTGCGCTCATATTTCCCCATGTTCAGCTCTTTCAGAACCTTCATCAGCTCTGTGATACGGGTGGTGAACCTGTAGGGGTGCAATGTCATAATAATAAGCTTTAATAAACATCCTGTAATTAAATCAGGAAACATAAAGGAGACAGACTTCAAACTTTTTACTGTAAATTTAGATTTGTTTTGTTATTAAGTGTAAATGTTAACAATTAATAAATACTGAAATGGAGTCTGCTTTGGACTTGACCTGCATTCTTTAAAAGGCAAAGCTTTTTGATATTTCTAAGACAACCCATCCTGCTCTAAAAAGACTTCATGAACTCGCACAAAAGGCTACGGTTCTTAACATGTAATATAAATCAGGAATCTTAAGTATTTGTATTTTTAAATATACTATGGAGTTGTTGAATAAATATCAGCAAACATTCTACAATTCCTACATACAACTCAAAAATAAAAGCTAGAAATATCTTTACCCTGCGAGTCTTGTCATTTCACGACCTGCAAGCACGATCCTTCCCAAAGCTTGTGACATGCGCAGCAGCATGCGTCCACTCTGATAGTAATCCTAAGGGAGGAAGAAATATGTAGTTGGCTTTTTTATTTTTTAAAGGACATTAAATTCCCCTGCTGGTGATTTGATGAGTTTTAAAATTAAAATGATATAAATGCTGCAGAAGAAAAGTAGATCACAACTTAGCGCCTTATTAATGTATTAAAAATAGTGTGAACGTTTATGCAGCTCACCTCCAGCAGTTCCGCATGTGTGCTGTGAAGATGCCGCGGATGCCGCTGGGTTAGAAATGGTCGGCTAACCACCAGGTATCCAACTACCGTAGCCAAGTCTGCACACAGGACAAGTAGAAAGTTAACCTTCACATTCATCTTAACAATTACACTGTGCTTAGTCAGTTAATTAGTATAGGTGTCTGTTCACAACCAGATTTAACTCACATTTTGCGATGATGCTGTCTATCATCCCCATGGAGAAGCGGAAAAATATGAAATTGTGTAAGTGGTCAACCTGATGGCAAAAGATATTAGGGAAATTATGAATCGGTAAATCATTGAAATTTCCCAAAAAACTTAATAATGTACTGTAATAAAAGCCGAGGTTCTCACCAGCTTCTTGAAGGTTGAGTAAATCGTCTGTTTCTCTCTGAGATTTCCATTGTAAAATGCGATCTCCTCACTAAGGAACAGCACCAGTAAAGTACAACAGGTTTAAAAAGAAGTCGCCTTGTAAGAATAAAATGTATATTTCTGCGTTCAGCACTGAAAGGATGAAGCTCACCTGTTGGTGATGAGCCGGGAGTTGACGTATCGGTACTCGCCCTCGTACTTCTGCTCGACGACAGTCATCTTTCCGATGGGTCTCCTCAACCTTGTCAGGAAAAGACCCGAGATCAGCAGGTAGGCCATCATAGAAGCAGGACCCTGACAGCAGGCATGACATCACATGCAGTAGCAGTTAGACATTTACATATTGAACGTGCTCTGAGCACATATGGAACACATGGGTTTAATTCTACCTGAGCTCCGATAGCGTTTGTCAGCTTTAAGATGTAGAGGCCAATGTCAAGAAGAGGCTAAAAGAGAAAAAAAGGTTGGAACCCCGTTCAACCAACACACGGGTGCACCATTATAATGACTACAATTCCAAAACAATTTGTACTTTGCTGAGATTGGAGTACAGGTCAACCACGCTGTTGCAAAACTTTTCCACATCCTGAGTCAGCAGCTGATCGGCATTGGCGATCCGGTTATCCAGGTTTCCCATCTTGTAATATGTGTAACCTCTGAAATTATTCAAGGCATGAAAGCAAAAATATAAGAACTAAAAGAGACAAAGGTCCTTGAAATCATAAGCAAACAACCTAGTTCTTACTTCAGGTACTCCTCATACAGATGTTTAGTGAGTCTATCACGGAAACGGAGCTTTAGTTCATTCAGTCCTAACTTTAGAAGGTTGTTCACCAGGGCAATCTATAGGGCAGAAAGGCATTTGGTGTGTCCACTATTTGTTTTCATACAAACACAAAGATACACAAAAGATGAGAATTAGCCATAACTCTAAACACAATGATGCAGCTACATAACATTAGTGATAGCAGTTAACAATTAGTACACACAATTTAAATATACAAATTAAATAATACAGCTGTTTACCTGTTAAAAATAGCATATTTAACTTAGAATGTTACGCAGAAGTTAAAGTAAGCTAATATATCTCCTCTGACATTTCACAGCCTTTTAAAATGAAAACTAAAGGAATTGCAATAAAACACAGAGCAATCTGGGATGCTAAGTGATAACTAAGAAGTATATATATATTAAAAAAAGAGACTTACAACTGGCATGACCCTCATAAAGTTGAGCAAATATTTCTTGAAATCTTTTGTGGAGCGACCAATAATTGCACTGTAAACCACAACATGCACAAAAATATGAATATGTTTGAACGAAAAACTGTTTCAAAACATTCAATGTTGTCCAAAGATGTCTTGTCTTGTGGGTGTGACAATAAAAAAAATCCTCAGAGGAGATCTGTATTTCAGCGTGGGAAAACCACCACAGCTAAGTAGTAGATTAGTTGCCCATTTTATCTAATGTCCAGTTGAGCTGATTTTCTTGAATCAGCTCAGTGACATATGTTATGAGTCATATAAGTCAAAAGCACAATTTCATGCAAATATTAGTCTGAAACATTTTCACAGCCAAAGCCACATGGTGAATCATTACCCCTGGTATGACCGTAATGTAGGAATAAAAGTGCCTTTTGAAGAGTGTAATATCTCTGCTAATGATACCACTGTGAAAGATGTAGAAAAAAAAACTCAATCAAAAACCTTTTTAGATGATTTAATCTGCTATCGAAAATTGTACTTCTAAATTGTTCAAGTCAAACTCGGACTGATGAAATTTCTTGTGAATGTTTGGGCCATTATATTACATTAGTTAAACAACCAAAATTCCCAGCTTGACTTGAACACCTCTTTTTAAAAAGCAAAATTACACAAATTAGGCATTCATACAACCTTTCAATCATAGTGCCATTCTGAATCATCCAAACATCACAGTAAGTCCGAGCCACCAGCATCACTGCAATCATGATCAAGTACCACGTCTACGAGAATTAAAATACTCAAGTTAAAAAACAGGCTGCACACAATACTGATGAAAGTTTTTATATACACTAAATATTGCAAGCAAAATGGCATCTTTTTTGCATTCGTAAATAAATGATTTACATAGACAAAAAATAGTTATATTTTACTAACAAAAACCTAAACGTAAAATGTTAAATGTAAACTTTCAATATTTTGCTGTATTGCTGATATAAAAATATCATCAATCCCGATGCTTAGATGTACATGGAAATGTTTAAATGAAGATGTTAGTATAAGGAAATTTAACTGATTTAACTGGAAGTTATACTTTATTCTTATCAAGCCATCACTAACTGCCATTATTATCATTACACATGTGTAACATATTTATTGTTAATGACAACATAAAAAAAATCTAGTTTATTTTTCTGAAGCCCTCACCTCTTTACAGAAGAGTCTCGGTACCATGATGCCGAGTATTCGCATGATTCGGGAAAAAAAATGCCAGTCCACAGCTGCCCGATCCTTTTTAAGATCTTTCTAATAATTTGCAGAAAAACAGTAATAAGGGTTTAATTATGTATGTGTAATTGAGCGTATACTAATGGCGCATGAAATAAATGCTTACAAAAAGACCAGTAGCTTTAACTACTGTACATACCCACAATTACAACGTTGCCATTTATATTAAATGAATTACTTACTTCATTGTTCAGGATCACTTCTGATGAACCTTTCTTGCTGATTTGGAAATGAGAGAGAGAGAGAGAGAGAGAGAGTGCGTGAGAGAAAGAGAAGGGGGGGGGGTGTTAGTCAACTAAAAGTCTTTTTGACAGACATACATGCTGCATGTAATGGGTGGGCAAGTTGTAAACTTGTGACATTCCTAAACCACTCCTTTAACTGTCCATAAACTCTTTCTACTGATGGACATTGTCTTTAATTAAGTATGTACGCACAGTTGAAGTCAGAAGTTTAAACTTTAACCAAATACAGGGAAACCTCACTGGACACCGTTACACACACACACACACACACACACACAGACTCCTCCTACTTTCGCCTTCACAGACACACAGACAGACACACACTCTTTCTCTCTGCTCTACGCAGAAACACTGCTGCCGCGATTCTTTTCAAAGGTAAAATGCAGGTTAATTTGTTTTATATTTACTTTACAGCAGTGATTCCGTTAGAGTGTCATTAGAGAGATGTCTTGTTTATTTTTCAGATACAAGTGTTTCTGTTGTGTGCACGTGCGTGTGAAAAGAGTGGAGGAAGGGTAACTGTGTAAGATGAGAAGGAGAGAGGGGAGCTTACTTTAGATTCACACACACACACACACAAACACACAGCGCTTGCACGCACAAACGGAAAGACTTATCTGTCAGGATTTATTTTTACTTTTTTTTTAAAAGGTAAAGTGCAGGTTCATTTGCTTTATGTTTACTTAATTTTTTGTGTTAATTATTTTTATGTATTTATTTTTTGGGGCTGTGGAGCGAAAATATGAATTTCCATATGTTTTGGAATACGAGCCCACTCCCGGAACGAATTATGCTCGTAATCCACAGTTCCACTGTACATTTTAACTCAGTTTTTCACAATTTCTGACATTTAATCCTAGCAAATATTCTCTTATTTTAAGAATGTAAAAAATCTGAATAATAGAAGAGAGAAAAAGATTTATTTCAATTTTAATTTCTGTGTCACACTCCCAGTTGATCAGACGTTTACACGTAGTTAATTGGAAATATTGCCCTTAAACTGTTTCAAGACTGTAGTCAAATGTTTCAGGTCATCTTCCACAAGCACCTAACAATAAATTGTTGCATTTTAGTCTAGTCCTCCTGGCAGGACTGGTGTAACTGGGTGCGGTTTGTAGACCTTTCTCAAACACAATTTCAGTTCCACCCACAAATGTTCTATGCCTCTTTTCCACTGCATAGAACGGCACGTCACGGTTCTGTTCAACTCACTTCGGTTCGGCGCAGTTTGGCTCGGTTTGCACTTCCACTGCAGTGTAGTAACACTTTAGCGTGGGCGAGATTACTCACGCGCGCGGCGCCGCTACTGCCGTGACGTCATCATAAACGCGCCACAAACAAACACACAACAATGGAGCATATCGACGGCATGGTGTTCTTCATTCTCGGCATGTGGATGTTTTTAACAGCGAGACGAAGGAGTTTGTTTCAAAAGAGGCCGACGGTTAAAAAGGTGCGTGCGATCCTTCTCTGGCTGTTCTAAATATATCGGTTCTGTTGTGTCTCGTGTCGCAAGTTCGGTGACGCAGTAATGACGATTTTCTCCGGCTAATCAGTGACCAGCCATGTTTACACGTCACGTTTTGGTAACGGTTCGGCGCGCTTGGAACCTCGGCTGAGGTGGTACTGAAAAAAGGACCAGGTACTATGTACTGTTCCCAGTGGAAAACCCCCCAAAAGTGAGTAGAACTGAACCTTGTCGTGTCGTACTATGCAGTGGAAAAGCGCCACTATTGAATTAGGGTCAGGGCCACTCTAATACCCCACCTTTATTGTCCTCTTTGGAAAAACATTTTGGAAATGTGCTTGGGGGTCATTATCTATTTGGAAGACCAAACTGTGCCCAAGCTTTAACTTCCTGCATGTTGTCTTGAGATGATGCTTCAGTATATAACCATAATATTTATTACTCATAATGCCTTCCATTTTATAAAATGCACCAGTTCATCCTAGAGCAAAGCTTCCCCACAACATGATGCAAGTCATCCCTTTTTTTCTATTTGTATTGCGATTCTGTGAGTGTCACAATTTTATAAAAATCCCTTTGTAAATATAACTTTTTTTTTTTTTTTTTTAGATTTTATTGCAATTCGAAACAATCTTAGCAAATAGTTTACACAGGTTACTGTGCTCATTGCCAATATATGAACAGTTTGGAGCACATCACCTGTAAGATGACAGAGGAACTGCAACATTTTACCACCTGAGACGCAAACATATATAAATTCTAAATTAATGAAAACATTTTTGAAGACAGTCTGGTGCATTTTAAAATTTGCTCTCAAGGATGAACCAGACTTGCGGACGCCCACATATGTTCAAGGTCTTGGCTGTGATTCCTTTTTGATTTTTTCATTATGTCAAACAAGAAGTCTCTGAGTTTAAAGGTAGATCGTGAAATACATCCACAGGTTTCCCTCAGATTGACTGGACTGATGTCAGTTAGCCTGTCAGAATCTTCTAAAGACATAATATAACGTTATAATGTATGTAAACTTCTGACTCACTGGGTTGGTGATATAGTCAATTATAATTGACATAATCTATCTTTACACAATAGTTAGAAAAAAATTACACATGCATAAAGTAGGTGTCCTAGACAACTCTAGTTGTCCTTATCTAGTCCGTTAACACTGAAATCTCCGGAGAGATAAGAAAAAATTGTTTTAATGAATTCAACGCAAGTATATTTAAACTTCCTACTAAATAAATAAATAAATAAATATCCGAAGACACATGTTGTCCTAAACAAAATGATTTTTTATCAGTCACGTATGGTTTGCCCTAGCGTGTTCATTCATCAGTGACCAGACGAGGTTCACCAGCATTTTGACAGCTTTTCTGCAGCAGGTCAGTGTGACACAGCGAAGCTAAAGTTAAGCTAAGCTAACTAGACTCCCTCGTGGCCAAGTGTACTTTAAAAGGTCCACTGCCACGTTACGCACCTGTTCAGTCTGGAGGACCTCCGTCTTTGCTTAAGGAGATACAGAACGAGCAGGACACCCCCAGCTATCGTGGAGTTCTTTGCTGTCAAGTATTTGCTGATAACCGCCATGTTTCCTGCTGCGGCGAGACGGCTGGCGAAGGCAGCAGGTGCATGCCGGGAAAACTATACGAAGAGCCTCGCGGTCGCCCTCTAGCGATGTGTGCAGATTTTACAGTTTCATGTCATATGCACCGTAACGGCCAGAAGAAGTCCTGAGTAAAACATTAACACGACAATGCATTTTGAATATTTTTATGTTTAATGTCATATAATTAGATTGTAAACTTGCGGTCCCAAATTGCCCGTGGTGTGTGTATGTGTGGCCCGCAATGGAATGGCACCCTATCCAGGGTGTACCACACCTTGTGCCCAAAACCCCGACCCTATCAAAATAATATATTAAGTATTATTATTAATAATAATATCACGTTTGCAGTTCACATTCTGATGGCACCCTGTCCAGGATCTACCCCGCCTCGAAGCCTTCTAGGTTAGGCTCCAGGCCTGTGACCCTAAATACAGGATAAAGCGGTATAGAAGATGAGTGAGTGAGTGAATTCGCATTCTGGAGGTGCAAGGCGAAAGTGCTAACCTTTTGGATTACCTCTGGAAAAAAAATCAGAGAAACATTTCCTTATTTTTTTTCTAGTATAACAGTTTACATTGTACTCAGATTATAATCTTAATTCACTTAGAAGCAGTGTGAGTACTATAGACCCTCTATAGATAGAGACCCAAAGGAATCCTTGTAAAGCATATTTACAAGGGAGTGTTAAATAAGAGCAATTATAAGAAGCTATAATATTAATAATAATAATACAGTAATATTAATGTACGCGCTCCCACTGGCATGCGCACACACGTGCCACTGAAGGTCGCTGTCTCTAACCGACCTAGCTTCCGGCAACGAATCCGGAAGTGACGCACATCACCGCCAAGCTTGCTGCGCAGTGTTCGTAGCAAACAGCAGAACGCAGAACAACATCGGGCACTGATAGAAACAGCGCCATTTCTGATATACACATTACCAGGGCGAGTTTAGGACTGACACCAAACCCCAGGCAGCCGTAAGTAAGTGTCAGTACTGCAGTGTACCGCAGTCGGTGCGGGGCCTGTGTGTGTGTGTGTGTGTGTGAGAGAGAGAGAGCGGGAGGTGGATGTGAGGGGGAGAGAGACTGGTGGAACAGTCCGGGGATGCGGGAGGATGAAGCAGCGCAGTGCTCTGGTATCCGCGGCCTACACCGCTTCTGCGTCTCTCAGCGCCTGCATGTCATCCTCTCTGCTTATCTCCTCTCACACACACTGGAGCGAACGGCAAGACTCACTGCAGCTGCTCTTTACTGCATGCTCAAAAACAACACGTTTTTATTATTATTATTATTATTATTATTATTATTATTATTATTCGTTTGGTTCTCTATTGTGCGTTAAATATTACTTAGACTCGCGGCTCGGCTCTCTCGTGTTTAGCTGATCTGAGCAGAACCGAACTTACTTCTACAATTCATTAACACTGGAGCTGATGGTGCTGTTATTAGGAATAAAACATCTCCAGGACAGCATTTTTGTCATTTCTGACACATCATTAGGAAAATTAGAGAGAGGTGTGTTAGCAAGCCTCCAATGTTTAGGACATGGTCCTGTAATGCTGTACATCAGCATACACACACACACTGGATTTCAGCTCAAGACAATCCTCACTGCAGGATTCCTGATGATACTCATTCAATTTCCTGATGACGTGTAATTTCATCTGAAAGTCATTGTAATATTCAGAAAATCTTTGTTTTTGTTTAAGTACAGTGCAATCTGCTTTGCTGTGTCTCAGTAGTATAGAAAAGTCCTAAAACACACAAAAGTGCACATTAAGTCGACATTAAAATAGATTTTATTAGAGACAATGCTCATATTATACTGGTCCAAACAGATCTAATTTGGATCTATGATCTAAAAAGTGCTTCAGACTTTTTTCCTGTTGACCCGTTAATGGTAAGAGCTATAGTTTGAACTGATCATTCTTGCCTCAAGCTTCGTTTCAAGCTTACCTTTCCACTGATCTCAAATGGCGGGCTTTCGTTTTCACCCAGAAGAGCACAACCATGCAATAAAACATAATCATCGTCATAACTTTCTTCAGTACCACTTTTATCCTTTATACTTTTATCACAGCAGATATTTTCTCCTTTTTATAATTATCAATTACGCTTCAGCAATTTTCTCATTTTCAGTATTAAAAGATTTAGACCAAAATGATAAATTTTGCTGGTCAACGTTATAAAAGATAATGATCTCACCAGCCCAATGCAGTAGTGAGGACTGTATTTAGAGGCATTTCTTAACTGTTGAAAATGCGTTATTTTAGTACAGTATCACTGTGCTGTTACTATTTACAGTACGTAAATAGTAATAACACAGTGATCATCAATTGTAATTAGTACAGAAGTGCTCTTTTGCACGCTGAAAAACATTTGCGAAATCATTTACAATGAATACAAAAAACACAACTGAACTCAGCCCATGTTAGAGGGATGTAAGAAAGTATAAAAGTAAAGACGGAAACAAGTTATTTTTTGTTTTAAGTTTTAACATACCATGTTGTATTGTTATATTTTACCTGTATTATATAAGTAATAAATGGTCTGTACTGTATTGTTTGTTACATATTTCAGTGACTGATTATAATTCTACATTACACATCTAAGCTGTTTGGTTATAACCTAGTACCTTGTGATTGTATTCAAAGGAGCCAAACGATCAACACCATGAATCCAGTCTACAGCCCTGCACCAACAGGGGTCCCTTATGCCAACGCTAAAGGAATAGGATACCCAGGTAAATTCTGATGATATCTTGTTCACTGTTTTTCTTCTCTTGTAGAATAAATGGTTTGTAAACTTACTGTGGCTGAGCCTTGTGCTATTTAGAATGTGTCTTTTATGTCTTGTAGCTGGTTTTCCAGTTGGCTATGCAGCAGCTGCCCCTGCATACTCCCCCAGTGTCTACTCTGGAGCAAACCCAGCATTTCCTACAGGTAAGGGAAGCTCACACCTCATATAATATACATTTCTTAGTATGTTTATAAGAAAGGTGCTTATGTCTCGGGCATATAGTTTAAAAAGAACCTGGTGCTAAGATACAAACATCCTGGTCTGCGGATGAAAATGATTTGTTAGCAGTTGCATATAATTCTTTCAAACTTTTTACCTTTTGCACACATTGTCACTTTTAGGTTGTCTAAAAAGAAGATTTGAATTAGGCCTTGTTCACACGGGCGTTAAAATCGACTGTTTTTCTGCCGTTCGTAGCGTCCGGTGATTGCGGATGAAGCGCAGAGGGTTTTCTACACATAGGAGTCAATGACGGTGTTCACACGGGCTTTGGTGATGTGCGTTTGTGCGTGTTTATACGGTGTTAAAAAAACGTTGCATGCAGCTTTTTCTTGTCGTTCAAATCCCAACGAACGCAAGGAAACCGTGTCTAGTTCGTTTTCTCTGCGTCCATTTTACGCTTCGGAGGACCGGATATATCCCATGATCCTACATGCTATACATAGGGAAATGCGGAAAAAAGGCAAAAATAAAATGCTTAAAAAATAAAACTTGCGCGGGAATGTTCGCATTTCTTCATAAACCACAAAAAACTTCCTTTAATCCGACGTTGTGCAGTCGGAGGGTGAACCCAGTAGTGGCAGCGTTTTTTTTTTTCTCTCCCTACGTCGCCGTAATATTTTTATATATTATTTAAATATAATAATTTAATTAAAAATTTTTAAAACAATAAGATTAATGTCTAATATAGCAAAATGGTCCATATTAAAAGGAGGCACCTCAAATAAAATGACAAGGGCTTTCATATCCAGTTCCCGACACACTGCCCCCACAGGTTAAACACACAAACTACAATTTGGGCTGCAGGCTGTCGTTAGACAGAGACAAACGAACGCCAGTGTAGAAGTCAATCGAGCGGCACTACAAAACGCAACATCAACGTATAGGACGTTCTGAGCTCGTTGGTTTATCCAAAAATTTAACGCCCGTGTGAACAAGGCCTTAGATACACAGGCACCAACATCACTGATTCTGCTTCAGTGTATTTCTCTCCCCCTTTTCACATTATGCACGATTGATTTGTACTATGCCCAGAAAAAATTAACTTTACCCGACTGAATGCACACCTTTCATTGGCTTACTTCTCTGACATCTTCATAAGCTAAATTAAGGCATATGAACCTTGTGTCCATGCAGCTGAAGCAGACTCATCAGTTTGACTTTGAGCGATGAATAAAACAGTAATGAACACTTGAGTTATTTTTGTGTGGCCATCAGTAAATGAATATTTAACCTTTTTTTAAATTTTTTTTTTTAACTATTTTCTAGGTTATGCCCAAGGGACACCATTCAAAATGTCCTGCTCTCCAACAACAGGTGCTGTTCCCCCTTACTCCTCCTCCCCTAACCCATACCCTGCTGCTGTGTACCCTGTGAGGAGCTCTTATCCTCAACAGAATCCCTATGTTCAGGTGATTGATTTGAGCAATACACACATCGATATTATTTTTCAGTGTATGCATGTAGAATATAGAATGCCAATGTCTTTCAAATATATCGTTTCCACAGCAGCAAGGCACTTATTACACACAGCCCCTGTATGCCGCGCCGCCTCATGTCATCCATCACACTACAGTGGTCCAGCCCAATGGCATGCCAGCGGCTATATATGCTCCTCCCATCCCTCCTCCACGCGCTAATGGAGTCGCCATGGGGATGGTAGCAGGCACTACTATGGCAATGTCAGCGGGTGAGTGACATAATGCATAATAATGATGTTATTGTCAGAATAAAGTGAACCACAAAAGAATTTTACATTCTTAAAATTTAGTGTTGAATCATTGTTTGAGACATCCAGGGTTGGGGTTAGTGCAAAATATTTAATGTTAAATATTGAATTTTTGTAATTGTTGGAAAGGCATATAACCAAGTTTTTTCTTAAGTAATGTTTAAAACACAGGGTTATGTGTGCCTGTGTGTCTTGATACATACGCTGAAGTATCATATGATATTTTCGTCATATTGTCCAACCACATGTTTGTTTGTTTGTTTTTTTAACTACAGAAAGGCAGTCATAAATGCACTTTAATAGGAGTTAACTGCAATTCTAGTTTAAAGAAAATAGATTGCATTAAATGTATATACAAAAATAGATAAAAACAAATAAAAAATGTCATTGTGTCAAAATAAACTGTGTATAAGCTGCAAAAAGTATTAAGGTGAAGTCCAGTATTGTAGTAGCTGAGACAGAAGAACATTAAGACTGTCCGATAACTTGTCATCAACTTGCTGAAGAGGCTGTCTATCTGTTGGAACTGTACACTCATTCATTCACCCAACACCACTTGCACATTACCGTAAACTCGCCTGGGAATTAATTCCACGCCCCCTGTACAGCCCCCTGACCCCGCTCCAAACCATTTCTACATGTTTGGGTCATTAAAGGAGTTCCTGGGAGTAAAGCAGGTAGTCAAATCATTGTGCCGCCATACTGAGAAAATAAAAACTTTTACTGTGATGTTATCCAAGTACCAGTGAAACGCTGGGATAAATGCATTAGTGCAGCAGGGGATTATATAGAGAAATAAAGGTAGCTTTGCTCTCATAACTGTTCTGTTATTCTACACAATCAGTATTTTTAAACCACTCAAATTTTTTTGACTAGTTGCATAGTCTGTACAACCTGTACCCAGTAAAGTTAAACAAATCTTACAGTATGTTAGATATGAGCAAGACACCACAACTGTCTTCTCTCTAAAAGTCAGGAGTGTGGAGGTTGAATGATTGTTCACCTGATGTTCATAAAGCACACAATCAATTAACATTGGGAACATAAGGACATTGGATTAACGTTGTGCACAGTATGAACATCAGGTGCTGCCTTCTGAGCTGCATTATTTCAGTTCCATCAGAACTACATCATTGTTAATTAGTTAATTAAAGAAAACTTGTCGCGATTCTTCCATCTGGCAGTGACTCAAAAAAAAAGTACATGTTAATTTAGACTGTTTATATTTGGGTGACAAGATTTTGCCATTTTTCTCACAGATGTAACAGAATTTTGTACAAAAAAAAGTGAATTGGTATATGTATAAAAAAAAATATAGAGTTCACAAAAATTTTAAATACATTTTAACTTGATAAACGAGCAAGGTTTTTGCACTATGAGCAGTCAGTATACATATACTGTATATTGTGGGCAGTTGTCTTTCATGCTCGATCTCAGTGTCGGTGGAGTGTGTGCGCATGCATGTGCGAAAGTCGTCTTACAAAATAACCCTCCTCCTTTCCCTCACACACAGCCCGATTCGTTTCAAAGATAAAATGCAGGTTATTTTGTTTTATTTTAACTTTTTATTTTCTATATAAAAATTTTATATTAATATTTTTGGGTTAATATAAAGTAACTCAAATTAATTATCTGAGGCCAGGCTCGATTCCCGTCTCTGTGTGCATGGAGTTTGCATGTTCTCCCCGTGCTTGGTGGGTTTCCTCCGGGTACTCCGGTTTCCTCCCACAGTCCAAAGATATGCAGGTTAGGCTAATTGGCGTTCCTAAATTGCCTATAGTGTGTGATTGGGTGTGTGAGTGTATGTATGTGTGTGTGCCCTGCGATGGATTGGCACCCTGTCCAGGGTGTACCCCGCCTAGTGCCCGAAGTCTCCTGGGATAGGCTCCAGGTCCTCCGCGACCCTGAACACAGGATTAAGCGGTATAGAAAATGAATGAATGAATTAATAATTGAGTTTTCATTATTTCTTAAGGGAAAATTTGCTCTGGGACAAAATGGTGTCCAGGATTCCCCTTGCAATTTAAAGGTGCAGAAACAGCACTGTGCTGACTCGGTGTGGAAGATTTATTTCCTTAGTCACGGTTATGTTTTTGGCCACATGATGACAGTGTGGGGAAAGGGGACAGAGATTTAGTGGATTGGTATGCTTTATATTGTATATTCGTATAGATAATTTATTCTACATGTGTACTGTATAGTCATGTTGTGTTATGATTTTTTTTTTTTCTTTCCACAGGGACTTTATTAACAACTCACTCCCCAACTCCAGTATCTCCTCACCCCGTCACAGTGCCCACATATCGACCCCCTGGCACACCCACCTACAGCTACGTGCCCCCTCAGTGGTGAACAGATAGCACTGTGAGTGTAAACATAGATCTTTCTTCCTGCTGCTGTACATACATGTAAAACTGTTTTATTTTCTAACAGACCCTGTGTCTTCCCCAGGTTAGAAGACGATAGATATGCATTTGCACAGTCCAGTATTTTACAGCTACAGTTGGGGCTGATGCCACATGTGTTCCCAGCCAGTCGTTCTTCCTTCTAAGCATAATGTGAATCTGAACCCCGTTGGACGAAGAAAGAAATTTTTTGGAGCGGGAATGAGAACCTTTCCGCTTCTGATCACATTTGTTAGCATTACTCATGTTCTCCGGCATATCTCACATCAGAAGACTAGCTCTTCATGCAGACTTGTGTTTTGTGGACTGTCTTGCAGTTTTTATAGCATTTAACTCTTGGAGTGGATAAAAAAAGAGAGGGGAAATCGAATTAGTTTTATTTGGAATCCATATTAAAGTGAGTGCATGTACGTATTGAAAATAATAATGCTAGCTGAAGCTACCTGCCATGATTGATGCAAAACCATCAAAGGGTTTATTATAAGAGCAACATCCAAAGGGTTAGGGTCAATGCAGCAACTTCACATTTCTAATGCAGTGTCTTTATTGTTATTATATAGAAAATATAAATTATGTTTTCCATTTTTAAAAAAGAGACAAACAGTGTTGTAATATTCTTGCATTACTTTGGTTTTAACATGGGTTTAAAGTGTAACTGAGATGTCTATCTGAGTAACACCGTTGCTCTTCTGCCACTTTGTATATGAATGTTGGGTTGGGGTTTTATTTTATTAAATTTTTTTTTGTGCGCCTCAAACACCGATTTCGATTTCTCTTATGATAGTTTATCATTCCTCATGCTCTTGCAACAGAAGATTATTGCACATCTTTGCCTGTGTGGAAACAGATTGGTTGGCTGAGCTGCCACACATAGCGGTGTATTGGTGCTGAAAGCATGCTTACTTATTTCTGTGCTTTTAGGATTTGCATTTGCTAAGGAACTGACAGAAAGTAATGGTGGAATCATTGCTTATACAATTAACACATTTTCAGATGTATTAAATGAATTCATGTGGTCAATTTATAACCCAGGCATATTTGATAACACTACTGATGACATAGTATGTTACTGGAGTCATTTGGTTAAGAAACCCCAAAACACTTACATTGCTTGTTACCTCAAGTTTGCACCATTACTGACTGAATTTCATTGTCTTTTTACTTATTCATATTGCCTATGTCGCCTTGGTTAAAGAATGTTTTGTAATGTTTGCGTTTTTGTTTTGTACTTTCAAGAAAGACCAAAAATAAATACAATAATGAATTCTGTCTTTATTCTTCAGTGCTAAGAGTTGAAAAGTCAGACTGGGAAAAAAAAATAAAAACTAGATAGATCAGTCAGGTCAGCAGCATCCACAAAACAAAGCTTTGTTAAACTAATGTTGACTAGCAACTTTATGTGGCCAGTGGTATCTCAGGGGATTAAGACTCTGCGTTAATGATCAGAAGATTGGCGGTTTAAGCCCTAGCTTCACAAAGCCACCACTCACTGGGCCTTGAGCAAGGCCCATAACCTTGTCTGCTCCAGGGGTGTGTATCATGGTCTCATGCTGATCCTGCAATCTGACCCTATAGCTACAAAACTCACTCACTCATTCTTTATACCGCTTATCCTTCACATGGTCTGTTCCAGGGGAGTTATGTTCCTGAGGATCACAATCTTCTTGCAACCCACACTCACATAACCACTCGTACACTACGGGCAATCTGGAAAGCTAATTAGCCTACACTGGTTGTCTTTGTACTGTGGACAGAAAGTGCTAGGCCACATACACTTTCTGCTTATTTCCTATGGCATCCCTTTACTCAAAAAGCATTTTAAAAATCTCATATATGAGACAGTGTAAATGTTATTACTTATATGGAAAGTGTTTTACACTGAATCTCATGTTTGCTTGTTAAATCTGTATGAGGCTTTATGGATTATGAGATAAAGGTTTACATAAAATTTAAAAAAATCCCCTTTAATTTAGAGCGTTCACGACGAAAGTGATATTAGTGCCACCTACAGGCGCGTGATGGTAACTACTGGGCCTTTAGAGTGGAAACCTATGAAATGAGGAACCAATTTTAGAAAAATATTAAGAGAATGATGTATTGCTTAGGAAGATGACTACTGTAATTAATTTCAAATCGTTAAAAACTATCTGTGTTTAATAAACAATTGTTTAATTCTTGGAAATAAAGTCAAGCAAATGTTTAATTAGTCTAATAACTCCATCCATCTATCTAGGAACCTCTGTAGTCCAACTAGGGATCGTGGAGGCCATTATTACGATTGTATTTATTGCCATTTTATGGTAGGTCTAACGCGCATTCACACATTTGGGAATGCCAATTAGCCTAATCTGCATGTCTTTGGACTGTGGGATGAAACCAGAGTACCCGGAGTAAACGTACTAAGCACGGGGAGAACATACATACAACTACCCTGTGGCTGGGAAACCAACCCAGACCCTGAAGGTGCAAGGCGATAGTACTATCAATTATCCATTATCCATTAAGCAACCGTGCTGCCAGGCTAGTAACTACTCACCTAAAAGCTCCATAACCCCATATGACAACGTTACACAACGCAAGTGATATTGCGTTATGCAACGCAATATCATTGCATAATTTTGCATGCTGTAAAGTAAAAACATTGCATAGTTTTGTAAGCTGTAAAGTAAGAATGCAATTAAGCAAATGTTGTATTTAGCTTATTGGTGATATTTTTTAAATAACAATAATAAAAAAGAAAGCTTCAGTTGTAGTAATATAGTTGGAAGCCACATTGTGTAGTCATGTCAAGTTTATTTATTGACACCATGTCACTTCTTGACACCAGGCCATCTTCCAAAAGTCTTCGCCTCACTGTGCGTGCAGATGCGCTCACACCTGCCTGCTGCCATTCCTGAGCAAGCTCTGCACTGGTGACACTCCGATCCCGCAGCTGAATCCTCTTTAGGAGACGATCCTGGCGCTTGCTGGATTTTCTTGGACGCCCTGAAGCCTTCTTAACAAGAATTGAACTTCTTTCCTTGAAGTTCTTGATGATCCTATAAATTGTTGATTTAGGTGCAATCTTAGTAGCCACAATATCCTTGCCTGTGAAGCCATTTTTATGCAACGCAATGATGGCTGCACACGTTTCTTTGCAGGTCACCATGGCTAACAATGGAAGAACAATGATTTCAAGCATCACCCTCCTTTTAACATGTCAAGTCTGCCATTCTAACCCAATCAGTCTGACATAAGGATCTCACCTGAGTTAACAAGAAGATTACTGAAATGATCTCAGCAGGTCCTTTAATGACAGCAATGAAATGCAGTGGAAAGTATTTTTGGGATTAAGTTAATTTTCATGGCAAAGAAGGACTATGCAATTCATCTGATCACTCTTCATAACATTTTGGAGTATAATTGCTATTATAAAAACTTAAGCAGCAACTTTTCCAATATTTATGTAATTCTCAAAACTTTTGGCCACAACTGTACACTGAAGATAGTGTAATAATTGTTTAGCGTGAATATACAAAATAATGATAAGTTCAATTATTTATCAAAGGCTGGGTGTCTCATATTGTCACTGTAACGCACGACCTCTAGTAGTCCACTGGTTTATCATCTTCATTTAAATAACAACATTCCGGCTCCGTGCTGTTGCGCAATTCCTGACGGTTGGTTGTTGAGGAGCTCGCTGTTATTAAATATTCATATGAGAATTAAAAAAAAAAAAAAACCCAGAAGCCATATGAACAGTTCAGTAGCCACCAGACTATGAATTTTAAAAATCATTTGCGATGTCTTTCATATGGCAAGGAGCCTTAACTCATTTAATATATTTTTTTCCTTCCCATAATAACATTTAGAGGTGTATGGTATTCTTCTAATACCGGGTGTTAAACAAAACTAGCGGATGAAACCTCTGATTATGCTACATGTTAAGATAACTGACGTATTATGCTTTATGCTTAATTATGCTTCATGCTTAATTATGCTTAATTCATTTATATGAAATTTAATCAATCAATTCTAACAATGTTAATATTGATACAATTTTATTAATTAAGTTATAGTAATGAACAATACTTGAGTGGTTGTCCTTATATTACTGCAAGTGTGGATTCAGTCATGTTATTGTGACGTAGGCTATGCCTGCGTCTATCTACTATAGACTTTCTACTCTTAGTCTCATTTCCAATGACATCAGTTTATCAGGTTCACAGAAAAGAGCTCGATCAAAGACCAAGCAGAAACCAATGGTTGAAACGTTTTCCCCCAATTCAATTAAATTTTTATTTATATAGTGCTTTCAACAATGTAACTGACACAAAGCAGCTTTACACATTAAAATATGGTAATGAGTTCAAAACGAGTGACTAAATATGTCTGAATTGTCATTATCAGCTTGTCCCTGATGATCAAGTGGCAGTGAACACCTCACCAAGATGAACCTCAATTACTGTACATTCAAAAACTAGCGAAAAGCTTTTATTTATTTTCCATAGATTACTTGTTTAATTCAAGTTGTTCGTAAAAACACACTGAAATAAATGAGAGAGAAACGGTAAATCCTTGCTCGCGCGCATGATTTGAATCGGCACGCGCGACCGGGGGAACCATGGGAAACTGAATGTCCTGGAACACCTGCGTGGATGGATTTAGCTAACTGTTTTTAGAAGAAGAAACTAACGCGTTATTCAACAGTCGGAAAGGCAGGGGAAAGAATCTAAAGTGGAAGACGATTTAAAACAAAACAGAAAAACTGTTGATTTCTTGATACAGATAGGTGTAAAAGCAGATACTGTACAAACGCAGATACAAACGCAGGAACTCGCGGTAGAACGAATCAAAAAGTAAGATACGTCACAGTAATGTGTGACGTCATGGCATAGTGACGCTACCCACAGGGACAGTTTGTACTGATTGAACTGATCACTCTTGGTTTCAACTCGTCAAGTCTCAGCAGAAGGTAAGAGCGTTCCTACTATTTACATGTCATTAAATTGAGACTCAACAACTGTGATGTTCGTGGATTCAAACTTCAGGCAGTCATTGACAGCAAAGGACATGCATCCATGTACAGTAGTATAAAATTGTAAATTTCCGACCATGCTTGCTTGTTTACTAAATGCTGATGAACCTGGCTGTGATTTCCTAAATGGTGCAACAGGTTTGAAAATCTACTCTTCTTTCACACATTGAAACCCTTATTTAAAATCCAGTGTGGCCGTGTCTTAAAAAAAAAAAAAAAAAAAAAAACTGTCCAAATATTTGTGGCCTAACTATATATTTCAGAATTTATGGATGTTTTAATGAATGCAGTTTACATTATATTTACATTTACATATATACAAACCTGTAAATACAGTCATGTTTTTGTCTATCATATACAAAAAATGCAGTTTTAAACTTTGTTAATATTTTTTACATTTATTTTACAGTAAAAACATCTATGGACACAAAAGATCCTTCTCTACACGATAACACAGAAATGCAGTCTACCTCCACTCAAGATTTTCCTACATATCAGGTATTTTAAACCATGTAGTGAGCATGTGCAGGACTGTTAAACATTGATTGAAATTTAATAAGCTTCAGCAATCTGCCCCATGGCAGCTAATTATTTTCAAAAGACAGAAATAATTTATCTGACATTGATGTTGCTTCAACATTAAGTCTATTCTTCTACACGAAACACTGATGACAACATTAAGCTAACCGTGTATGATTATTTTTCTTTTCTATGAATAATCTTTAACCTGCTTTCATATTTCTTTTAACTCCTTAACTGAACTGTGGTGTACCTGTTCCTAGTATGCTAAATTGAAGCATCCCTTATCCAACACTCCAAGTAGGGCCCTTGATTAGGGGTTACAGAGGGATTTACGATTTAGCCTTGTGTTATAAAAGCAAGTTAGTTTTCTATCTTGACTTTGGAGTAAATTAAACAATACGGGCAATTTGGAACGACTTTATTAAGTAGACAATTTTTTTTATTTTGTTTAAAATGACAACGTATTATCATGTTTTTTTGCTATAATGTTTCAGTGACTGGTTTTGAATGTGGGTTTTGGCATGTAGCTGCTTTCTCTTCAATACGGTGGATCATAACGACCTGCTTTCCCCATGCCACAACTGACACTATAAATTATATTTAAATACTTACTGAAATACCATTTATAACTAACTGTGATGTAATGTATTTTTTATAAAGGAAACGTGGAGAAACTTTAAGTCATATTGACATAATGGAAAATAAACTGTATAGTCCAATGGTTTATTTGTCTATTTCAGAGGCTTAACGTCAAGTTAACACTTTTGTAAAAACAAACAAGCAAACACATCTAAACAAATAAATAAACAAAAACAAACAAGCAAACACACCTAAACAAATAAATAATCAATAAAAATAAAGAAATATAATTAATTCAATGAGTAAAAAAAAGTTTTTAAAAATTGTTAAAAAAGTAATCAAAAAATCATTTAAATAATTAAATATAAAGACAAATAAAAAATTAAGTATATAGACTTCATGTTTGGAGATTTAAAAATATTTTATGCATTCATTATTTGTTTATGAATAGATTTATTGTTTTACTGAATTTTTATTATAGCAGATCTATAGTAGTCTTAGACTATAGATTTTTAGGTCTATATAGCCTTTTGCTGTTGTTGGTCTTTCAGCTGCTCCTGGCAGGTGAGGGGTCGCCACAGCGGAATAGTTTGTAAATGAAACTTGCTATTTACACTTGAGTAGCCTGTTCTCAGGGATAAACATTTCTGTGTATTAGTTTGTTTTGTAGAAATATTAGCAAATAAGAATATTGTGTTTATAGTGATTCACTACAACACTGGATTTAAAAACTCACAAAGCATTAAATGTCTCTTTAGGAAGCATCAGTGGCCTGTAAAAATGAGACATATACAGAGGATGTCTTTGTTCCATGCAGCACCGACAGGTAACAGAGAGTTTGTTTTTTATTATGCTTTTACCTAAACTACACTGTCTCTCAGACAGACCAATTTTTGTGTGTTACAGGAACAACCTGCATAATCGTTGTCCATCTCCACCGGAGTCTATAATAATTGCAGAAATGATGTCAGTTAAAACTGCTCGGCATCGTGTACAAGCACCCACCTACTACAGCGCCAACAGAGGCCAGGATTGTAAGACTTTAAATAAAAATTCTGTAAATATATTATTCGAGCAAGTGCCAGAAAAGTTTATATCAACGTAATTCTCACCATCAGTTCTCACCAAAAATATGTGATTAGAGAGATTTGTGAATGTATTTCTTTGCTTCTTCTAGATGCCTTGGAGCCCGAGTGTGGCATCAGTATTGGAGTCAGTGAACCGATTTACCAGAATTTCAGCCTCAATGGTATAGTTGTTTTTTTTTTTCACAGTCACTTTTTTTCATCAGTTGATTAATACTAATACTAAAATGTTATTGTTTACATAGTTAATTTGCAATATGTAAGTAGTATATTGAAAACTTTTAATATGTTGTCATGTATTTGTAATTAATCAGTGAGCATACAGTAAACTGACATGGGTAGGCCAGGGTGAATAGATGAATTAGTCTATCTTAAAAGAAAATTATTATTATTAGATATTCTATCTAATAGGAAGGCAAGAAAAAACACTCCCATTAACACACTCATCTTTTAATCAATTAAAAAAAGCACCAAAAAAAAAACAATATTATATATATATATATATATATATATATATATATATATATATAGTGTGTGTGTGTGTTGAAAAATTGTTGGTTTACAATTTTTCTACAACATCTTGAAAGTCCGTGTTAGAATTTGGCATCCGAAACCCCTGCTGTTGTGGGTTACAATACCACTTTGAAGCTAAGAATAACAACACAAATGCTTTTGGCTTGAGGAAACAGGAAGAGATGACAAGAGGCGGGGATTGCTCAGAGAGCCACTGAGCTACTGACATCAGGAGGTTGGTGATGTCATAGTGATGTCAATAGCTTTAATTGTAATTGCACACATAGCTAGTCAGTGTATGCTGAAGGCAGACGAAGAAACACATGGCTATAATTAGAGAGGAGACAGAATCAGGTATGTTTTTTATTGATATTTTTAATGTTCTAGATTGTTCTACAGTGCATAATTATTTGGCATAATACTTAACAATACAACATTGTGCTCAAGTAAACAGCATACTGTTTGTTAAGTCTACTTTCAGTTTATAAATAAATGAGTTCCTACTTAATGTTGACAGAATGAGAGTATTCTGAGGATAAGTAGTAACTCACCTAGTACTGAACTCGTGTAGCGTTGTTTAATCTCCAGTTTTGTTAAGAGAATTGTTAAAAAGTAAACCAGTCTCCACTTGTTTTGAGACACTAAACTGTCATAGATATTTATCATGTTATCAGAAATGAAGTACAAATGCACTGCGACTAAAGCCCTGCAAAGAGTTTAATAACAGCAGTTGCTTTCTTGCCTGTATACGTCTGTCTTCAATCCTTCTCTTTCTCTCTTTCACTCTTGCTATGATCAACCCTCCTGTGCTCTTTCCCTCGTTTGCGCTCTCTCTGTCTATCTCACACACATACGTACGCACACACATTCTCTCTTACTCGCTCTCTCTCTCTCTCTCTTTCTCTCTCTGTCTCTCAGCCGCTTCCCCCCATCCCCCCACTCCCTGCAACGCATGAATGCTCAACCCACTCACTGACGTCATTGTGCTTCCTGGAACTGGACGCCAGCAGGGAAATGTAAATGCTGAACAGCAAATAAGATGTAGATTGACGTCAGTCCAGAGTCATGCTGTGATTACTGACAGTTCCTTTTGCAAGAGCAAGACATTACAAAATGTAATCATCTGTTAGGTAATAAACCGTTGCTACTTCTGAGAGACAGAGATGTCCACAGAGAAAAGAAAGGGCAAAGAGCCTCAGGGAAATAGCTTTGTGGGAAAAAAACAAGGAAAGGTAAAAGAAATCTTGAATGTCTTGAGTGCTATTTTCCACTCTGGTCACTAGTGCTTTTCCTGTGGTTTGCATATCTGGTACTAAGTGACATTATGGGTCTTGGAAGTACTTAAACAGGAAATTCGTCACATTTTTGTGCTTGTTTGCTGAACAGTGTGACTTGGCAGCAAATATCAACCCAGGCTTGCGTGTCCTGGCTGTATGTGTGTGAGGCACTTTTCTGTCATGAAATTCTACATGTGAAAGTAGAAGGGGTTACTCGTCGGTGAATTAGGACAATTCCAGCACAAGACTAAAATCACGTCATGTACAGTATTTAGTATTTGGCTGCCTGGGAATGTACCTCTTACTGATCGGGGTTTTGAAGTTTTTATGTTTTTTATGCCATTTTCCTATGAGGAATCCATATTGATTAACCAGTCCAGACCTCTGAGTGAGACACCTCATACTGACGTCTCCCTCTGATGAAAACAAAACACAGCAGTATTATGCTAACATTGTGATAGCCAGGAAAAAAACAGAGAGGGAATTTTGTGTTTTTAATTGCCAGACGGAATTTCTATTTCACATTCTTAATACATGCAAACAAGACAGATATTATTTATTTATTAATTTATTTATTTAGCATTTACAGGCTTTTTGGAGGGATAATTTTGGTCTAGCTTCAACTTGGCATTGGATTGTTAATAGCCGATGGTCTTATCAATAACTCTGCTGTTTGATAGCTTGCTTGTTAAACAGAATGCGAAATTTATGTCAAGGGTAACATTTGACAGACCATGATGTAACATGAAAATAATACATGCTGGGTCTGGGGTGGGGTTGTCACGATACGACGTATAAGCTTCTGTTGTGCATTATTTTCATGTAATAGCACAGTCTGAAGTGTGTTATTCTACATATACCACAGCGATTGTCAACATTTTGTTTATTAATGTCATCCATTATATGACATGTCATCCATTATAAGGGCTTATGGTTAGGCTTAATGTTGTGAAATCTTTGAGAGACAAGTTAGTTCCTGCAAGTTTTCTAGGAAGTGCCCTCTTGCCTATATGGAGCTGTCTCAAGTCCTCATATATGTATTTCTTTGGCTATGAGCATACATTGGTCAGAACTCACTCTTTCAGTGATTTCTTTACATTTCAGACATTCTGTCTGTATGTTTGTATGAATGTCTATATAGCTGTATGTTAATGAGTTAATGAAACTTTGGCAGTTGTTAGGTATTTGTTTGAAGTTAAACCTGTGCAATGAATGAAATGTTGAGTTGAAGGGACATTATGAGCAGTTATGTGCCAGATTATGACACAGCATCTACATTTACATTTACATTTAGGCATTTGGCAGACGCTCTTATCCAGAGCGACTTACATTTTTATCTCGTTATACATCTGAGCAGTTGAGGGTTAAGGGCCTTGCTCAAGGGCCCAACAGTGGCAACTTGGTGGTTGTGGGGTTTGAACCTGGGATCTTCCGAACCGTAGTCCAATGCCTTAACCACTGAGCTACCCCTGGCCCTAGTGCTGTTTTGGACACATATAGCGCTTTTTCCCTTGACTAGGAGGTGGGCATGGCTATATGTGTCCTCAACAGAGCCAATCAACGTGAAACCCTATGTGTATACACAGAGTATGTAAAGGACACAGAAATGACCATAATGTACCTGCCTTGGGTTCAAACTGGGAAATCTTGCTAGAGGGCCCATTATATCATGTGCGTGTTTACAACAAATGCATTGATGGTTAATTTTTTTTTTTTTTTTTGCCAGAATGTACTTTTAATCAGGTGAATTTGTGATTGTTTTAATGATATAGTGAGCAAAGGCCACAATCCTATTGGTAAAAGACAGTGCACTATGTGGGCATTTTGCAAATGCTCCTGAGCCATTATGTTTAGTAATAAAACCTCAGGATCCTATCTGTTAAAATAGGGAGATACCAATCTGCCAGAACTAATTGACAAGATACAAGTTTTAAAGTGTTAAATATGGGTGTTTCTCCATACCGAATAGGGTCTATCATCCTATATCAGTGCAAGTGTTAGTGTAAGAAACACTGTAAGAAGTTTTACCAGGCATTTTCTGATAATGCCTTTATCAACAAGGTGAATGTTTCTTTTATAATGAAGGGTGGTACTTTCATAATAAAGATATCATGTTGTGCATAACGTGCCTAATGGAATCACAAGTGTTTCTTTAATCATTAGTGAACATACAGAAATATTTGAGTGCAAAAAAGAGCTACAGATATTCAATTAAATCTCATGTCAGAGTTCATACTAGCTTATAATGCAGTTACTAATGGCAACTATGTGTACCTTCCACAGGTAACACCTGATACTCAGCTATCTATTTCTTCTATTCAATAGTCATGTGGATCTGTACTAAATATTTGAGTAAAAGAGATTCATATATTTTCTATAAGAAATATATTGTTTATGCACTCATGATATGTTTGTGTTGGAATATTATCTACTTATATAGTTATTTATACTTAAATAGCAGTGATATATTTTGATGACTATGTGTCAGAACTAATCAGTATTAGTGTTTTGTTCAAAAGTTAATTAAAAAAGTTTCAATGAAATTCAGTTTCAGTTCTTTAATCAATTAAATAATGTATTCACTAAGAATAATTAAAACTTTACGTAAAGCACCGGTTCCTTACCATGGTATGGGAGTACCCCGGTCTTGTTTTTGCTATTGTTGTTGTTTCTGCTCAAACACAGCTGATCAAGCTATTCACTAATTAACATTCCCTTCATGAGTCAACATGGGCATGGTAGGGCAAGATTAATGTGCAAGACAGTACAGCAGGATCGTGGTTGGGAATCACTGGGTGTAAATTATTTTATAAACATGTTATTTTGTTAAAAAATTGTTTTGAATTCACTTCGATAGTTTTTGCCTACCTTCTCTTTTTTCATTTGTTTTTGTACATCAATGTCCATGCTTCACTGTTTATTAAAAACTTTATGTTTATTAAAGTCTTGTCATTGGCACATAAGGACATATAAGGTCATATATTCAGGAATAAAATAAGTGAAAAATTGTTTGATATATCACGACTGTGGTTTTGTTTGTGTGTTCGTTACTCTAGCTGCTACTGGAGACATGTCAGCACTTCAGATCTGTTCTCCCACTGTCAGCCTGCCGCAGGGTGTAGCAACTGCGAGCTCACCAAGCCCTCTGCACAACTCTCAGAAACCTCCTGAGGAAGCCTCACGCAAGAGGGAGCTCCGCCTGCAAAAGAACAGGTAACATACTCTAGTTCTACATGCACACTCACTATACACTACATACAGTGTCTGTACAGGTGTTATGGTATTGAATGATGCCCTACTGCACAAACACTATGAGCCCACTTTGCTAACTTTTCAGCATATATCTCCTCTCATTAATGCATTTTATGCATAAAATGTTTTAATTTCCATTAACTCAGTGACTTTAACTGTTCAACCCACATTATTACGCATTATTTTCTCCTTCTTTTATTACTTGTTATTCACTTATCTTAGTTTAATTTCAGGTTTGCACTGCTAGAAACTTGTAATCCTAGTATTATTTGCTGCAGTAATGAGATATATGCTTGTCATATTGGTCTTTACAGTTCAAAAGAAAAATTCATGCTTTAAAAATTGTCCATTCAATTTATTTACTCAACAAAACTGGACAGCTGACTGGAAAAACTGCACTTGACATCAGAACAGTCCATTACACACCAAAAACCATGCCACTGTCAGAACCACTAAGATCACAATTCTTTGTATGTTCAATTTGAATATTAACAGAAGGCCTTGAACATTTCCTGTTTAGCCAGTTTGCTTAATTTGAAAAATTTGTTAAATAAAACAATTCTTTGTGTTGTCTTGATTAAAGTGGCTCTCGAAGTGAAGTTAAATGCGATTATGCACATTGAAGGGTCTTTGTTATCACTTCCAGGGAAGCTGCACGGGAATGCCGGCGGAAGAAGAAAGAGTATGTCAGATGTCTTGAGAATCGTGTTGCTGTGCTTGAAAAGCAAAACAAGACACTCATCGAAGAACTCAAGGCCTTAAAAGACTTGTACTGTCACAAAACAGAATAAGTACAGAAACAAATGTTGGAGATATCACTTTAAGGACTGTGCTCTTTAGAGACACACTTTTCACTCTTTGTTTATTCACTGCTTGCAAAAGAAATGCCACAGATTCACAGCATTGTTCATGTAGTTTTATATGTTGATGACTGAAGATTGTATAAGATTGTATGTGTGTGTCGGTTGTCTTACAGAACTAATTTGCTGCACTGAACCAGTGAATGTGGCATTTTGCCTTTTGTCACTTGTGCTTTTTTGCAGGCAGACAGGTAAAGTCTATCGCTGCCAAAAAAGACTATTTTTCTATTTTTTTTCTTTATGTTGAGTTGTTCTGCATGTTTATTATCCTGCCTTATGTTGTTTTTATAGCTATCTTTGGGAAGAAAGATATATACCAGCAAAAAAAAAATAATAATAATAATATTAAAAAACAAAACACTGCTGTTCTGTGTTTTACCAAAATAAATGTATCTATTATGCTAACAATATATAAGTATAGACTATATATTAAATAAACCATTATTTGTGTACATTTAATTGTAGCTACTTTACATATAGATGTATTTGAACTGAACCTTAACAGTGAACTAAATATTGAAGTGGTTTTAAATCTTTGTCTACGTAATGAATTTTAATCCTGAATAAATATATTTTTGACACTTAATTTTTTATGTCTTCTTTTTGTACACTACTCTGCATATATAAGTACATAGCATTTTGTTACATTATGTGTGTATGTGTGTAAGCAAGATAGAGAGAGAAGAGAGATTTACAGTTTTGGTAGTTTAAAGAAGATACATGATTATGATATATATTGTGGTAGGTGTTTCGCCTGCCATGCGGAATGCCCGGGTTCGATTCCCAGCCAGTGACCGAACCCCCCAGCCACTGAATGCAGTGCCGGTTCCAAGCCCGGATAAAATGGGAGGGTTCCGTCAGCAAGGGCATCCGGGGTAAAACCTGTGCCAAGTTGTTGTGCAGACTGGATATTCCGCTGTGGCGACCCCTTGCCCGGAGCAGCCGAAAGACCAACAACAACAACAACATATATATATATATATATATACACACTATAGACAATGATGGAATGTGAGTGATGGAATTCCAGTCCATCGTAGGGAACCTTACACACATTCACTTGTCAGGTCATTTTAATATAGTCTTTCCAGTGTTCCTACCAACATGTTCTCGAAACTGGAGAGCCCAAAAGGAAACCCAAGCTCATGGTAGATGCAGTACAGCTGTGGCACTGATAGTACTAGCATGCTAATGTGTGCTCTGCTGGTGTGTGTGTTTCAGTAGTGTGTTAAGGCTAAACATATTAAATAGGGTCCAAGCACTATGACATCAGCCCAATGACATCAGCCTTATGTCATCAAAGTGTGTGAAGGGTCCTCTTGTTTTTCTAAGGACAACAACAACATTATTATATACTTATTTTCCAGCATCCAGGGCTTTTTGTGTGTGTTGTCAGGGCCAGGGGCATGGCATGAGGCCCTCACATAAGGTTTTGCTGCATAGCTCATACCCACTTGAAAGTACACACAAACTTTGCAAACATTTAGATCTCATTTAGCTGAATGACTTTGCATGTCATGGGCTCTATTCACAGGAAGTCATTTCCTGCATAGCTCATACTCACTTGCATGTATACACGTATACCTTCGCATTGCATGTCATGGGGTCTACTCAACAGGAAGTCAGTTATTTTGAGTTGTTCGCAAAATGGACCCAATGGAGTTTGATATGTTCTTCCTAGGGAATTTATATGATCGCCACCAAACTGGGTGGTCAGAAGACATTGAGGATGCAAAATTGCCATGACACCTTAAACTTGTGGCTAAGATCTTTCTGAGTGACATCATATTAAGTCCCATAACATTGAGTTACATCATAGCGTGATGCTTTTTTCCAGCATTTGGGGTTTTTTGGAGGTCTGCTAAGAAAGAAGAGTGTATAACAGTTGACAAAATGAAGCTTTCTGTTCTTTAACTGTATGTTTTCCATCACAGTGGTTTTTTCAGGACAGATGACTTTGCACCCTCCGATTTTCTGTAACATTTGCTGTTTTTATCAATTGAGAGGTAAAGTGTGGTGGTAAGGAAACAAATGTAACCACGGCTCCGCTCGCATACATGAGGTTACCCTCCAGCTCCAGTCGCATGCAAATCTGGATACCTGATCCATCCACATGTCCGTATGTGGACTCCTCACGCTGTTTCAAAGTACCGCCTGTGACAGGCCTGTGACACCATCAATGATGTGAAATTTGATGATGACGCTGCCTACTGTCATGTCATTTACTGTAATGACACTCCCTACTGTTACACTCTGTGAGAATGACTGTGACACAATCATAGTATGAACTACTGTTACGTCATGTTATGACAAAAGCTGGTGATGATACAGTACTATTACAGTTGGTGAGAAACACCTGTGACACAGTCACAATATGACATAAAAGATGATGACGCTGAAACACCTCCGTCCAAACAGAATTAGTGGTGCTTGCGAAGTGAAGCACTACTATTTCTATATCACAGGTTTATTTTTTTGCTTCTTACTGTATTATTCTTCTTCCGTACAAAAGTTTGGTGCGTAACTAGTCCCGCAGCGCTTGTTGTAGACCCATGAATGAGGTGTCAAATCGTGCGGTTTATTCTGGAATGGGGTGCTATGACTTTTCTAAGGGGTGTGTAGTTAATTGCCCCCGCAACAGGGGGCTATTAACTGCCCCAAAAAGTCCCGTAGACTTAACATTGAGACCAACATCGGCTGTGACATCATAGCTATGACTATGATGCCTCGGCAAGCACCACTCATATTTTCTTCAGGAAATGTGCCTCTCTTTTTGTTTATATATTCCGAAGTTATTCATACCCCTGACAAATTCTGACCTAAAGTAACTTTTATTCAACCAGCAAGTTTTTTCTTGATTAAAATGACACAGGTGTCACTCAGAAGATAATAAGACGATGTTCAAGAGGCATCATTGTGGAAAAATTAGTACTCATATTTTATTTACATTTGAACAAAAAGTGACATGTCCAAAGCTATTCATACCCTTCTCAATAATCAGTAGAAAAGCCCTTCACAATAATCAATTAAGTTACTTTAAGTCAGAATTTGCCTGGGGTATGAATGATTTCGGGCTTGACTGTATATATTATAGCTCCTAAACGTGACAAGAGGGACCAGTTTCATTTCTTCTTCTATCGTATTGTGCACGACTGTGTATGTGACAAATAAAATTTTAATTTGATTTGATTCTTCTTCTTTGTCTTTCAGCTGTTCCCTTTGAGGGGTTGAATCATCTAACCCTATCCTCTGCATCCTCATCTCTCACACCAACTAACTTCATGTACTCTCTTAATCCAAAAATCTCCTCTATGTTCTTCCTCTAGACCTCCTGCCTATCAGTTCTAAGCTCAGCATCCTTCTACCAATTTATTCACAATCTCTCCTCTGAACATGTCCAAACCACCTCACTCTGGGCTCTTTGACTTTATCTCCAAAACATCTCACATGGGTTGTAACTCTGATGGACTCATTCTTGATTCTATCCATCCTAGTCTCTCCCAAAGGGGCAGTGGTGTCTCAGAGGGCTACGGCATTGAGTTACTGATTGGAAAGTCAGCAGTTTGCATGGCTGACCCCTGTTATGCTCAGATATATGAGGAAAGAATTTCTGTGCAGTAATGTATATATGACAAATAAAGAAAGCCTCAACATCTTTATTTCTGCTACCTACAACTCTACCTTCTGCCTTTTCACAACATGATTTAAAACGATTACAATTTTTTTCGTTAATAAGTGAAAAAGAAATCGTCCGTAAACTGCTTTGATATAAGTGGAACAAACAATAGTTACTCAATGTAATGAGAAAATGATTAAAATACGGACTATATTCCTTTTCTTTATCGCGGAAGGTGACTCTGAGCAGGCAGAGCCAGACTACACCCCTGTGCCGAGAGACAAACTGTGCAACGCCT
Source organism: Channallabes apus (assembly GCA_030522415.1). Taxonomy (NCBI): domain Eukaryota; kingdom Metazoa; phylum Chordata; class Actinopteri; order Siluriformes; family Clariidae; genus Channallabes; species Channallabes apus. The sequence continues at coordinate 14,740,390 of CM060104.1, read as the reverse complement.
AAAAACGTAAGCAACCGCGAACGGCTTGCGCATGCGCAACTCATGCTGTCACTAGAGGGAGTGGAGCTGAAACCGCTGTCTGAATTATTTACTTCAGAGACTAAGACGTAAAATTGGTAAGTTTACCGTCGTATCTAAACAGTACTTAGTTGTCTAGTGTTTGTTTGAGACCCTGAAGCTGAAAAGCTACATGTAATTTTCTAAATACAAATTTGAGGTTAACGATTTAAACCCATTTTACATTTTGGTAATGCTGAGGCAACAAGCGAAACTAGTTTACCTTGTTTGTGAGATAATAATGAACAATTCAGATGAGTTTTTCAGCTGGTGAATTGTTGTCAGATCTCCGATTCGGACACTGAGAGTTAGTTTATTTAATAGTAGTCACTACCGTGCTAACCAAGAGTTTAAACATTAACCAGATTAGTTATACATCTAGATATACATGTGACCACATCTGCATAATAAAAACGGCCATTTAAAAAAGTAATTTAGGCCATGAATGTTAAGAAGACACTGGTGGGGAAGAGCATATGGGTCATGCCATATGGGTCATAGCATTTTTAATATTTTTATTTTAGACCTGTATCAAATGTTGAACACGTAGTGAATCAACCCTAAGTTAATGTGATTACAGGATTAATTGAACAATCTATTCATTCATTCATTCATTCTGATCAGAACTGCAGTGGACACTGAACACTGCATAAACTGGCAATACATCCTGAAAGGGACAATAATCAATTATTGGACACCATACACACACACACATATATACACCTACACCGCTTTATCTTATATACAGGGTTGCGGGGGCTTGGAGTCTATCCCACGTGACTGAGGGCACTAGGCGTGGTACACCCTGGATGGGGTGTCAATCCATCGCATGGCACACACACATATGCTCATTCACTCACTACAATTTGGGACCGCCAGTTGCATGTTTTTGGATTGTGTGAGGAAACCGGAACCAGAACATCCAAATCCTCTATGCACATGTACATGGGAATGAAACCCAGAACATGAAGGTGCAAGGCGACAGGACTAACCACTAAACCACCATGCTAGTTGACACCATACACTCACACGTATATACTGTACACATACACACATTGATTTACACTTAGGGGCAATTTACAGTAGCTACTGCTAATATGTTTTGGGAAAGCGGAACAAAAACGGTAAACCTAGAGGAAAGTCGCACATACATTGGAAGGAGATGTGAAATGCCACACAGACAGTAACTTGAGCCCAGGAACCCAGGGATGCTATCCACTATTGCCTCTTTTCCACTGCATAGTACGGCACGACACGGTTCAGTTCAACTCACTTCAGTTCGGCTCAGTTCGGCTCGATTTGCGCTTCCACTGCAGTTTAGTAACGCTTTAGAGTGGGCGGGATTACTCGCGTGTCGTTTTTAGTAGCTGCGCCGCTACTGCCGTGACGTCATCGTAAACACGCCACAAACAAACACACAACAATGGAGCATATTGACGGCATGGTGTGCTTCATTCTCGGCATGTGGATGTTTTTAACAGCGAGATGGAGTTTGTTTCAAAAGAGGCTGATGGCAGCCAAAGAAAAATTTTGGTTAATACAAAAAGGTACGTCCGATCCTTCTCTGGCTGTTCTAAATATAGCGCTTCTGTTGTGTCTCGTGTCGCAAGTTCGGTGACTCAGTAATGACGATTTTCTCCGGCCAATCAGTGACCAGCGGAGTTTACACGTCACGTTTTGGTAACGGTTCGGCGTGCTTGGAACCTCGGCTGAGGTGGTACTAAAAAAAGGACAAGGTACCAGGTACTGTTCCCAGTGGAAACTGAACCGTGTCGTGCCGTACTATGCAGTGGAAAAGCGCCATATGCTAACCACGAACGTTTCAGTGTTAAAGTCCAGCTTTAATTCATCTTCCACAGATGACAGACAAGACAGGCAGTCAGGAAGGTTTGTTATGTGCATTAACAAAGTCAATCTTACTTGTGAATAAAAAGGGTTGGTATTAAAAGGACCACGTGTAAGCATGATGAGGAAGAACTGTTTTACTATTGTGTAATTTTGGTGTTTTAAAGTTTCCTATTTACTGCAAAGATATGTCTACTAAAACTTGTGTAAGTGGACTTTGGTGATTGAGAAAGTGATTAGTAATGAAGTGATGAAGTTATACAGTAACTAAAGTCATGTGCATTATAGAAGATACGCCGCTTAGTACACATTGCCCTAACAGTTGTTTAGATGTATTGTTAATAAATAAATATATGGTTATGGACAGTTTATTTATTATGATCGAATGCAATATTTTAAATAAAAAGTAGGACAATATATGGACATGTAAAACACTGAAAGCAAACCTTTTCCATTTTGTTTTAGAGTTACTTCAATGGCGACACAGTGTGTAACCAAAGTGGAGCTCACCATCTCCTGTAAAAACCTTTTGGACATGGATGTGGGCTCTAAGTCTGACCCCCTGTGTGTTATGCAAATTAATACATCTGGAACCCAATGGTATGAGGTGAGTGTTTAAGACCTGGTATATTAGATAAAGGCAGGTGGTCACGGGCTCAAATCCCAGCACTACCAAACTACTGCTGTTGGTCTCTTCAACAATCCCCATAACCTTCAACTGCTCGGATGTATAATGAGATAAATATTGCTCTGGATAAGGGCATCTGCCAGATGACATAAATTTAAATGGGTAAAGGTCAGGCATCAAGAAAATTGCATTGTTTATAATCAGTTTATAACGAAGGCAATGTTTTTTATCTTCTCAGGTAGACCGAACAGAGAGAGTTAAAAATTGTCTGAATCCCAACTTTGCCAAGAAGCTTCTCATTGATTATTGCTTCGAAATGGTACAGAAACTTAAATTTAGTGTTTATGATATTGACAACAAAACTGTCGATCTAAGTGATGATGACTTCCTTGGAGAGTTGGAGTGTTCTCTGGGTCAGGTAAGAAAATTAGCTTTTTCTCTTGATCACCATACTGTAAATCATAAATGCAATTCTCTGTCATCTATAACATTGCACATAATGCTGTTTCAGTTGTGCTTATGCTATGCTATCTTATTGTACATCATATTTCTACCCGTTTGTATAGTTGTGCATGGAAACATTTTTCTTTGAGGAGAAACCTGTAGAAACATTAGTACTGTAGTTAGTAGAAACAATAGTTTCTGTACTGTAGTTAGTAGAAGTACTGTAGTTAGTAGAAACCTGTAGAAACAATTAGTACTGCATTAGTACTGTAAACATTTATTCTCTATCTAAGTACACTGTTGTTTATACAGTCAAAAATCTAAACCTGTTTCCAAAGGAGACCCATTAACAAAATTGGACTGTTTATATATTAAAAAAAAAAAAAAGAAAGGACAATACTCAGTTAATTGTCTCGTAAAAGCACATTTGACTTGTATGTTTTGAATAAACATCTCTGATTATTACACCTACATATGGAGTCTGGACCTGTCTATGTCAAGTGTCAATATTAGTGTTGATGATAGAACAGTCGAAACAGTCAAGAGTGTTGCTTAACTTTTTCAAAGCAAAATGAAAACAATGTTGAATGTAAGGATTAATTTGCTGTAATGGTTACATGTAAAACATGTCAAAACATTCATATCTGATTGATATAAACCTCAAGCAATGTGTATGATGTCTTGTGGCTGCCAAACCTGAGTGCACCATTTCCTGTGACAGGAGTGCAGGTGTGGCATTTGTTGTAAAATGGCTACAGCCTTTTATAGTGAATCAGTTTATTTATCTGTTAATTTACATATTCTTTATCTGAACTTTTTATCTATTTTTAAACTGGGAATCATTAAGAACTGGAATAGCCATCAAAATAGATAAAATTCAAATGATTCTTAGCCCTAGTCTACAGCCGACAGCCTGGGGCTCTTTATGTTTGCATGTACGTTTAAAGGATGTTTGTTAATCCTTTCTTTGTTTTTGTTGTTTAAACACAGATTGTGTCCAGTAGAGAGTTGACCAGACCACTGATCTTGAAGAACAAAAGACCAGCAGGAAAAGGAACCATTACGGTGAATATTCGTCCATTATCCTGCCTTAATATTACAAAAAAAAAAAACTTTGTTTCAGGGTGTTCTGTAGCTTTCCTATTTATAAATTGGCTGCATGCCGTTGCTAGACTTGTTAGATTGCTCATGGGACCTCCTACCTCAAGTGTCATTAATTATGCATTGTCATTTACACTGCAGCTTATTTGGATATGTTTCCATAGTCATGAGGCTGAATAGTACAGTCTGATTTAGGGCTGCAACTAATGATTATTTTTTCGATTAATCCATTAATTGGATAAATTAAAAAAACAAGAAAAGCATTAATTTCCAACCATTTATTCAAAAACAGAACTAAAATCTTTAGAAAGTGCACAAACAAGTTGCTCCTAGAGCTGTAATTATAATAATATTTATTATAAAAAGGGACTAACACAAAAAACATAAACATGTATGCTTTACATCTGACAAATATATAGTGGCTTACAAAAGTATTCGGCCCCCTTGAACTTTTCCACATTTTGTCACATTACAGCCACAAACATGAATCAATTTTATTGAAATTCCACATGAAAGACCAATACGAAGTGGTGTACACGTGAGAAGTGGAACAAAAATAATACATGATCCAAACATTTTTTACAAATAAATAACTGAAAAGTGGGGTGTGCGTAATTATTCAGCCCCCTGAGTCAATACTTTGTAGAACCACCTTTTGCTGCAATTACAGCTGCCAGTCTTTTAGCGTATGTCTCTACCAGCTTTGCACATCTAGAGACTGAAATCCTTGCCCATTCTTTTTTGCAAAACAGCTCCAGCTCAGTCAGATTAGATGGACAGCATTTGTGAACAGCAGTTTTCTTGACGCAGATTCTCGATTGGATTTAGATCTGGACTTTGACTGGGCCATTCTAACACATGGATATGTTTTGTTTTAAACCATTCCATTGTTGCCCTGTGGCTTTATGTTTAGGGTCGTTGTCCTGCTGGAAGGTGAACCTCCGCTCTAGTCTCAAGTCTTTTGCAGACTCCATGAGGTTTTCTTCCAAAATTGCCCTGTATTTGGCTCCATCCATCTTCTCATCAACTCTTCCCTGTCCCTGCTGAAGAGAAGCACCCCCAGAGCATAATGCTGCCACCACCATATTTGACAGTGGGGATGGTGTGTTCAGAGTGATTTGCGGTGTTAGTTTTCTGCCACACATAGCGTTTTGCATTTTGGCCAAAAAGTTCCATTTTGGTCTCATCTGACCAGAGCACCTTCTTCCACATGTTTGCTGTGCAAACGGGACTTCTTATGGTTTTCTTTTAACAATGGCTTTCTTCTCCTTCCATAAAGGCCAACTTTGTGCAGTGCACGACTAATAGTTCTCCTATGGACAGATTCCCCCACCTGAGCTGTAGATCTCTGCAGCTCGTCCAGAGTCACCATGTGCCTCTTGGCTGCATTTCTGATCAGCGCTCTCCTTGTTCGGTCTATGAGTTTAGGTGGACGGGCTTGTCTTGGTAGGTTTACAGTTGTGCCATACTCCTTCCATTTCTGAATGATCGCTTGAACAGTGCTCCGTGGGATGTTCAAGGCTTTGGAAATCTTTTTGTAGCTTAAGCCTGCTTTAAATTTCGCAATAACTTTATCCCTGACCTGTCTGGTGTGTTCTTTGGACTTCATGGTGTTGTTGCTCTCAATATTCTCTTAGACATCCTCTGAGGCCGTCACAGAGCAGCTGTATTTGTACTGACATTAGATTACACACAGGTGCACTCTATTTAGTCATTAGCACTCATCAGGCAATGTCTATGGGCAACTGACTGCACTCAGACCAAAGGGGGCTGAATAATTATGCACACCCCACTTTTCAGTTATTTATTTGTAAAAAAAAAAAATGTTTGGAATCATGTATGATTTTCGTTCCACTTCTCATGTGTACACCACTTTGTATTGGTCTTTCACGTGGAATTCCAATGAAATTGATTCATGTTTGTGGCTGTAATGTGACAAAATGTGGAAAAGTTCAAGGGGGCCGAATACTTTTGCAAGCCACTGTACAGTGGAACCTTGGATTACGAGCATAGTTCGTTCCGGAAGCGACTCGTATTCCAAAACACTCATAAACCAAATTTAAGTTTTTAAAAACACACTAACGGAATCACTGCTGTAAAGTAAAAATAAAACAAATTAACCTGCACTTTACCTTTGAAAAGAATCGCAACAGAGAAGTGTTTCTGTGTAGAGCAGAGAGAAAGAGTGTGTGTGTCTGTGAAGGTGAAAGTAGGAGGTGTGTGTGTGTGGTACGGTGTCCAATGACGCACACACGTGGTCAGTGTTATAGTAATTGATTATACCAGTAAGAGACGCGCACTGAGACCCAGCAGGGGAGATGATTAACCAATTACGGATTTCTCTGTCTCCGCTATGTGTCTTTCCTCTACCTCCGTTCATGTTTTATTAAAATTTTTGCTCCGCCCTGTCTCTGAGGCACAGAACTCTGCTAGCATCAGTGCGCAAGACCAAGTGTGTTCACTCCGCTCCGCGCTCAACTAAAGTTTTTTTAATAATCAAATGTCTCTGCGCCATGTCATTGTTGCAGCCCTAGTCTGATTCCTTTTAATTTAAGAGATAAAAAGAAATTGTGTGTAACTTTGTCCCATATGAGGAATTGCATCGCCCTTCTCACCTTGGAGATTTTGTATAATTTCGGATTCAGAATCCAGTTTTATCTCCCTTTTTTTTGTTGCTGCTGCTGAATACTATTATAGGTTTCAGCCTGTTGTTGGGAGATCACCGGTCTAGATTCCATTGCCTCATCCACTCAGTACTTTTGGGAAGAAATAAATACTCATTTAGGTTGCTGGAATTCCAGAAAAATGTATTTGAGTTCGTTCAGATTTAAGCTCATATCCACACTTTCTTTCTGTTGACAGTGCTTGTTTTTGTTCTAGATCTGTGCAGAGGAAATTAAGGATAATAGGGTGGTGAATTTTGAAGTCGAGGCCAGAAAACTGGATAACAAGGTAAGTTGAAACCTAGCTTCTAGTTATAATAAAAAGTAAAATAATTTACAGATTTACCACATTTTCTAGCAACAGTGCCTAATGTATAATATAGTTTTAATTTTCTCTCTTCAGCACCTCTTTTACTACAACCAAAACAAGTAGTTTTCTTGTCATAGAAATGGCTTAATTTTATGTGAAATTTAATTATATGTATATTAAAGTTCTAACCCGATCAAATCAGTAAAGTCAAATAATTTCTGCAAAATGTGATGATTGCAGGACTTCTTTGGAAAATCAGACCCCTACCTGGAATTCTACAGACAAACAGAATCAGGATGGCAGCTTGCCCACAGAACAGAGGTATAATTCACTGCAGGGAATTGAAAAGCATTCCTCACAGTACACTTCATTAGGAACACTATACTACTACTGCCTAGGGCCTCCCTTTGCTCTCAAAACATCCTCAATTCTTCATGGTACTGTATGGATTATGATGTTGGAAACTTTCCTTTTGAGATTCTGGTCCATGCTGGTCCAATTTATTGCATCACACAATTCCTGCATTTTTTTTTTGTCATGTACATATTGTGAATTCTCCCACATTGCAACGGTCTTCTCTGGGAAGTCCAATGAAAAATACTGAACTCATTGTCATGTTCATGAAACCAGTTTGAGAAGAGTTATGCTCTGTGACCTGGTGCAGTATCTTGCTGAACGTAGCCACTGGGAGATGATAAATTAAGGTGTTGAAGGGATGTAACATGGTCAGATAGGCTGTAGCACTCAAGTGATGATTGAGCATTCCCCCCCACACCATTACACCAGCCTGGACTGGATTTTGAATCTGCTGGCAAGAAATTCTAACCCAAATTTCTGTGTCTCAGCAGAAATCAAAATTAATCAGAACAGGCTATGCTTTTTGTTATCCAGCATAGTTATCTGAATTGCTTTTTGTTATCCAGCATAGTTATCTGAATTACTGTTACACTTTCATTTTCGGTTTGCTTATTCTCATGTGACTTCAACTCATCAACAAGAACTGTTGGATATTTCTTATTTATTGCCCTGTACTTTATTGCTCCAAACTGTAGAGACTGTTGTGCCTAACAATCCCAGAAGATTTAGACATTTAGAGCATTTTAGAGCAGATTTAGATTTAGAGCAGTTATAGAAATATAAAATCTAGCCTACCCGACACTGACAATCCCGCCAAAGATAAAATCCCTGATATCACATTTCCCCCCCATTCTGATGGTTGATTTAAAGACTACCTGAAGTTACTGGCATGTACAATATCTGCGTGAGTTCATCTATTGCACTTCTGACACATGATTTTCTGATAATTGCATGAATGAGTAGCTGTACAGGTATTCATACAGTGCTCTTTCAGTATATAGTATTTAATTAATTAGATAGTTTAATTATATTTTATGATCGTGTCTATTATATATATTTTTTCCATCCATTGATAATTCTTGCATTACCTCTTCCTTTTATTGTCAGACTCAAATAAGTAAAGTATATACAGTACATTGCTAAATTTCGGTATAGTTCAGTGACATAATATGATTAATTGTTATGTAATCATTTGCAAACTGAAGAAGATGCATCTCCCCTTTATTATCTTATCCCAGGTGGTGAAGAACAACCTTAACCCCTGTTGGAAACCTTTTAAAATCCCTCTGCAGTCTCTCTGTGGAGCAGATATGGAGAAACCCATCAAGGTAGTATATCTTTCCCCCTGCAAATCACAATAATGAATTAGGCATTTAATGTACTTTATTGGACACATTCATGACAGCCTTGTTACTAATATACTGTTTTTTATGGGAGTGTGCTATAAATCCTTGAACTTCTTTAATAAAAAGAATTAATGCATGCAGAAATGTCCAATAGTTGTTTAATAATACTTTGATGTTTTTCTTCTTTTATTTCCAAATGTCTCAAAAAGGAAAGACGTCTGTCATAAAGTTCTTGTTCAGTTGAGTTTAATTATACCACATGATTTCCTTAAAGTTTTCAAATGTGTTACCAGTAGGGTAGTGCAGTTATTTCATTTTCCTTGTAGTGTTGTGTTACACTGTCCTGGATTGATGTGCTTTGTTTAATCTGTTGGTTTTTCCAACACTTTTCCTGCTCGTACTTGGTATTAGATGTTTGGCAACTGTGTTTAGTGTGCTTTTTTTTTTTTACACAACATCTCATATATTATCATCAAGCATTTACAATACACTATCGTTTTCATAACTAATATTATCCTGCCTGGTGCTCATTTTTATATATTGTCCTGTTGTTCCTTTTAAAGCAGCATTACATTCAATTTTCAAATCATAATCATGTGTTCAAATGTACGTCATAGAGCAAATCATAGATATTTGCCTATCTATGGGTCTTGGTTCCGTGTTGATGCATGCCTAGAATTACTCTCTGGTTTGCTGTGTGTGAAGCGAAGGTGAGATTTAGATGGTCATGCTGTTACTTTGATTTCTCCGAAGGTGGACTGTTACGATTATGACAATGATGGGTCACATGACCTTATTGGGATTTTTGAGACGAATATGAAACGCCTGCAGGAGGCTAAACGCACTTCTCCGGTAAGAAAAGAAAAGAAAAAAAGTAGTTTTTTTTCCACAGCTGTCACATGTCATTGTATTCTTTTTCTGTCTTTGTTATGTCCTATAGGCAGAGTTTGACTGTATGAACATGAAGAAAAAGCTGAAGAAGAAAAACTATAAGAACTCTGGTGTTGTGAGTGTGAAACTCTGCGAGGTATTGTACCTGTCTCATTGCCGCTTCCGCTGCTTCAGCTAGCATTTCTTTACTAATTTTTAAGAGATGTTTGCGTTTTTTTCTTATACAATTTTTTTTTTGCAAAGGTTGTGAAGGAGTACACATTTTTGGATTACATCATGGGTGGCTGCCAAATTAATTTCACTGTAAGTCAGTCATGAATATAGAATAGTATTATCCTAAACATACGGCTACCACCTTTCATGCTTCCTCTCCTGCAGGTTGGAGTGGACTTCACTGGGTCAAATGGTGACCCAAAGTCTCCTGACTCTTTGCACTACATCAGTCCTAATGGGGTCAATGAGTACCTTTCTGCTATCTGGGCTGTTGGCCTGGTGATTCAGGATTATGACAGGTGAAGTTGCAGGAATGGAATCTAATACATGTACATGACTTGAACTGTGGGGTCTCCTTTACAACCGTTGAATAAAAAAAAAAGTTTTTTTTGTGTCTCAATTCACTTCTACACAAAAGGAAAAAATCAGTTTGTTTACCATTACTCATTTAGATAAACATTAAGTAACTGTAATATATTTACATACTTTTTATACATAAACAATTATTTTTTTTTTTTTGCAGTGACAAAATGTACCCAGCTTTTGGGTTTGGGGCACAGATTCCTCCAAACTGGCAGGTACATTTAAACATAATCTAACTTTAGCTCCTGTGATGTTGTCATTGCAATATGAGCACGTTATGACTGTTTTTTTTTTTGTTTTATAGGTGTCCCACGAGTTTCCACTTAACTTCAATCCATCTAATCCATTCTGTGCTGGTAAGAAAAATAGTTATTGTCAAGTGGAAGGACAGGAAACTCCAGGAATCAGTGTGGGATTAGTAAATGATGTTCGGTGTGTGTCTGTTGCTACTGTAGGAGTAGAAGGCATGGTGGATGCTTATAGGACGTGCCTGCCCCAGGTCAAACTTTACGGGCCTACAAATTTTGCTCCCATCATCAGACATGTGAGCAATTTTGCCCAGCAGGCACGAAAACAGAACACAGCCAGTGTAAGTATCAACATTAAATACCATTTTTATTTTAAAAGCAATCCATTCCTTTTTATTGAAAATCATGTAGACATACAAATGCAGCACAGGATGGTGAAGATGTTTTACTATACAATGGATTAGGTGCGAGTTTTACTAGGGATTATAATTATTCATTGGCACTGGTGTGTGAGTAATGGTTGCAGTGGCATGTATCCATAAATGTTTTTTTTTTCTTGAGCTTTGTCCCTTTTATGCTATGGATTGCAACAACAGGTCCCGTATTTACTAAGCGTCTCAGAATCCCTCATAGGAATCGGCCTTAAAGTTCATGTAGGACTGAAAATCTTTCTACCTCAGGGTAGAACGGAAAAGTTATTTATGAAGCTTCCTACTAGAGGTTTTTTTTTTTTTTTTTTTTAACACACAACACAGAGTTCTAAAGTAATCTGCACTATATAGTGGGCGTGATAGTTTTTGTAGTTTGAAAAAGTAAAATTAGCACGAGTGTGAAGTTTATGCACATTAGACAAAATGTATACATGAGTGACTTGGCTGTGGGATGTTATCCTAATCAGACTGCTCCAATCACAACTGTTTGAAGCTTCTATATTAGAGGTGTGTGGGACTGTCATAATCTGATCAAAATTATTTCAAAAAGAAGGCGAAACTGGAGGCAGTAAAATGTAAAGAAATAATTAAAGCTAAATTCTGCCCTTCTCTTATCTCTAAAGATAAAAATAAAACATGGGATACGCTGTGTTAATGTAGCTTATAATGGAGAATGTAAAATAAACAGTTGTCTACACTCATAATTGAATATAACTATATTCAGTGTATATATAAATCTAATTATTTTAATATGTATAATTCACAACTATATGAATGCAGCTTGTTTTTCTTTAATTTCATGCTGCGCAGAATGTATGAATCTGTGCATGATCTGCGCTGCTGTAAAAGCAAAGTGTGATTTATTATTTCCGACACTGTCAGCTGTGTCACTGTTTCAAAGCTGCATTTTCACTGTTACTAAAAAAAAAAAAACTTACAGTATCAGTCACCTCAGTGTCACTAAAATGTCTCTTCTCCCCGCATATCTCTACTTCTAACCAGTTAGGACACCTCCAGAGCTCTCCTACAATTTGGTGGAGATGGGAGTGATTTCCTTTTCTAAGAATCTTGATAAATAGCTTTTACTCCTAATCCTGAAAGTAGGAGTAATTTATCGCCAGTTAGGTGTGATTTTTCTACTCTGAGACACTTTGTGAATACGGGCCCAGATTGTTAGTGGTGATAATGGTAAAAAAAAAAAAAAAAAAAGACATAAAACCTGCACTAGATCTAAGTGTAATATTTTTTAATTACTCCTTGACCCATGTCATAATGTCATTCACACAGCTTTTTACTAACTTTCTCTTGAACCTAACAAGAATTAAAATAATGAATAAGAATAAAGGAAAAAATCTACTTTGTTAGAGAGAAACTATTAATTGTGGCATCCTCCATCGTTTCCTGTGAGGGAAAGCTTTACCACTGACTGCCACAAAGCACTCAGAGAAGAGACTCTTTCCAAAGTTGTTAAATGCTTTACCAAGTCAACAAATGTTAAGTAACAACACATTTTTAGTCTGCTTTTTATTAGATTTAGACGATGTGTAATGTCTGGCATACAAATCCCTGTGAATTAGCTCTTTTATTATAGAAACATTAATGTATTAAAACAAGCACAGTAATAGTGTGTTCAGAAAGTCTCCCCGCCGCGGCCCCCTATAATAGCAGAATTTTGCTTCACAGAGTATTTTTGAACCAGAAAATTTGAACCATCGAAGAATGTGTTTTTTTCTAGTGGAGCACATGTTTAAAGCTGGTGATAAATACACAGATTTAGGTCACATTTTAAGCAGCTTTTCTGGAGACAAGAATACCACATTGCGATACCGTGCGACATTTAATGAGTAAGTACTGTACATGAATGAGTATCATTAAACTAATATTTTTCCACAACCTACATTATGTGGCCACTGCAAAGGGACTTTTTGAACGGACATTATATTACATTAAATGTTACATTTATTTGTGAATTCATTAATGAATGAATTATTTTGTTTGCACTGTGTTAATATTCTCTTCATTTTACTGTATGCTATGAGCATATTATAACTGCTAGTATTTTACTCAGTATTCTTTATTTCTTTCCTCTTTGTTCCTCTGTGACACAGCAATACTTTGTTCTGCTCATCATTACGGATGGTGTCATCACAGACATGGACCAGACCCGAGCTGCCATCGTTGCTGCTTCCCATTTACCCATGTCCATCATAATTGTGGGTGTGGGCGGGGCTAACTTCACTGACATGGAGATTCTGGATGGGGATGATGGCCGTCTGAAATCTCCATCAGGAGAGGCAGCTGCGCGGGACATTGTGCAATTTGTGCCTTACAGAAAGTTCCAGAATGTAAGTGTATCTGGAATACAGTATGTACAGCTGGAGTGGTCTGACTGTATGCCTGTCTATCATGCTGCTGGTGTTTTGTATAATGTTAAAAACAAAACGGTATCTTGAATGTTTTCCCTCCAAGTTTAAATGAATATGCAAAGAGGTATAGTGTAAAGGATGATGATATTGAAGGAAACATGATATTGCATAATAATTTTAGTGTTTAATGTAGTGATTTTAATAATTAAGTAATGTGCATGCTTTCTTCAGTGTGTGGTTTTTGGTGGAAGCTCTGCCAGCCTCTTCCTCTTTTTCCATCTCATTTCAGGCATCCAGGGAAGCACTTGCCCAGTGTGTACTGGCAGAATTGCCTCAACAACTTGTGTCCTACTTCAAATTAAATAAACTGCATCCTCCCCATGATCCAACCCCTTCATAGACATGTAGGGTTATTATAGGCTTCTTATTTAAAAAGTCTTTCCTGACTTCACTTCTTGTTCTTCATTCCTTACCTTTCTTTTCTTTTTACTGGAGTGTGTAAGGACTAGAGAAATGAGAGAAATGAAAAATGTTCCATGAATAACGATTTAATGCTTCATGTCTATTGTTGCCCACTGCGACTTTCTCTCCTTGCGATCACTTAACTCATAACCATGCTGTTTGCACCCTCAACACCAGCTTCTCTTTCTCTCTGTCTGTCTGTGTGTTTGCAGGGTCCTAAAGAGGCATTGTCACAGAGTGTTTTGGCAGAGGTTCCTGGTCAGCTTGTCAATTACTTCAATATGTTGAAGTTCAGCCCTCTAAATTCAAGTACTCCTGTAGCTGATACAGCTGGGCAAACAACTCCAAATGCCTAATGCTGCTTCAGCAAAAACCTGTTAGACCTCGTCAACTCCAGCCCATGTTTCATGCCTGTACAGCATGCTGGTCCGTTACTAATTGAGTCACTTTAGGGAAGGCTGTTCTACAATTAGGTCTACAAAATCTGTGCCAACTTGCCACATATCTACTGATAACATGTTTATATTAATCTGATAGTTTACATTTACTCATGTATTGCAAGGGAATGCAGCATTTAACCTCCCTGCTCAAGGCCATTGAATGTTAGTTGCGTGTTGCAAATAGTGTAATTTGAAAAGCATAGACTGCATAATATATCATGACCACAACTCCAAAATGATTCCGAAAGACTCATTCAGGAAAATACATTAAATCTGTGGAAAGCTTTTGTTACTGGTATAGAAATCAGATTGTTTTCTATGTTTTGACAGCAATCAAATAAGCTTGTGCTCTGAGTTCAATTCAAACAGAGACAATAGTGTATAGTAATGTTTCACTAACGTTATATTCACATTACAGAATTGAAGTGTCCCGTCTACTGTTTTGCCTAAAACTGACACAGGGATGTGTGAACCCCGAAGACAGATCTTTTCAATATCTCATTTGTTCACACTTTTTTTTTCTTTTTTTTTAATAGTTTTTTTTTTTTTTTCATTTTACTTTGCTGACTTGTTTATGTCCATGCCTGCAAATAGAAACATGAATCATCAAGGCAAAAAGATAAAATCTCAGCAAATCTTATGTGGTCATAGTCTAACCGAAGTACATGTTTACACATTGGTTTATCTGTTTGTAGATTTTTAATCTTAGTTTAAATTTTTTTTTTTTTATGTATTCATTTTGAGTTACTGTAAATGTAATCCTGTTTGTTGCCTAATATATGAGGTTTTCAGCAATGCTATAATACGCTTTATTCAAACCGGATATATTTTTATATATTATGTAAATGACTTTCATATTTTAAATATTTGAATTTATAATTTTTGTCACAGTTTAGGTCCTTTAATGAAAATGATTTAATCGTTAATATTGCTTGTCAACAGTTGTTCTAAAGAAGTGGTTTATTGATATAGTTTATGGCATGGATATAGCGTTGTTCTCACAGGTTCTCACTTCACACCAGCATTCCTGGTTTGATTCTTAGCTTAGTGTACTATCTGTTTGTGTACACTGTGAGTTCTCTGTGTGTTTGTGGGACCACTATTCTATGCCACTAGGTCAGCTAGCTCTAGCAATTTCCAATTATATTTTAATCATAGTGTGAATGAATGTTTACATGATGTCCTGTGATTATCCTAGATCCACTGCAGCCCTGACTTGGGTTTAAATGATTACTGAAGATGAATGAATGAGTGATGAAGATGATGAGTTGGGTTTATTTTGTGATAACTGTTTAAGCTTGTGACTTTTGTGTCTTTGTTATAAGAAAGTGTCCAGGCAGGTGTCTGAAAGCTGAAAACAGTGCAACTTCTTGAATTCAGCAACAACCGAATGCTGTAAAACGAGTGTCTTCAGTACATGAGAGCAGTCTTCAATCTTATCTTTATTTTTTTAAGTCAGCTTGGGTCTAAAATAAAAAGGAAAATTTTCATATAAGTAAAATACCTATGGATCCAGACTTTTGGGCCCCCCTCCAAATTGCTAATTGTTAACTAAGATTGGAGTGGGGGTGTGGCTTACTGTGGTGGAGCAGTTTTCAGTTCAATGTCAAGGAATGAATGCTATATTTGATTGACAATATTATGTGGTTATTGTAAATGTAGTACATACTTACATAATATGATAACCATGTACAAGTATTGTGCCGACCACAGTATGAAACCAGCACATTGTTTCTCTCAATTTTTGTTAACTGCTAGGTGCAGCTACAGTAAGTTGATTTATGCTTTAATCATTCTGTCCCAAATTACATTGAGATGGGAAAGTGACAACTATGTTAATATATTCACCTTGTACTCATCATGACCTGTATGCTTGTATTGTAATCTCTACATAAATTTGTACAGTAAATCAGTGTTGTCTGTTGAGTCTTGTTAGATTCACTCTAACTATATAAAAGATGAGCAATTAATTCATTAGCATAAATGCACAATTATGTACAATGAATTTAATCTAACATTACCATGTATCACACCTGGAATGAAAGGTGAAAAATTATCTTTTCATGAATTATTTCTTGTCTGACGTGTAACAGATTTTTCAAATAATTCCAAATTATTTTATGTGGCCCATAATGTTAGTTATCTTAGCTTTGCAGTATTAAGCTCACTCTTTTACTGTCTTATGAAAATCTATTGAGGCTTTATTTTATTAAACTTTTTTAACAGTTAGCCAGATTGACAGACTGAATTCTAGTGCAGTTATTTATGACATCTTATGAACAAACCATAGGTCCATGCTCAATGTTGTCTGCTTTTTGTCACCATAATCTGGCAGGCATACCAATTTACAAATGCATATTGAACCTCCAAACACTATAGAAAGAGTTATATTCATCCTTCAGCTGAGTCAGCTTTTTTCATGAGCAAACCCTTACAGACATTGTGACCTGCAAATTATAAAAATTATATAAAGACCCTGTCTTATTGCATCACTGAAATGAATTGTAGAATATGGCAGTGTAAAAACAAACAAAAAAAATAACTGGTAATGTTTCAATTAAATTCATAGCATTAATTCTGTGGTTATCATCACTATTTATTAGTACAGAATTATATATATTTGTAGTACCATGACCCCTCACTAAAGGGTGGGGGGTAAACGATCAGGCAAAATGTGGGTTGCGGAGTCGATAAACAAACTTTTATTACACACAATAAAAAATTAAGGCATAACAGTCCTCCAATGCAAATAAAAAAGAAAAAACACAGATGGCTACAGGTAAACCTATTTTGGTGTACAGACCTCTACCGTCCGTTATTCAGGTTTGTGACATTTAGGCAACCATCCAGCCATAATACTCCTGAACCATGCATCATATGTTCAACACTCCATTAGCATTTGACATGTGGCTGCGCTTAAGCAACCCTGAAATCTGCTGGTACATTGCTGCTGTACATAATTGTGCATATTACGGCCTTAAGTCTGCTATTCATAAACCTGTCGCTAAAACCAAAAGGGAGGGAGTGGAAAACATCACTTCTTTATATAACGCTGAGGCTAATGAGGTTTGTAATTCCCCACAGCGCATCTTATTACGATCTAACACTGAAGATGATGGGATTTGTAGTTCCCCAAAACGCATTTCAGTACGATTCGACGCTGAGGCTAATGAGACTTGTAGGTCTCAAAACGCATCACGTTTATATATTCATTCATTCATTCATTCATCTTCTATACCGCTTAATCCTGTGTTCAGGGTCGCGGGGGACCTGGAGCCTATCCCAGGAGACTTCGGGCACTAGGCGGGGTACACCCTGGACAGGGTGCCAATCCATCGCAGGGCACACACACATACACACACTCACACACCCAATCACACACTACAGGCAATTTAGGAACGCCAATTAGCCTAACCTGCATATCTTTGGACTGTGGGAGGAAACCGGAGTACCCGGAGGAAACCCACCAAGCACGGGGAGAACATGCAAACTCCATGCACACAGAGACGGGAATCGAGCCTGGCCGGGGAATCGAACCCAGACCCTGGAGGTGCAAGGCGACAGTGCTAACCACTACACCACCGCGCCGCCATACGTTTATATTTATATATATATATATATATATATATATATATATATTAATTAGAGTCTGCAAAAGACTTTAGACTAGGGTGGAGGTTCACCTTCCAGCAGGACAATGACCTAGATGTGCAAAGCAGGTAAAGAAACACCCGAAAAGACTTGCAGCTGTAATTGTACTAAAAGGTGATTTTACAAAGTTCTGACTCAGGGGAACCGAATACAAGTGCATGCCATTTGTTCCCTAAGAAATCTATTTGTAAAAACATTTGAAAACCATTTATCATTTTCCTTCCACTTTGTGTTGGTCATAAAATCCTAATAAAATGCATTTACATTTGTGGTTGTAACTGACAAAATGTGGAAACGTTCAAGGGGTTTGAATATTTTGCAAGTCATTGTATAGGTTTAAGTGTATGAGGGACTGGTTTTGCTAATACTGTTTCGGCCACAAGCTTATATTCCTCGAGATACTGCTCTGGAAATTTTAGGCTTTGCTTATTCTTGGATATTTAATCTGAATAAACCAGTGTTATCAGTTGTTCTTAACAAAATGTTTAATTTTATTCATTTATTTAGCTATATTGGTTTTATTGCTTAATTATTTTATTTATATCTATAATCTTCCTAACAATTCCATTATTTACAGCCACTTTAGAAAAGGCCATAATTAATCTTTAACCAGAATTCATGCAGCAATAGTTTATTTAGCTTAAACTCATGTAACAAAGATGTAGACTGACCATATACATACAGAAAGATCAATTACTTTGACATTGTCTCAAAACAGCTTTACACAATCAAAAGAATTATTTAAATTTGTATGGAATGTGAATGTGTATGAATCAAAATGTTCAGATAGTCCCTGCTGAGCAAGCCGAGGGCGACAGTGGCAAGGAAAAACTCCCTGAGGTTGTAATAGGAAGAAACCTTGAGAGGAACCAGACTCAACAGGGAACCCATCCTCATCTGGGTGAAACAGATAGCAGGAAATGATCTGCATTTATACAGTGTGTTAGGTGGCAGGTGTCGTGGCAAACTCTGTGTGTACGGGTTGTTCTTGGGTCACACTTTGCACACTTTTTCTTTAATTATCATTAAAACATTATCATTAACCATGTAGATATTACGAGTAGATATTATTATGTAGCAGGATGATCTGTGGTCTCATCATGACAGTTATATTTATGTGGGTGTCTTATTTATGACTTTTGTACAGTTATATACTGCCACACTCTTAGTTGGGGGGGACTTCCGGTTCACCTGGTTTGTGTTTGTGCTCACTCCAGACACTAGCCAATCTGCTTGCCTATGAGCTGTTATAAAGGTAACGGGACAGCCGTTCATGTAGCGCGCCCGCCTCCTTTCAGTCGTGTACCTGACTTCCGGTCTTGCCACAGGTAAGAATGCTCCTCGAAATCGCTCAGCTATGTTGATGGGCCGTGATACTTACCTAAATGTTTTCCTTAGGTTTCCTCTGGACTCGTTAACAGTGGGGTATTTCCCTACCAGCTCTGTAGAGTGCGCGCGCTGTTTTATGGTGCGTCTGACTTTCACTTTCATTCATTTTCTGTGGATTCTCCTGTGCGTAGCGTGCACGTTGTTTCGCTGCGCGTCTGACTTCCGCTTCCGTCTCAGAGCGCATGCCTTTTGCTGCACGGCCAACTTTCCGGTCTTTGTTTCAGTTTTCCCCTAAACTGGTGGGTTCTTTAACATTGCCCGACTGGAGTCGGTAAGTGGCTCGTTCCCTGTACTTCCTGGTTGTACCGGGTTTGTTGGGCGTTGTTCATTCAGCATCCAGAACAGGAGCTGTATTTCGAAGTGGGTGCTGTGGACAAATGCATGAACGCTGCTGCTTTGCTTTGCTTTGCTCTGCTTTGCTTTGCTCTGCTTTGCTTTGCTTTGCTTTGCTTTGCTTGAACTATGCATGCTTTGCTTCGCTTTAAATGCCGCTTTGCATGCCTGAATGCTGCTTTTGCCTGAAGGCTTTTGATCTTCTTTCTTTGTTTGCTTTATTTTGGTTTGCTTTACTGTCATTGGACAAATAGCTGCAATATAATTGCTTCACTGTTGTGTTGCATGGCTGATTTATTGGCGGGGTGCTTTGCTGCTGTGTAGGCATTCTGTCTTTGAATTTGTTTTTAAATTGTAATTCGTCTGTCTTATCTTTCTCTCCTGTTATTTTAAGGTCTTTCGTAGAGCTGTGAGCTGAAGGTGGTGGCAGTGTGACGTGTTGGGGTTGGTTTCCTTCTTCGTGTGCGTGTTGGTCACTTCTGTGTCAGTTGTCACTGTGAATAGTGCGTGGATGTGATTCACGTGTGTTTGGGGTGACTTTGGCTGGGATATTCATCCCCTCCCTGTCTTTCATAGTCTGCCACCCACTGGTTAGCTCCAGCTCCAAAAAGGATGGTGTATGTTTTTATAATTTTTAGTATTGCATATTCCTGATGTCAAATTAAAATTATTTATGATATCTAATTGTTGAACTGTGACATTGTGTATTTTTCTGTGAGAGAATAAACATTTATGTACGAAATCCACGCCTCTTGCATCTCTGGTGAATGTACCTGGGTGCCTTAGTTAGTTTAATAGTTAGGGTTTGGTTTTATTTCCTTGGGTGCAATTCCCAAGGTGGCGTAATTGGCTACCATTGTTAACAGTAGCGGGGCGGCGGAGTTCAAGCGAGCCAGCGCCCCCTAGCGCTCCGCCACAATCAGTACATAATAATAAAATGTTAGTAAACACTATTTATATTATTGTTTTTTTCTTTAGTTTTCTTGTCTGTTACCTATCCCTTGCCTCCTGCCTGCGTGTTTTCTCACTTCCTCAATTTGTCATGCAGGCGCCTTTTCTGTTTTTGTAGCGAGTTGGATCAAGGCCTCTTGGACAGAGGCCTTCTGGGTATTTGGTACCTTACACTTGACTACAATTATAATTCAATAAAATATTTCCACACAGGCAGTTCAGCTATAATAGTTGATGTTAATTGATGTTAAAATGGAGTCCAGTAGTTATTGGAGACTCAGATAGACTTGTAGAAAGTTCCAGTCCTGAACTATCGAATTGTCAAGTCCTCAGAGAAACAGTTGCCAACACCAGTCGAGGCCAGAACCATCTTCTAAGTAGGTAGAATCATCCCCAGACACCAGACACATCCCAAGAGACACACGGGGCATCCATGCGACGAGACCTCCAACCAGAAACGGGGCACCAGGATGGATCAGACAGGTCCGGAGGGCAGATGGAGTCTGGATCACTGGCAGCTCAGGAACGACATGTGTAGCTCGACAGAGAGAGAGAGAGAAAGAGTGAAAGGGGGAGACAGGGGGAGAGAGGAAAGAGAAAGAGGGGGAGAAAGAGAAGCAGAGGAGAGATGGCAGTTAGGTATGGTCACAGTCACATAATGTATAATGTGAATGTATATTTACTGTAGAGTGCAAGCAGGGACTCCGGCAGGACTAACTATGACAGCATAACTAAAAGGGAGAGCCAGAAGGAAACACAAACATGAGGGCTCCCTGAGATGTAAAGCAAACAATCACCTCACCGTCAACAAACCTGAGTGATCAAATGAGAGTGAGGAAGACAGCATCTAAACATATCAGTTCACCATAATACTCTACGTTCATGAGTCCCCCAGATCTGCTCCTTTACCTTATGGCAAATCTATTTATAAAAATGCTTGGCTAAATAAATAGGTTTTGAGCCTAGACTTAAACACTGAGACTGTGTCTGAGTCCCGAACACTATTTGGAAGACTATTCCATAATTTTGGGGCTTTGTGAGAAAAAGCTCTGCCCCCAGCTGTAGTTTTCATAATACACGGTACTGACAAGCAGCCTGCATCCTTTGATCAAAGTAGGCGTGACGGATCGTAAGACACTAGCAGTTCGCTCAGATACTGCGGCGCGAGACCATTTAATGCTTTATATGTCAAGAGTAGTATTTTAAAATCAATGCGAAATTTCACAGGGAGCCAATGTAGTGAAGATAGAATAGGGGTGATGTGCTCATATCTTCTGGTTCTAGTGAGGACTCTCGCTGCTGCATTCTGGACTAGCTGAAGCTTGTTTATGCACCTAACAGAACAACCAGACAGTAACGCATTACAATAGTCCAACCTAGAAGTGATAAAAGCATGAACTAGTTTTTCTGCATCGTTTAGCGACAATATATTTCTTATCTTGGCAATATTTCTGAGGTGAAAGAATGCTATGCTGGTGATATTATCTACATGAGCTTCAAATGAAAGGCTGGAATCTATAATCACGCCAAGGTCTTTTACTGTTGCACTTGATGGAACAGAAAGGCCATCTAAAGTTATGGTGTGATCTAAGATTTTACTTCTAGCTGTATGCGGTCCTATGACTAGAACTTATGTCTTATCCGGATGAAGCAGACGGAAGTTAATTAGCATCCAATTTCTTATGTCATGCACACATTGCTCAACTTTAGTAAGATGGTTTTTCTCATCAGGTTTTGTTGAGACGTATAGCTGTGTGTCGTCAGCATAACAATGAAAACTAATACCATGCTTACGGATTATGTTGCCCAGAGGAAGCATGTAAAGGGAAAAAAGCAATGGGCCTAAAACTGAACCCTGCGGAACGCCAAACTCCACTAGAGAACATGCAGAATAATCACCATTTAAGTCTACATACTGATAACGATCGGTCAAATAGGATCTGAGCCAGGAGAGGGAGGTACCCTTAATTCCTACTACATTTTCTAATCTGTGAAGAAGAATAGCATGATCAATGGTGTCAAAAGCTGCACTGAGGTCGAGTAATACAAGCATAGTTACACAACCCTGATCAGAGGCCAATAGGAGGTCATTTACTACTTTAACGAGTGCTGTTTCTGTGCTGTGATGAGGCCTAAATCCTGACTGATATAGTTCATGTATGCCATTTCTATGTAGATATGAGCATAGCTGCTCCGCTACTATGTTTCCAGAATCTTAGAGATAAAGGGGAGGTTTGATATTGGCCTGTAATTGGACGGCTGACAGGGGTCGAGGTCAGGTTTCTTAATTATTGGTTTGATAACTGCTAATTTAAAAGATTTTGGAACATAACCAATGCTGAGTGAGGAATTAATTATTCTCAACAGCGGTTCTGTTATTACTGGTACTATCTGATTAAGAAAATGTGTCGGTATAGGATCTAATATACAGGTTGATGAATTTGCAGAAGAGATGAGTGAAATTAGTTCATTCTCTTCAAGGGGAGTAAAGTATTCTATGTTTGAATCTGACATGGCTAGGTTAACATCTGTATCAATTACATTGTTCGGTTTCAAAGCACATAAACACTGTGGTGAAAAAGGCCCGACAGCATCTCTACCACCTCAGACGCTTGAGAGACTTCAGACTGCCCTACAAGGTGCTTAGGAACGTTTACTCTTGCACCATAGAGAGCATTCTGACGGGAAACATCAGGACCTGGTTCGGGAACAGCACCATGCAGGACAGACGAGCCCTACAGAGGGTGGTGCGATCAACTGAGCGCATCATCCGCACCGAGCTCCCTGACCTGCACTCAATCTACAGCAAGCGGTGCTGGACCAAGGCCAGGAAGATCGTAAAGGACCTCAGCCATCCCAACAATGGACTGTTCTCTCTGTTGAGGTCAGGAAAGTGATTCCGCTCCCTGAAGGCCAACACAGAGAGACTGAGGAGGAGCTTCTTCTCGCAGGTGATACAGTCTCTTAATCAGTACACTACACAGTACTGACTCACACATATGGTTTTTACATTCACTCTGGACATTGTGGACATTCGTTTACACTAGTGGCCACTGCACAACTACACTTTGTGGTCATTAGTTAGTTAAATCATTCTATCACCAGACACTTTAAATAAATCACTTTTAAGCATATTTGCACGCATAAGACACTTTAAATATGTGGATTGCACAACCCTGGCCATTACCATTTTTTTTTATTACCATTTTTATCTAACTTCATTCCACACAAAAATGATATGAAACAAAATCATATATTTTCCATATTGTGTATTTTTGTTGTACAGTTATGTTATTTATTTTAATTTTATATTTTATTTTATTCTTTCTTAGTTAAATTTACCTTCTATTTTATTTTTCATATTTATTTTCTATTCATAGTCTTTTATTTTAAGGTCACGAGCAGTTGTCTTAGCATTTCACTGCATATCGTACTGTGTATGTGACAAATACAATTTGAATTTGAATTTGAAATTAGGGCATGCTTAGCAGAAAAAATATATATGTAATAAAAGATTTAAAAATACTATTTAATTTATCACTGGAATATGTGAAAAAGAAAGCGTCATTTTGATACGTGAAATTTTGTGGTAATACTGACAGAAATTAAACGGAATACATTGTTTTTAAATTATACAAAGTGAATCTAAGTGAAATAATGGAAATATATGAGGGTCTTCAAGTCAAACCAAGACTTTTCTTTTTAAAATTCTCAAATTCTGGACAGGAAGCAGGAATACACCAGGCCATTGCAGTACACCATGCACACACATTCAATCATGTCTAGGGCCAATTTGTCCAACTGCTGGCATGTTTGTGGAAGCTGAAAGGAATCCAAGGAAAATGCATACGAAGACAGAGAAGACAAGTGAACTGTACAGCCACACAGACAGTAACTTGAACTCACTGGAAAAGGTTCATTGTGTATAACTTTGGTTCATGTATAAAGAAATAACTGCTGAAGTTTTCCAGTCTTACTCTTCAGCTGGTGGCTCCTCTTTCACAGGCTTGGAAAGTTTCTTCTCTGGTTCTGGCAGAGCAGCCGGTGCAGGTGTCGGGGCTGGAGTTAGTTCTACACAAAAATAAGACATATGAGCCAGAGAGGGGATTTCCACTGTCATGTGATTGCTGGCCGCGTTCCTACCGGCAGTGTTCTCATCTCATAGTTGTAGCAGTAACATTTAATAGAAACACATACTGTACGATTGACTCTAACACAAAACAATAGGAAGAAGAAAAGGAATACACATGCATAATTTTAACTTCTTTTTCTGTTTAGAGGTAGCTATGGGGTAAATTCTTTACATGTTCTGTTAGGTATTAAAGTATGCTTCTGCTGGTGTCTGGTGATCCTTCATACATGAATCATTAAAATGCTGTATGCTATCTTGTTGGTTTATGCTCTTTATGTCATCCTGAAATACATGAAGTCAAGTTAATAAACATCCAGATGGTTGAGACATAACATATAATTATCACTGAATCAAGAAGATCTTAAGCACTATTAAAATATTAAAGTATTTAAATTTAACCGGAAGCTTATGCAAACATGGGAAAAAGGAGTGAAACTCTACAGAAGCTTATGATTGAACTGGGGACCATAAAACTGTGAAGTGGCAATGCTGCCTGGACAAATTATATCAACAAAAATGGAAACTTTTTAACAGTAAAGAGCTGAGTAAGAAATTGTGAATAATGTTATAGAATTACCTTCTGCAGTGGCAGGTTGGCCTTTTCCAGATCATTGTTGTTACAGTGGGGGCTGTTATTGTTTGACTGTACACCCTTCAAGTTTAAAGCTGTCATTGCGAATGATGATTGGCTGCAATGACCTACAGTACGGCCCTTGGTGGTGATGACAATAAGGGGAAGTAACGTCTTACAGTATATCCTGTTACAATTTGCAAAATGCTGCAAATCCACTTATTTTATTTAGCCATTATTTTTACATGCTGTAGAAATGCATCCCATTGTCAGATTATTCAGACTGCTAAATTACCCTAATTACAGTATTTGTTTCAATTAGATTATATTAACCAATGACGCAGGCGGCACGGTGGTGTAGTGGTTAGCACTGTCGCCTTGCACCTCCAGGGTCCGGGTTCTATTCCCGGCCAGGCTCGATTCCCGTCTCTGTGTGCATGGAGTTTGCATGTTCTCCCCGTGCTTGGTGGGTTTCCTCCGGGTACTCCCGTTTCCTCCCACAGTCCAAGGACATGCAGATTAGGCTAATTGGTGTTCCCAAATTGACCATAGTGTGTGAATGAGTTTGTGTTTGCCCTGCGATGGATTGGCACGCTGTCCAGGGTGTACCCTGCCTCGTGCCCAGAGTCTCCTGGGATAGGCTCAAGGTATAGGCGACCCTAAATACTGGATAAAGCGGTATAGAAGATGAATGAATAGAAGATGAACCAATGACGCAAATATGCACCTATAAGAATGAATACAAATAATGAAAAACATGGTATGTTTAGGTCCTATAAGTGTGTAAAGTAGAAGTCAAACAAACATAAGAATATAAAAAAAACAGTTACTGAGCAAGTAATTCTAATGTTCTCTGGATCACTGTTTCCTGAGTTAAGGGTGTTAAGTAGGCCTGTCTCTGTTAAGTACAGTAAGATACTCTGAAAAGTATTATGTTTCAAGAGATCAGAAGACACATCACATTTAAACATTTTATAGCTTAAAAATCACAAGCAGGACTTTATAGTTAGTGTAGAATTGAATAGGCAGTTAATGTAGACGGGAGTAATGTTTTACTTTAGTTTTTTTTTATGATTACAGCTGAACAAATATAAGTACACGTTTATGTAGACAAAGAATAACCAACAGTGTATGAGTTGGATAAACAAGAATACTGCACTTTTTATAGCCCAAATGGCTTATTGTCAACCAATAGATGCAGTATCTTGTATCTTGAATAGATACAGTGGGGCAAAAAAGTATTTAGTCAGACACCAATTGTGCAAGTTCTCCCACTTAAAAAGATGAGAGAGGCCTGTAATTTTCATCATAGGTATACCTCAACTATGAGAGACAAAATAAGAAAAAAATTCAGAAAATCGCATTGTAAGATTTTTAACTAATTTATTTGCAAATTATGGCGGAATATAAGTATTTGGTCACCTACAAACAAGCAAGATTTCTGGCTCTCACAGACCTGTAACAACTTCTTTAAGAGGCTCCTCTGTCCTCCACTCGTTACCTGTATTAATGGCATCTGTTATCAATATTATAGACACCTGTCCACAACATCAAACAGTCACACTCCAAACTCCACTATGGCCAAGACCAAAGAGCTGTCAAAGAACACCAGAAACAAAACTGTAAACCTGCTTAGCTATTGCAGAATCTGATGTGAAGAAATCAACTGTGTGAGAAATTATTAGAAAATGGAAGACAAACAAGACCACTGATAATCTCCTGCGATCTGGGGCTCCTGAGATCTCACCCTGTGGGGTCAAAATGATCACAAGAACTGTGAGCAAAATCCCAGAACCACATGGGGGACCTAATGAATGACCTGCAGAGAGCTGGGACCAAAGTAACAAAGCCTACCATCAGTAACACACTGCACTGCCAGGGACTCAAATCCTGCAGTGCCAGACGTGTTCCCCTGCTTAAGCCAGTACATGTCCAGGCCCGTCTGAAGTTTGCTAGAGATCATTTGGATGATCCAGAAGAGGACTGGAAGAATGTCATATGGTCAGAATGACACCAAAATAGAACTTTTTGGTAAAAACTCAACTTGTCATGTTTGGAGGAGAAAGAATGCTGAGAACACAATACCTACTGTGAAGCAAGGGCGTGGAAACATGCTTTGGGGCTGTTTTTCTGCAAAGGGACCAGGAAAGAATGAATGGGGTCATGTACTGTATTGTGAGATTTTGAGTGAAAACCTCCTTCCATTAGCAAGGCCATTGAAGATAAAACGTGGCTGGGTCTTTCAGCATGACAATGATCCCAAACACACCGCCCGGGCAATGAAGGAGTGGCTTTGTAAGAAGCATTTGAAGGTCCTGGAGTGGCCTAGCCAGTCTCCAGATCTCAACCCCATAGAAAATCTTTGGAGGGAGTTGAAAGTCTGTGTTGTCCAGCAACAGCCCCAAAACATCACTGCTCTAGAGGAGATCTGCATGGAGGAATGGGCCAAAATACCAGCAACAGTGTGTGAAAACCTTGTGAAGACTTACAGAAAACGTTTGACCTCCGTCATTGCCAACAAAGGGTATATAAAGTATTGAAATGAATTTTTGTTATTGACCAAATACTTATTTTCCAACATAATCACAATGATTTTCTGGATTTATTTTTCTTATTTTGTCTCTCATAGTTGAGGTATACCTATGATGAAACGTACACGCCTCTCTCATCGTTTTAAGTGGGAGAACTTGCACAATCGGTGGCTGACTAAATACTTTTTTGCCCCACTGTACTTTAAAAATTAAGAAGGTATGTTAAAGCTGAAAGTTAAAGTTGCACTCTATGTAAATGGGACATTAAAAAAACTGCCACACCTTCAGTCATTATATCATAATGATTAGATTTGATTTAAATTAATCCTAATGGCCTATGATTAGAAATTAAATGAATGTTCTAAAGTGTCAGTCTTATCAATCCTCTGCTTTATCTGCAACGAATGAAAGAAACTTATGTTGTTTTTGTAAATTTGTTCAGTATTATTAGGTTCATGATTTGGTAAAGAAAAAAGAATAAAAACAAACAAACTGGACAGAAGGTGTGGGTCCTCCTGGAGTGCTGTGACGGAAAGAGTGTTGTTGTCTGTCACTCAAAGCTGTTCCATAACAGTCCTGCTGGTACCGACTGAGTAATGTTTATAATAAATAAACAGGCTGGACAGCATGTAAAATTTAACATTCATATGTAATGTGACATGAGTCATGTCTTGAATTGGTTTGAATATATTGTATATTCACTGTTTATTGGTACTGTACCTGGGCGTCTTGTAAAAAGCTTGCCAATGAGTTATTGAAGAGCCGGATTAAATGGCAAATGCAACAATGATTACATTACTATTGAGAATATGATTGGCAGGTGCAGACCACATAGGTTGAGTCCTGGCATGGTGAAATGAGTGAGTGAATTGACACAAAATGTGCTTTGGGGGTAATATTACTTAGCGATATTATTTAGTTCCAGTCTACAATTTTATATTATGTATACTTTATATATGACAGAAGATCAACCTTACATTACTTACATTACTCATGTGTCCGTTAAAAATGAAAAAGGGTAGTAAAAACAAATACACATAAAAAGCTGAAGTGAGTTTAGTAAATTAATCCAGTTGGGGGCAGTCTAACACTATTTTCATTTCAAACTTGCTTCTGGGTAATCTTCCTACTGTACAATTTCTTTATTAAGAAATTGTTTATTTATTTTTTGCTTTAAATGAATTCTACAGTTGTATAATACGCACAGCAATCCACTATCATTGACATTCCCAGAGAGACTACTAGGCATAAAACAAAACACCCCCACGTATGAAGAAAAAAATATTGACTGCCACTATCTTGATATTTTTGGAATAAAACCAGGGAGCTTATCTTTTGCCAAACTGTTTCCTAATCATAAGTGTATCACAAGTGTTATCCTGACATACTGTATTTTGATAAGGATGTTTATTTTCCTGCTGCCTCTTTTCATTACAGTGAGACCAGAGAGAGAGAGAGAGAGAGAGAGAGCAGGAGGGTGTAGAATCAAGTCCAGGTTATTATTGTGTGTGTGTGAGACAGCTAGTTGTTCCCTTTATGTAATCTCTCAGCTGCTTGTAGTTATGTGAACTGTTATATGACTCAAGAGTATTGGTTTTATTTTTTTCTGTTTACTAATATGCACCGTGTTCCAGTCTGCAGGCTTTATTGGTTTTTCCCAGGCCGGGTCTAACAGAAATGTCGTGTGAGCAACCTGAATAAAGCTTTCACATCAATGTGTGTTGCTCGGTCTTCAATGTACAATGTCACACTGACCTACTTTCAGTAAGGTTCTGAACTGGTGTAAAATATTGCCCTGGGTATTGTTACAAGCAGTGAAAATCCAAACTACCTGTTGCTGGATGTGTAAGGTAACAGGAAAGTAGGGACCACCGAAGAAATCCACAAAGATGCAAAAAGAACGTGCAAAGAAACTGAACAGGTGGATCAAACCTGGGAAAGCAGTAGCTATAAGGTGACATTACTATTATTATTAATATTACTATTAAAAAATTCCTATGATTCCAATTTTGCAGTAACACTTTCTTTAAGGGTTTAAGAGTATTTCAGACAAGGCATAAAATTCCTAGTACAAAAATAAGATGCACTGGTTGTTGTTCAGCTCATTGTATGACAACTGAAAATTTCAGAATGAATTAAAGAACATACTTTATATCAAGAGCAACTTTAATATTATGCTAACCCAATCAGAGATCCTGTATGACAAACTGCACAAAGCCAGACCGTCTCATTGTCAACAGTAGTCTTGCTTTTTTTTCATGATTTTTAAAATTATTGCTGCTATTTTTTTCCTTCTTGCTATTTTTTGCACAAAATATTTTTAAATCATTGCTGCTACTCAGGAATGTCAAATGTTTACTGTTTCTCCTCCCACTACCTCAACTCATACCTCATTACTACAAAAGTACCGAAACGTGTTACGTTGTTGTGTTTGTAACTCTGTAGCTCTTTGATTGCACATTGTATGTGCACTTTGTTGTCTGTTGTCTATTGTTGTCTCTTATTTGTATAGAAGTAGTTTTAGGTTAACTTAACAATAAAAAAATGTAAATCAGTCATATCTGAGCTAAATAGCTACATATTTAGCACCCAACTTTTCAGTTATTTATTTGTAGAAAATGTTTGGAATCATGTATGATTTTCGTTCCACTTCTCATGTGTAAACCTTTGTTTGACACTGTTAAACTTGCAGTGGCATTACTCCATACACACAGATTGTTGTTGTTGTTGTTAGTTTTTCAGCCGCTCCCGGCAAGGGTTCGCCAACTTGGCACAGGTTTTAGGCCGGATGCCCTTCCTGACGCAACCCTCCCATTTTATCTGGGCTTGGGACCGGCACTGCATCCAATGGTTGGGGGGTTTGGGCACTGGCTGGGAATCGAACCCGGGCCTTCCGCATGGCAGGCGATACACCTACCACTGAGATATGCTGTATAAATAAAAGCCTGAAAATAGTACATGAATAGAGATGCATGCAAAATGGTAATAATAAGCAGACCTAACACTCACAACACATGCTTCAACTATTTTTTTTCTGATTCCCTGCATTTTTTATATTTTCCTACAACTGTTTTAAATCATCTTCATGTCTGTGTATCCTGCAATACATCTTTAATCTGTATATTCTGCAGCATGTGTACATTTTATGCTGTTTATGCTCTGGAACACATTCTTCAAACTGGGTGATTTACAGGTCCTTCTCAAAAAATTAGCATATTGTGATAAAGTTCATTATTTTCTGTAATGTACTGATAAACATTAGACTTTCATATATTTTAGATTCATTACACACAAACTGAAGTAGTTCAAGCCTTTTATTGTTTTAATATTGATGATTGTGGCATACAGCTCATGAAAACCCAAAATCCCTATCTCAAAAAATGTGCATACTTCATCCGACCAATAAAAGAAAAAAGTGTTTTTAATACAAAAAAAGTCAACCTTCAAATAATTATGTTCAGTTATGCACTCAATACTTGGTCGGGAATCCTTTTGCAGATTCTTGTGTCTCTCAACTTTCTCTTCACAATATCCCACAGATTCTCTATGGGGTTCAGGTCAGGAGAGTTGGCAGGCCAATTGAGCACAGTAATACCATGTCAGTAAACCATTTACCAGTGGTTTTGGCACTGTGAGCAGGTGCCAGGTCGTACTGAAAAATTAAATCTTCATCTCCATAAAGCTTTTCAGCAGATGGAAGCATGAAGTGCTCCAAAATCTCCTGATAGCTAGCTGCATTGACCCTGCCCTTGATAAAACACAGTGGACCAACACCAGCAGCTGACATGGCACCCCAGACCATCACTGACTGTGGGTACTTGACACTGGACTTCAGGCATTTTGGCATTTCCCTCTCCCCAGTCTTCCTCCAGACTCTGGCACCTTGATTTCCGAATGACATGCAAAATTTGCGAACTGTAGCCCATTTCCTGCACACGCCTGTACACGGTGGCTCTGGATGTTTCTACTCCAGACTCAGTCCACTGCTTCCGTAGGTCCCCCAAGGTCTGGAATCGGTCCTTCTCCACAATCTTCCTCAGGGCCCGGTCACCTCTTCTCGTTCTGCAGCGTTTTCTGCCACACTTTTTCCTTCCCACAGACTTCCCACTGAGCTGCCTTGATACAGCGCTCTGGGAACAGCCTATTCGTTCAGAAATTTCTATGTCTTACCCTCTTGCTTGAGGGTGTCAATGATGGCCTTCTGGACAGCAGTCAGGTCGGCAGTCTTACCCATGATCGCGGTTTTGAGTAATGAACCAGGCTGGGAGTTTTTAAAAGCCTCAGGAATCTTTTGCAGGTGTTTAGAGTTAATTAGTTGATTCAGATGATTAGGTTAATAGCTCGTTTAGAGAACCTTTTCATGATATGCTAATTTTTTGAGATAGGGATTTTGGGTTTTCATGAGCTGTATGCCACAATCATCAATATTAAAACAATAAAAGGCTTGAACTCCTTCAGTTGTGTGTAATGAATCTAAAATATATGAAAGTCTAATGTTTATCAGTACATTACAGAAAATAATGAACTTTATCACAATATGCAAATTTTTTGAGAAGGACCTGTATATGCTTTTTGAACTTCTTTCAGTGTCACATCCGAGCCACCTCAGCCCTGGGGAGAAAGATCTCGCTCACCGGATTACTGAGCCGTAGCTTTGTCTCCCCCTAGTGTGTCTTCGTGTGTAATTGTTCCTCATTAACATCAGATGAACATCACCTGTGTCTGCCTCATGTGTCGCACTATTTAACCCAGCCGAACCCATACCACTTCGTCTGGTCACCGTTGTGCAAACACGGTTTTTTTCTTTATACGTGGGGGTGTTTTGTTTTATGCCTAATGTAGTCTCTCTGGGAATGTCAATGAAAGTGGATTGCTGTGGGTACTATACAACTGTAGAATTCATTTAAAGCAAAAAATAAATAAACAATTTCTAAATAAAGATATTGTACAGTAGGAAGATTACCCAGAAGCAAGTTTGAAATGAAAATAGTGTTAGACTGCCCCCAACTGGATTAATTTTACCTAAACTCACTTCAGCTTTTTATGTTTATTTGTTTTTTACTACCCTTTTTCATTTGCAGTATCAGATATTAAATTCTTATGAAACTAGGCAAGTCTGTTATAGAGACATCTGACATAATTTGGCACGTTTATGGCAATGCTGCAATAAGTTGTTCTAGTTATTGTGAGTGGTGCATGTTTCAGGAGCAGAAACATATCACTGGTAGATAATAAGATAACACAATAGATAAGATAATGTTAGCGGGATCCACTGGCCTCTAGATAAGACTGATTATAATTATTTGTGATGAGAAAAAGCTCTCGAGTCTGCAAGCTCTAATATATCAGAAATGCAATAATACATGTTCTCTCTAGTATTATCTCTAGTAGTTTTTTCCATGTATGAACCAATTATTAACTCACAAAAGCAGTTAGTAGTTATCTTGAGAAGAAATATATAATTATGGCAGTATGAGGGTGAAATTAATGTACAAGAAGTCTACAAACAAATTACACTCAAAAACATTAATGTCACAAACATTTTAATAACAATTGGCACAATAATACCAACTAAACATTTATTAACATAATTTACCCTATTTTTTTTTTGCTATCAAATACAAACAGTCTTAGGGATAGTAATGCCTGTGCATTTGGCCTTTATGACGTATTTTTGACAGTGGTGTAACACACCTCATTCGTGGGCTTAATTTCACAATTCGAGGAACAGAGGAGTTGTAAAAACGAGTTTTGTGTCTGCGGTCAGAGTCGTATATTTCAGAGTTGTATTGTAACAAACACACAAAATCTCGTATCTGTAAGCTGTCGTGGCCGTAGATATGAGGCGCCGTATAGGGCTTAAATCAAACTTCACTCATGCACACACACATGAAACACTCACACATACACAGGGGCGTAGCAAGCTTTTCAAAAGTGTGGGGGATGAATGTGGTTTGTTTGTTAACAATAAAAATGATGAATACAATGACAGAAGGGTACAAAAGGTATTAACATACAAGTGTATGTGTGTGTGTGCCCTGCGATGGATTGGCACCCTGTCCAGGGTGTACCCTGCCTTGTGCCCTAAGTTTTCCTGGGATAGGCTCCAGGTCCCCGCGACCCTGTATGAATGAAGGATATAAAAAGCTTTCAATTTAAATGTGATAGTGATACTAAAAACACACTCAGAACACACTTGCTAAAGATATAGTATCAGAAATGCTTTAATAATCTCAGGGAGAAATTATTTTGTTACTCCAAATATA
Source organism: Channallabes apus (assembly GCA_030522415.1). Lineage (NCBI taxonomy): Eukaryota > Metazoa > Chordata > Actinopteri > Siluriformes > Clariidae > Channallabes > Channallabes apus. Next base: position 14,706,401 of record CM060104.1, on the reverse strand, counting down.
CAGACAACATTTCATACAAACAACATACTGTATGTGATGATATCAAGTGATTGTAATAGTTACTATATTGAGCCACTAGAGGGCAGTAGGTTCAGTGTTATGTGTTGAATACAAGAGGTATAAGGGTAGAAGAGGTAGACCATGGGGGACAACTAAAAAAGAAATAAAAAGACAAACATCCTAAGACTGTATTGAGTTATTTTATTAAAGAACATGAACAAGACACTGTACATTCAGAACAAAAATATAAAACAACTATGAACATATATCAATGCAACCAACCTGTCTGCTTCTTGTCTGCCTTTTACTCCCTCTTCATCTCTGTCTTCCTTACTCCTGGCCACATCCTCACATACACTCTAATCAAAACATTTAAAATGAATTTGTGAATTTGATATAAACACACCATACACACGTGTGCACCTGAGATGGAAATAAGTACCACCCATTACACAAACACAGCCCCTCTTCCTTCATAAACCTCTTTTACAAACTGTAACATTCATTTAGGCGGCACGGTGGTGTAGTGGTTAGCACTGTCGCCTTGCACCTCCAGGGTCTGGGTTCGATTCCCCGGCCAGGCTCGATTACTGTTTGCATGTTCTCCCCGTGGTGGGTTTGCTCCGGGTACTCCGGTTTCCTCCCACAGTCCAAAGATATGCAGGTTAGGCTAATTGGTGTTCCCAAAAATTTACCATAGTGTACGAGTGTGTGCCCTGCGATGGATTGGCACCCTGTCCAGGGTGTACCCCGCCTTGTCCTCTCCTGGGATAGGCTCCAGGTCCCCCGCGACCCTGAATAGAAGGATAAAGCGGCATAGAAGATGAATGAACATTCATTTAATTGCTCACCTGTGAACCTTCCTGTGCTGCCTCTGAAACCAATGCCTCCAGCAACGTCCTCTCCTAAACAGGGGTAATAGGTTCAAACAGTTACAGCTGTGGCACTAGAAAACCTCAGTGAATATTGAAAAGTAATACAATGAAATAAATGCAAACAGCATCTAATGTTAATGTCAACATTTTTCAACTTCACTTACAGGATTTATCTTGAAAAAGGTGTCAATCTTGTATCTTGTAACTCCTGCCTCTTTCTTTTCTGCATCTTAATGATACTGCGTGACAAAAGGACAGTGGTAAGCTTGATAGTGGCATGGGTCCGACAGGACTGTGACTGCTACATTTTGCTTACTTGCAGATAAGCAAGTAAGCAACGAAGATATAAAACAAACTAAAAAAGTCCTCACAAAAAGCTTTTTCTAAATAATACTAATATAAACCAAAGTATAATAATATAAATAATAGTATAAATAATTTAACAATTTACTGTTTTTAAACATAAAATAATGTTCTTCCAGTCAACAGGTATGCAAACTGACATTATTTCTCACTTTTTTCTCCTCAACAGATACAATCAAACACAACAGGCAAGTCAGCCAATGAACAAACAATGCTCAAAATATCAAAATCAATTGCAATAAATACATACCCATAAATACATTGCTTAACATTGTCAATTTGTCCCTCCTCATCAATTTCCTGCCTTCTTCATCACAGTTACTTTATGCATCGCCACACATAACCGAATTTAGCCAAGTTACCTACTGAACACTATCCCAATTAGCAATTGCCATTAGTCTAAATAACGAAATATAATACAGAAAACATTCGACATGTCAACAAAACATAAACAGAACATCTTCCCAAACATATATCAAGCTTATTTAAAAACCTCAAAAGCATAAACATTCAAAGCACCTGGAAAACGGAGATGTAAATAATCATAACCATAAGTTCCCGCCTCCTCTGCACGAGCTGACCGATAAATCTAACACACCAACAGAGGCAAGACTGACAGGCAGAACAGCCAATCATCAGCCGGTGTCATGTTTGAGAGGGAGGGGAGATGAGAGGTGAAGCGAACGTAGACACAGAGCGGCCAAAGAAACGGAGGAGTATGGAACGATATCGCGGACAATATTCAAATGCAATTGCAAATAGCATTTGCAATTGCGTTTCCCATATGTAGACGCACAAAGTGCCACATTACAGCCACAAACATGAATCAATTTTATTGGAATTCCACATGAAAGACCAATACAAAGTGGTGTACACGTGAGAAGTGGAACGAAAATCATACATGATTCCAAACATTTTTTTAAATAAATAAATAACTGAAAAGTGTGGTGTGCATAATTATTCAGCCCCCTGAGTCAATAAAATTGATTCATGTTTGTGGCTGTAATGTGACAAAATGTGGAAAAGTTCAAGGGGGCCGAAAACTTTTGCAAGCCACTGTAAATAAATAACAGTGAAATTCATTAATGTGCCATCATAATTCATTCATGTGTCATAAATGTTTGTATTTATAAATGTTTAACAACCCTTTTCTATTTATTAATTTAATAACATATGGATAGTGGAAACTTTTGCTGAGAATATTCCACATTTATGTATTTTATTAATAATATTTAAAAAGCTGTAAATAAACTCGATTGGTTGACATTTTAATTTTTAGTCACGGGTTGCCAGAAATGGGAGAACTAAACAGAGGAAGTCTTGCTTGTAAATGTATGTAACCTTCATCCACAAACCAGTCATAAGCGTACATTTAAAAAAAAAAAACTTAACTGAGATTTTTACGTATTTGAAAGCTGAATAAATAAGCATTTCAGCGTTTGTATAAAATGTATAATTCCTAAGTATTGTTTCCAACGGCATTTCCTGTTTATCGTGGCAGCGACTTCAATCAATTTCACTAACCAATGAGAGGAGTTGTGGGAGGAACGTTGCACTTGTAAACGCGAACTAGAGAGCAGAGTCGGGGGCAGGGCTGAGGTGGGAATGTAGTCATTTTATTGGTCGATGCCTCACCAATGAACTACACCACCGAAACGGCGCGAGTTGCTCTGCGTAGTCTGTGACGTCATCGCGCACAAAACGTCCCACTTCATTGGCTGGCGTTGTTCATTGGTGAGGCATCGACCAATAAAATGAGTTCATTCCCGCCCCAGACTCTGCTCGCTCAAGTTCGCGTTTACAAGTGCACAAGTGAGTTTTGCTACAGGAATATCGCAAAATGAGTAGCAAAAGTCAGAGCGCTGGGATTTGAGGTTGTACTGCCAGATCTGAGAGGTCGTGAGTGCCGACTTGTGGTTGTACAGCGAAACTGAAGTAAAGCGCAAAGATAAATATGTAGTACACAATTGTGTCATTTTGTTCATGTGAGTGACACTTTACACATTTGTCACTGTTAATCTGCAACTTCGAATTCAAAACACAGGTGTACACATCAGAGCTGTGAGTATAAATTTCAACTTACAAATACAACTATTAATTTTACAAGTTCTCACATTCAAATTTGCAAGCTCTCGGGTTTTGCTACTGTTTTACCTTCATAAGTGTGTATCTTTATTACAACAGTAACTGTAAAGGGACTAACATTACTGAGTTCGTTTAAATGTATTTTTTCCTCAGTAATTAAAATTAATTTCATTTCATGAAATTTCATTAGTTTCATTTTTAATGTAGTGATTTTAACTTGTTAAAAGAGCAAAATGTTAGGATTTGTTTCTGTGTTCTAAAATCATTCAGCACAAGGTGCATGAAAGGAGGGCTTGTTTTCTATATAACAACTATATATGCAACTTCTATATATGCACAATTTAAATCGTTTGAAATTAAAACCAATGATCTATTCCTTCTATTTGCAGTTCCTTGATGTTGACATGGCGGCACGATGGTGTAGTGGTTAGCACTGTCGCCTTGCACCTCCAGGGTCCGGGTTCGATTCCCGGCCAGGTTCGATTCCCGTCTCTGTGTGCATGGAGTTTGCATGTTCTCCCCGTGCTTGGTGGATTTCCTCCCACAGTCCAAAGACATGCAGGTTACGGAAATGGGAAACGTGGTTGCCTCAGAGGATTTTATGATGTCACAGAGGACCCAGACTGCTGCTTCTCATTCCATTATTAAATTTGGAGGGAGAATTAATGCTTGACCACAGAGAGATGTATAAATACATGAGCGCCTGGTCAGAGACTTCATAATTTCTTCACTACCGGACACACTGGACCCACTACAATTTGCATACCGCCAGGACCTCTCCACAGACGAAGCAATCTCAAATCTCCTCCACACATCACTCACTCACCTGGACACTAGAAGGGGGAATTATGTGAAAATGCTCTTCATCGACTACAGCTCTGCATTTAATACCATAATTCCCTACACTCACCACCAAGCTGGAGCACCTGGTACTCAGCTCATCTATGTGTCAGTGGATCTCCAACTTCCTAACTGGCAGACCACAGGCAGTAAGGATGGGCGGACACGTCTCAGCCTCACTCACTCTCAGCACTGGAGCCCCCCAGGGCTGTGTTCTGAGCCCCCTGCTGTACTCTTTATACACATATGACTGCGTGGCCACTACCAACTCCACCGCCGTCATCAAGTTTGCTGTCGACACTGTCGTTGTGGGGCCTGATCACGAACGACGATGCGTTGGCCTACCTAGGGGAGATTGGAAATCTGGAGAAATGGTGCCAGAGGAACAATCTCCTCCTGAACGTCAGCAAGACAAAGGAGCTGATTGTGGACTTTTGTACAAAGCAGGAGAGGAACTACCAGACCCCAGTCATCAACAGCAGCCCAGTGGAGAGAGTGGGCAGCTTTCAATACCTCAGTGTTCACATCACGCAGGACCTGTCATGGTCCTGTCACATCAACACCGTCGTGAAAAAGGCCCGGCAGCGTCTCTACCACCTCAGACGCTTGAGAGACTTTAGACTGCCCTCCAAGGTGCTCAGGAATTTTGACTCCTGCACCATACTCAGAGAGCATCCTGACGGGAAACATCACGACCTGGTTTGGAAACAGCACCATGCAGGACAGACAAGCTCTACAGAGGGTGGTGCGCTCAGAACGAATCATCCGCACCGAGCTCTCTGACCTGCACTCGATCTACAGCAAGCGGTGCTGGACCAAGGTGAAGGACCTCAGCCATCCCAACAATGGACTGTTCTCTCTGTTGCGGTCTGAAGGCCAATACAGAGAAACTGACGAGGAGCTTCTTCCCGCAGGCGATAAGGTCTCTCAATCACAACATCACACAGGACTAATAACATCTCTGACTGGCCATCCATGGCCACTATGGACACATTCATGCACACTTTTTCACTATATATTTATATTTTCATTTATGGACCACTGCACAAATCACTTTAATAACAAGACACTTTAAGAAGTCACTTTTATGCATATTTGCACACCTCCGTCATTTCTACATTTCTGATTTGGACAAATTTCTATTTTCTTTTATATTTCTATATTATTATATTGATATTTGTTCTTATTTGTATAGTATATTTTATTTTACTTTGTACAGTATATTTACTAGTTAATTTAGTTTTCTACCATATTTCTTTTATTACAGTATATTTTACTTGTACAGTATTTTACTAGTTAATTTTATTTCTAACATTTCTTTTATTCATATTTATCTTTTATGTTTAAGCTTTTATTTTTAAGGTCACTGGCAGTCATGTAAGCATTTCACTACATATTGTACTGTGTATGACTGTGTAAATTTTTTTTTTAAATACCTGCTTTCTCCTCTATCAGAAATAACTGTGAACAGTATCATCATAAATAAATGATAACAGTGAATTTCATTCATGTGTCATCATAATTCATTCATGTCATGAATGTTTGTATTTATAGACAATTCTGATGTTTAACCTTTTCTTGATGTTTAACCTTGCCTTTTCTATTTATTAATTTAATAACATGAGGATAGTGGATAGTAATACTAGCTGAGAATATTCCACATTTATGTATTTCATTAACAATATTTTTAAAAAGCTGTAAATAAACTCGATTGGTTGATATTTTGATTTATAGTCACAGATTGCCAGGGATTGTGAATGTATGCAACCTTGAACCACAAACCAGTCATAAGCGTACATTTTAAAAAAACTTAACTGAGATTTGTACGCATCTGAAAGCTTAATAAGTAAGTAAAGGATTCAGCGTTTGTATAAAATGTATAATTCATAAGTATTGTTTCCAACGGCATTTCCTGTTTATCGTGGCAGTGACTTCAATACATTTCACTAACCAATGAGAGGAGTTGTGGGAGGAGCTTTGCATCGACGTCATTAATTTACTTAATTAGTGAATTAAACTTTAAATAGAAGCATTAAACTTGCTTTTTGAAGAAGGAAATGCCTATGATCCTATAACAAGATAGAATATTGATTGTATTGAATCAGTAGACCTACACTAAACTGATTGTAGCTCTGAGGCAGATAGAAGAAAACAACTTTTTGTATGATAAGAGAAAGAACACAATGTGTCTTCCTAGAGTACATTAATTCTGAAACCTCCTTCCCCCTGGATGTGATGGAATATTTAACAACATCAAAAGACAACATCAAAAGACAACATAATGTTTTCAGGTGCTTGTATTAGTAATGTATAAGTACAAGGCAACGAAATGCAGTTTAGGTCTAACCAGAAGTGCAATTAGCAGAAAGTGCAGGATAAAGGTATAGGTTCTAAGTACACTTAAAAAGGGATATGTGCAGGGAGAAGCTTTGGGTGACTATTACAGAAAGATATTATGTGAGCTTAATATACAGATTACTAGTAACTATACTTATAAATTTACAATGGATGAACCGTATATACAGGTTGCTTTTAACTGTAGTCAGGAATTTGCAAATAGATATAAACAATGTATAGGATATTATGTGAGCATAGTATACAGATTGTAAGTAACTATAATTATAAATTTACAGTGGATGAACAATATATACGAGTTGCTGTTAACTGTAGTTGGGAATTGCAAATAGATATGAGCATAATGTATAGGATGCTATTTTCTATAGACAGGAATTTACATATGTTATGAACATAATGTACAGGAATATACAAGGAATGCTTAATTGATATATTGGATGAAAACAAGACCATGATTAATTTCTGCAGAGACCTCATTTCGATGTCTCACCACAGCACCCCTGCTAACTCTATATACACCCTCAAAAGCTTATATGTTCAATTGACTTACTCCTTCCAAATTTCGTTCACTGAGTTTGCTTAAAGGCTTGAATATACATATTGCAATAAGTACTTTCTTTAACTTTTTAATGCATTTAATTCTAGCTGAAATTGAAATTTAGGATTAGAGACTGAGGGAATGAGACAGGGAAAATCACCCAGGGGTGAGGGGTGATATGATTAGAGAGAATTTTTTTCAATGAGGCAGACTGAAAAAGTAGAAAAAATCTTAAAAGGACAGGCGAGGAAGACGAAAAGCATGATTGATTGGGTCTTATCAGAGACAGCACCTGACACATGATTGCCAGTAGAGAGCTTTACGACCCAAGATCATTTGTGATGGAGGAAGCTTGGTCGATCTCTCTTTCTGCACTAATTCTATTACCAGCCCATACAGTAGTGCCATTCCTTCTTATCAATGCCAATGGTAAGATACAGAGAGAGAGAGAGAGAGACTGAGAGAGAAGAAGACATGTCCAGAAATGCAGAGTTTAACACTCATTTGGTATCTTGTGATAAAATATGAAAATATTTAGGCATTCCTTTCAATAATTAGCTTAAGAAAGTTGACAAACATAATGTTGTTAATGTTGCTAATGACATTAGCAAACCAGTGTTCTGTTTACATCTTTAAATTTCTTGCCCTGGTGAACAATTGATCCTTACCGATGTCTGCAAGCAAGCAAGCAAGCAAACAAACAAAACAACTCCCCTTGAGAAACAACAACAAAAATACATGTTTGAATGTGTGGTCATTTTTTCTTCTTCTTTTTTCCCCTCAAAAATCCTGCCTTCATAAAAGGCAACATTTTAGAAACTAAGTTGGAGAAGACAAGTACACACTGTAATGTTCCATGAAATCACTAATTGAAAACAAGAATCACCACTACAGTATCATTCATTCATTCATCTTCTATACCGCTTAATCCTGTGTTCAGGGTCGCGGGGGACCTGGAGCCTATCCCAGGAGACTTTGGGCACTAGGCAGGGTACACCCTGGACAGGGTGCCAATCCATCGCAGGGCACACACACATACACACACTCACACACCCAATCACACACTACAGGCAATTTAGGAACGCCAATTAGCCTAACCTGCATATCTTTGGACTGTGGGAGGAAACCGGAGTACCCGGAGGAAACCCACTAAGCACGGGGAGAACATGCAAACTCCATGCACACAGAGACGGGAATCGAGCCTGGCCGGGGAATCGAACCCAGACCCTGGAGGTGCAAGACGACAGTGCTAACCACTACACCACCGCGCCGCCCCACTACAGTATATCAACCATTATATTGTATAATTTGTTATTAATCAACTTAAACTAAATCGGGCGCTTTTATCAAACTTCCGGTGCGGTATACTGTAGGCCGAGCGGAGCAAGAAAAGACAAACAACAACAACTGCAAAAATTAAGAAACCCAAAGTGTTCCCTTGCAAAACCCTGGAACCAAACAATTCTTGGGCGCAGGTGGGCTTCATCATCCTTTAGTTAATTCCCTGCTTTATAAAATAATATAAAATATCATAATATAATATAAAATATAAAATGATGGCCATGCTACATCGATCCCTACATTTTTCTCCTACAGTAGTTTTACTGGAACCCGCGATATACTGCCTCCTGGTGGTGTTTGAAGGAGATCCTTTGATTGGGTGCTTTTCTCGGGTGGTCTACCTTGAGCAGCTGGGTGATCATAGGGTCCTTCTGTTGGGCTCTCGATATTTCGTACAAGTCACTGGATAAGTCGAAGGAAGTCTTGGCGGTCGTGATGGCTAAACATGGCGCTGTGCCCACTTTCAACAGTGACGGAGCTCGGGAGAGGGCATCAGGACCCAGATTTAAGCAGTCTTTTCGATGATGAACTGTGAAGATGAACTGTAGCAACCTTAGGGTCCACCGGGTGAGGCGAGAGTTGGCTTTAGGGCAGTTGAAGACCCAAGACAGGGCGGCATGGTCGGTGAAGACATTGAAAGGCCTGCCTTCCAGGCAGTGCCTCCATGTTTCTACTGCCCATATCACTGCTCAACACTCCTTCTCTGAAGTGGAGTATTCAGCTCTGCTCCCTTTAAGGTTTGGGATGCGCAGGCTACTGCTTGTTCTCCTTTGGCTGCTTTTGGGTGAGATTTTCTCCCAGGCTAGCTCCGTGTGCAGTTGAAAAGGTTGGTTAAGGTCAGGTGGATCTTGAAGGGCTTGGTTGAGGGTGTCCATGGCATGCATCAGCATTTCCCTCGCAGGTCAGCCAGAACCTTCTCCATTAGCCTTTGGAAAGTGGCAGCTGCGTTTCTGAGACCATATGGCATGGACAGGAACTGAAAGAGGCCTTTAGTGGTGATGAAGGTGGTCTTTAAATGACTCTCTTTCTCCTTCTCCACCTGCCAGTAACCGGACTTCACATCCAGTGTGATAAACCAGGAGGATCCTTCCAGGGATTCGATGATGAGAATCATTGGCATCGGATAAGTATCCGGATTGGTCTTACTATTCAGTTTCCTAAAGTCCACACAAAAACGGTAAGGCCCATCGGGTTTTGGGACGAGAACTACTGCAGATGACCATGGCGAACAAGATGGTTCAATCATATGGTCCTTCAGCATCTGGTCAAAATTACCTTGAATTATGTTTTTCTTTATAGACAAAACTCAGTAGGCTCTTGATTTGAACGGTGTGTCATCTGATAAGTTGATTTTGTGGCTTTCTAGAGTTGTTTTTCCCAGGATGTTGGAGGTGATGCGGGGACATGCAGCCATTAACTTCAGCAGCTACTCTTCATTATTTGTGTCCCATAGCATCCGGCTTTCCATGGTCATGTCAGTGAATTGGGGTAGATCTGGTCATTTTGGTAAGGCGTAATACAGGTTGGATGTAGCAAGGGGGCAAGTGTGGTACCTGACATCTGTTGTAGATGGGGCCAGGGAATTAGGAATTAGGCACTGCTGGTGAGCCATCTATGCTAATGATCCCGGGACTGTAGCTTGGAGTCTGTTGGGATACTGGACTTAAGCAGTGAGTGCGACGCGTGCTAGAACGCAGATGAGCGGCATGCGCACGGGGCAATGCAAATACACCTTTGATCTCCGCAACAAGGACAGGCGCGAGCTCACTGTCGGAGCTCCCCGCGGCTCTTCAGCTCTCCATGGAGCCAGATACAGTACGTTGACCCTGTCGCCAAGGAGGAAAAGTCCGCAGGGAGGTGCACGTCATGGCCCTTGTTCCCAGCTGGGAAAAGCCACCCAGCCGCCGGACGTCAGAGGAGACCCTACGTCTGAGGCCGAGTCCAAAGAGGAGAGTCAGTGCGAGTGGACTGAGGCAGGAGCTGCTGTCCACGTGGGCCCACTCTGCCCACTGCCCACTGCTCACCAGCCTGTGGCCTCAGGCCAGCGGGGGCACTGCCCATCAGGATGTGAATACTATTCCTTTCCCTATTTCCCTATCTTTCCATCCTCTCTCCTTTAACTCTTTCCTTCCACATTTTCCTTAATAAATTACCCTTTTTTCTGTAAGACCTCACCTCGCGTTCGTGCTTTATGGTGCCGCCCTTGGAAAAAAAGGGTCGAACCTGTTACTGCACTGCATTCATTTCCTTGCCTTGCACTGACACCGGAACCAGTGAAGATTGTATACCAGTACTGTTCTTCTCCTTGCTGTGCTGACTTCCCACTTTCTGCCAGTTTTTCCATGGTGTTAACTGTTCCTCAGGAGCGCGAAGACGGCGCAAGAGGTGTTGTGAATCAGTCCGGAAGAGATTAATCCAGTGAACGGGAAAAATCCAACTTGTCACGGTATTCACTCTCTCTCTGAAAAATCTGTAAACAAAGCTATCACGCCATAATCTCTCCTCCCCGAGAAGCCTTCTTCTCGGGTGCACTTTTATGCCGGATCACATGACCCGGCACAGCATCGGGATTCCCTTGCGATATAGCCGCGCATGGTCTTAAGAGCTCAACCCCAGAACCAAACCATAATCCTTGGGACAAAATAAATACCTAGTGGGTTCATTCCCCAGTGCAGATAGGCTTAATCAGCGTTTAGTTAATTCCCTGCTTTATAAAATGACCCTATTATGTGGCCGCGCTTCAATATAGCTAATGAATCACTTCCAGCTTGAAGGAGCTAGATCAGTTTTGCCTTGAAGAATAGGCAAATCTGAGTGCCTACAGTACAAGTGCAAAGGTACTTGCATAAAACACGATACTTGCAGCTGGAGTTTGGGGGAGGGAGGTTTGAACTTCAGGGTGTAATGCAATAAAACATGAAAAACACTAAAGGCACTATAAAACACTTTAATGTTTGGTTAATTCACATAGTTAAAACATACAGTATGTCTTAGTGTTATAGAGTTATTGTTTTCAAGATTCAAGTTTCAAAGAACTTTATTAATCCCAGAGGGAAATTGCTTATGCTTATGTTTCGTTTTCTCAATTAAGCAATTTGGATGAACAAATTAATGAATGGTTAGAAAGACATATGGATGATAGGTGGATGAATAGATTGCATTCTGGCGTAATGGCAGAACTAGAATATGACACAAGGACAATGGTATATCATAATCATCTGTCTGCATAATAGCAGACAACTATGTCAGACTCACAGTCACACATACTGTGGTCGGTTTTTGAGGTAGTTCAGTATACACATATTATGTGAAAATATACCAAATATTTAATTTACAAAAAAACTAAAAAATCAGAAATATAAATTGCAAAAATATATTTATTCATATTTAAAATTTATCACATAGACAAAGTTACAAAACCACTTTAATGTTTACTTCACTGTTAAGGGTAATTTTAAATATTTGAGGTGTACAGTACTGTATATGAGTGACAAAGTAACTATATTAATTGATTCACTGCAGCAAATCAGCTCTGTAAGACAACCACCTGATGCTTGCACGCACACACATACACACAAACAATCTTATACAGTCATCAATATAAAAAACTACATGTACAGTACAATGCATTTGTGGCATTTTTTGCATTTGCAATCAGTAAATAAACAGAGTGAAAAGTACTTTTGCTTAAATGCTTTCAGTATTTACAACTGACAGTACAAGTCTTTTAAGGCCTTGAGTTCTTCGATGAGTGCCTTGTTTTGATTTTCCAGCAAAGTCACATGATTTTCAAGACATCTGATATACTCTTTCTTCTTGCGCCGGCATTTCTGTGCAGCATCCCTGGAAGAGATAACAAACACCCTTCAATGCGCATGATCACATTTAACTTCACTTCAAGAGCCACTTTAATCAAGTAAAAAAACTAAACAAAAAAAACACATTTTACACAGTTTAATTTCAATTTAGAATTAAGCAAACAGGCTGGTTCTTGTCTGAACAGTTAATGTTCCCACTAACCCACCCTTCACATAATTTCTTTTTAAATCACATTAGTTTTATCCTCTGGAATATCAACAGTGTAATTTTATTATTATTTTTTTTACTTATTTTAATATCACAATTTAAATAAAATTTAATTTTTTGTTAGAAGTGATTCTGAGAAAGCCCCTACAGGTTTCCAAGAACTCACCAGAAGTTCTGTTCACTTTAATAGGATCAGCTGATTACAGTGGCTTGCAAAAGTATTCGGCCCCCTTGAACTTTTCCACATTTTGTCACATTACAGCCACAAACATGAATCAATTTCATTGGAATTCCACGTGAAAGACCAATACAAATTGGTGTACACGTGAGAAGTGGAATGAAAATCAAACATGATTCCAAACATTTTTTACAAATAAATAACTGCAAAGTGGGGTGTGCGTAATTATTCAGCCCCCTTTGGTCTGAGTGAGGTCAGTTGCCCATAGACATTGCCTGATGAGTGCTAATGACTAAATAGAGTGCATATGTGTGTAATCTAATGTCAGTACAAATACAGCTGCTCTGTGACAACCTCAGAGGTTGTCTAAGAGAATATTGGGAGCAACAACACCATGAAGTCCAAAGAACACACCAGACAGGTCAGGGATAAGGTTATTGAGAAATTTAAAGCAGGCTTAGGCTACAAAAAGATTTCCAAAGCCTTGAACATCCCACGGAGCACTGTTCAAGCGATCATTCAGAATTGGAAGGAGTATGGCACAACCTAAACTCACAGACCGAACAAGGAGAGCGCTGATCAGAAATGCAGCCAAGAGGCCCATGGTGACTCTGGACGAGCTGCAGAGATCTACAGCGCAGGTGGGGGAATCTGTCCATAGGACAACTATTAGTCGTGCACTGCACAAAGTTGGCCTTTATGGAAGAGTGGCAAGAAGAAAGCCATTGTTAACAGAAAACCATAAGAAGTCCCGTTTGCACAGCAAACATGTGGAAGAAGGTGCTCTGGTCAGATGAGACCAAAATGGAACTTTTTGGCCAAAATGCAAAACGCTATGTGTGGCGGAAAACTAACACTGCACATCACTCTGAACACACCATCTCCACTGTCAAATATGGTGGTGGCAGCATCATGCTCTGGGCGTGCATCTCTTCAGCAGGGACAGGGAAGCTGGTCAGAGTTGATGAGAAGATGGATGGAGCCAAATACAGGGCAATCTTGGAAGAAAACAAAGTATTGACTCAGGGGGCTGAATAATTACGCACACCCCACTTTTCAGTTATTTATTTGTAAAAAATATTCACACTGAACATTAAAATAATGGTGATCTTCTGACAGTGGCATGGTTTTTGGTGTGTAATGAACTGTTCTGAGGTCAAGTGCAGTTTTTCCAGTCAGCTGTCCAGTTTTGTTGAGTAAATAAATTTAATGGATAGTGTTTAAAACATTATGAATTCCTTTTTAACTGGAGAAAAATATGACAAGCCTATATCTCATTACTGCAGCATAGGGTTACTAGGATTACACGTTTCTGGCAGTGCAAACCTGAAATTGAATTAAGAAAAGTGAACAACAAGTAAAAGTAGGGAAAGACGGTGGGCAGAAACTGTGTGAACAGCTAAAGCAATTATGCATAAAATGAATTAATGACAGCAGTTATATGCTAACTTAGCAAATCGGGCTCTTCATTTGTGCACTAGGGCAACTATCAATGCCATAACACCAGTACAGATACAGATATGTACTTTGTGGTGTGCTACAGTAAGTACTGTATAGAGTATGTTACCTGTTCTTTCTCAGACGGAGCTCCCTCTTGTGTAAGGCCATCTCAGTAAGTTTCGGAGAGCTGTGCAGAGGGCTTGGTGAGCTCATGGTTGCTACACCCTGTGGCAGACTGACGGTGGTAGAACAGATCTGAGGTGCTGACATGTCTCTAGTAGCAGCTAGAGTAACCCACACACAAACAGACAAAACTAGTCAAGCACATGAACTATATCCATTTAAAAAAATCTATTATTTTATTCCAGAATACTGTATATGACAAAATGTGATCTGTAATCTGTAACCTGTAAATTACCTTGCTGGTAAATATATTATCAGAAAGCGTTTTGTATATCAGTTTCTTTCCCATTCAATTGACATTTCTAACATATTCACACTTATACAGTGCTGTGAAAAAAAAGTATTTTCTCCGTTCCTGTTTTTCTGGGCTATTCAGCTCGGCACTGATCCGAAACACACCAGCAAGCCCAGACCATCACACGATATTTGACTGTATTAAATAAAATGCTATTACTTAATTCTTAGATATAAGCAACATATTTTTTGACAAATGTGGGTCGAGACTTTGCATTCTTTTTGGTCAGCAGTGACTTTCGCCTTGGAACTCTCCCATGGTTGCCATTTTGCACAATCCTTTTCTTATTGTTGAATCATGAACACTGACCTTAACTGAGGCCAGTGAGGCCTGGATTCTGGGTTCTTTCATGAGCTCCTGGATGAGTTCTCATTGTGCTCTTGGAATAATTTTGGTAGGCTAGCCACTCCTGGGAAGGTTCACCACTGTTTTCTCCATTTGTGGATAATGGCTCTCACTGTGGAACCCCAAAGCCTTAGGAATGGCTTGGTAACTCTTTATCCATGTAAATTACTTTGTTTCTCATCAGTTCTTTAACTTCTTTTGATTGTATTCCTTTTTTGGAACTTTTAGCATACTTCACCTTGTCAGACAGGTACTATTTAAGTGACTTCTTGATTCAACAGAGTGGCAGTAATCAGGGCTGGGTATGGCAATTACAGTTCGTTCAGGAATTAGCAAGGGGAGCAATAAATTTTTCCACGTAAGGAACAGTAGGTGTGGACAGCTTATTTCCCATTTCCTTTTGTCAATCATTTTGTATTTACTAAGGGTATCTTTGTGTAATATAAATATTTGTTAAATGATCTGATGCATATTTGCACAACCACCGACACTTTAATTCTATATACATATATACTCTACCCTATATTCTATATTTTTGCAATATTTTATTATGCCCTTATTGCACAGTTAATTTTACTAGTTAAAATTATTTCTTCAGTATTTCCTTTTTATTGATTATTTATTTTACGTACAAGCTTTTATTTATTTATTTTTTTAAGGTCACTGGCGGTCGTATAAAGCATTTCACTGCATATTATACTGTGTATGATTGTGTATGTGACCAATAAAATTTGAATTTGATTTGATTTGAATTATTTAAGTGTTGTGACAAATACTGTATGCAAAAAAAACAGGAAGGGGCACTTTTTATTGCACTATGCATACAGTATTTCATATACACTGAGTGTTTATACTAGCAATAGAAATAAAAATTAATGTCAGCATATACATCTCTTGTTGCTTACACTTTCATTGTTTATGGGTGATGCATTCTCTTTAAACCTACGACATCAAAAACATACAGACAAAGCTGAGGTGTTGCCCAAACAGATGCTCTATATTCTTTTATAAGCTGAACAAACTCAAATAGTTTGTGTGCCATATGCTTTTAAAGAAAGGTACAGTATGGTTGAATGGTTGAATCTGATTGGTCAGAGGGTATTCATGATTTTTGTATAACAGCACAGATTGTTCCAATAATAACTGAATGTTAATATTACTAACAGCTTACAGTATTCACAGCTGTTGTATGACAGATCCTCCAAATAACACAAGACAAATAATAAGTATTTTTATAAGTGGGGAATTGTTTAACAAATTCATTTTTAGATATGTTTATGGGGTGAAGTTTTTTGTTCATGTTCAGTCTAGGTCACGATAGCGATATTGTAACACACAGGGGTTTCAGGTGCATTGTTCCAAAAGTGACTTTCAAGATGTTGTAAAAGTATTGTAAACCAATAATGTGTGTGTAATGATAAAAGTGTATAATGGGAGTGTTTTTCCTATTTTGGTGTTAATCTTTCGGCCGCTCTTGTCGAGGGGTCGCCACAGCAGACCATCTACCTGCACGACAACTTGTTTTTACGACGGATGCCCTTCCTGACGCAACCCTTCCATTTTTATCTAGGGTTGGGACTGGCATTGCATACAGTGGCTGAATTGCCACACTCCATACTACCCAGCCATTGTTGGGTATTATGTAGTGTGGCAATCCACAGACGACGGGTACTGAACCGGGATCCTTAGATCCCAAAACCAACGAACTAGAGCCTTAGCTGCCTGAGATACCACACTGTATTTTTCCTATTAGGTAGACTGAATTAATTTATTTTAAAATATATTAATTCATCCATTAACTCATTGTGATAACGTACACCTACCTATGTTAGTTTACTGTATGTTCATTACAAATACATGACATATTCAATGCTGTCAATATACCATTTACAGTTGTGTTCAAAATTATTCAAGCACCACTGGAATTTAGTGTTTTGGCCAGTTTGACATTTTGATCATTTCAGTCATCTTGTTTACAATTAAATCAAAGAGGCACTTGTAAGTCAGACAATTATAACATAACATTTATAATGAAATAACCACAAATGTCTTTTCTGTGCTCACATCATTATCAGTTTTATTCAACCCCCAAGTGACATTCATTCTTAGTACTTAGTACAACATCCTTTTCCAGTTATAACAGCTTTTAAAAGTGAAGCATAGCTTGACACAAGTGTCTTGCAGCAATCTACGGGTATCTTAGCCCATTCTTCATGGGCAAAAGCCTCCAGTTCAGTCACATTCTTAGGCTTGCGCGCTGCAACTGCTTTCTTTAAGTCCCACCAGTGGTTCTCAATTGGATTTAAGTCTGGTGACTGCGATGACCACTCCAAAATGTTGCAGCCTTTAATCTGCAACCATGCTCTCGTGGACTTGGAGGTATGCTTGGGATCATTGTCCTGTTGAAAGGTCCAATGTCTTCCAAGCCTCAGGTTTGTGATGGACTGCATCACATTTTCTTCCAATATCTCCTGGTACTGAAGAGAATTCATGGTACCTTGCACACGCTGAAGCTTCCCTTGTACCTGCAGAACAGCCCCAAAGCATGATTGACCCCCGCCATGCTTCACAGTAGGCAAGGTGTTCTTTTCTTGTTCTTCCTCCTCCAAACATACCACTGATCCATGGGCCCAAACAATTAAAATTTTGTTTCATCAGTCCACAGAACACTATCCCAAAACTTTTGTGGTTTGTCCACATGGCTTTTGGCATACTGCAGTCGACTCTTCTTAATCTTTGGAGACAGCAAGGGGGTGCGCCTGGGAGTTCTGGCATGGAGGCCTTCATTACGCAGTGTGCGCCTTATTGTCTGAGCAGAAACTTTAGTACCCGCATTTGACAAATCTTTTTTCAGTTCCTCAGCAGTCACACGGGGACTTTTCTCCACTTTGCACAAGTCAGCATCTTCTTTCTGCCACGACCAGGTAGCGTTTCAACAGTGCCCTTTGCTTTGAATTTGCGAATTATGCTTCCTATGGTGTCTCTTGGAATGTTTAACATCTTTGCAATCTTCTTATAGCCATTGCCCTTCCTGTGAAGAGAAATCACCTCTTCACTTGTCTTCCTTGACCATTCTCTTGACTTCACCATGTTTGTAAACAAACCAGTAAATGTCTAGAAGAAGCTGAGTATCACAGTCATTTTAAATCTGCCTAATTGGTGCTTATTATGCTTGATTGCTGCTCGTTGACATCCACAGGTATTTTCAAAACCTGATCGAAAACACTTGAATGAACCTCTGTTCTAAAGAGTAGTAGGGGTTGAATAATTGTGTCAATGAAGAAATCACAAAAGAAAAACATTTAATACTGTATTACAAAAACAATTGATGTCATTTTAGTTGCATTTGGTTCTTTAAAAAGTCCTTGTAAGATTTCATTTTGAACACAATTACAAATGTACACTGAAGTCCCTAAAACCCTTTACAGCATTGGGGGTTGAATAATTTACCACAACTGTACATACTGCAAATGAATCATTTAAACCATAATATTGCGCATTATTATCAATTAACTCATGCTCTGAAAAAGCATACCATTGAGGCAGAAATTCTGGTAAATCGGATCACTGCGTCCAATACTGATGCCACACTCAGGCACCAAGGTATCTAGAGATAAAGAAATAAGTTCACAAATCTCTTCAATCACAATCACATATTTTAGGTGAAAACTGACAGGTAAGTACTACTTTGATATAATTTATTTAACTTATGTGGTGCTCTAATTATTATTTCTACTGGATTTTTCAAAAAGTCTTACAATCCTGGCCTCTGTTGGTGCTGTAGAAGGCGGGTGCTTGTACACGATGCCAAGCAGTTTCAACTGACATCATTTCTGCAATTATTACAGACTGCGGTAGAGATGGACAACAATTGTTCCTGGAACACACAAAAATTATTTGTGACAGTATAGTGTAGTTCTAAGCATAATAAAAGGCAAACTTTGTTACATCTTTAAATATTTTTCGAAGTTTTAAAAAAAATAAAAAACAAATAAATAAATTTTAAATAAATAAATATTTAAACTGTATTCTTTAGTGTACTATAAAGGAAAACATGACTGCATATACAGGTGTGTGTGTGTGTGTGTGTAAATGTAATGTAAACTGCACTCGTTAATACATCCTGAAATATTTGAGTTGGGCCCATAAATATTTGGATAATTACGTAGCAGTCATCAGTAGCTGTTTCTTTGTAGGTCTTTCTTCCTTCAAAAGCATGCTCAGTTGGATTTAGGAAACATGACTGACTGAATAATTTTTTTTTTACATTTCATTTTATTGCTTTAAGAAGGGCGGCGCGGTGGTGTAGTGGTTAGCACTGTCGCCTTGCACCTCCAGGGTCTGGGTTCGATTCCCCGGCCAGGCTCGATTCCCATCTCTGTGTGCATGGAGTTTGCATGTTCTCCCCGTGCTTGGTGGGTTTCCTCCGGGTACTCCGGTTTCCTCCCACAGTCCAAAGATATGCAGGTTAGGCTAATTGCGTTCCTAAATTGCCCGTAGTGTGTGAGTATGTGTATGTGCCCTGCGATGGATTGGCACCCTGTCCAGGGTGTACCCCGCCTAGTGCCCGAAGTCTCTTGGGATAGGCTCCAGGTCCCCCGCGACCCTGAACACAGGATTAAGCGGTATAGAAGATGAATGAAAAAAAATGAATGAATGAATGCTTTAAGAAGCTCTTGGTTTGCTTTCATTGCATATTTTGGGTCATTATCAGAGGTGTCAAGTAACGAAGTACAAATACTTCATTGCCTTACTTAAGTAGAAATTTTGGGTATCTATACTTTACTGGAGTAATTATTTTTCAGCCGACTTTTTACTTCTACTCCTTGCACCCCCCCCCCCCGTCACATGATCAGAACGCGCAAACCCCCCCCTCCCCCGTCGCATGATCAGAACGCGCAACCCCCCCCTCGTCCGTCCGTCACATGATCAAAACACTTGACCTTAATGCTTTTTTCCCCCCTCACGGTACCTTTACTTTTATACTTTAAGTAGTTTTGAAACCAGTACTTTTACACTTTTACTTGAGTAAAAAGCTTGAGTTGATACTTCAACTTCTAAAGAAGTCTTTTTAAACCCTGGTATCTATACTTCTACTCAAGTAATGAATGTTAATACTTTTGACACCACTGGTCATTATTCATCTGTACCTTGATGCGACATCCTATCAGTTTTTCAGCATTTGTATAAGTCACATCATCAATATACACCAGTTATCCATTTCCAGTGTTAGCCACACATTGTCCATACATTCATTCAACTTTGGATCATGAGCCTGTTGTTGGTCTTTCGGCTGCACCTGGCAAGGGGTCGCCACAGCGGAATATCCAGTCCGCACTCCAACTTGACGCAGGTTTTACGCCGGATGCCCTTCCTGACGCAACCCGGACTTGGGACCGGCACTGCATCCAGTGGCTGGGGGATTTGGGCACTGGCTGGGAATTGAACCCGGGCCTTCCGCATTGCAGGCGAAACACCTACCACTGAGCCAACAGTGCATCAGTGCATCATCCATACGCTTCTTTTCACATCATTCTGCTTCAACTTAATGTTGCATCAGAACTGGGAAGGCTTTTTAAGAGTTTTTTTAGAGCAAAATCTAAACTGGCCTTTTTATTCTTGAGCATTACCAGTGGTTTGCATCTTCAGATACCCCCTATGTATTTACTTTCATTTAGTTGTATCTCGACTGTAGACTTTAACATAATTAATACAGCGACCACATCCAGAGTGTTAGTGACTTGCCTAGGTGTTGTGAAGGGCTTTTCTTAACCAAGAAAAAAAATCTGTAATCATCCACTTTAATAGTCTTTCAAAAATTTGGCTGTTGTTGAGGTCACCAGTGCATTCCTTCTTTTAAATAAAGCGCCAATAAAAAATATAACTTTTTTTGGTCATGGAGATGATGGGCTCTTCCACTGAAACACTGTTGCCTCATCTCAGGGTCATACCCTTACAAGTGTATGGGTTCAACCCTGATCCTCGACATGATCCTCGGTCATCCAGGGCACACTGACAAAATTCTAAGCTCACTACGACTCAATGTTCCATCTGCTCCTGGGTCAGCAGCCTGTGGATGAACTTGGCAGAAACAGGGTGCATGTTCAAATGATACATGAGGATTGCCTGGACCATTCTCCGACAATCATCATGCACAAGTTGCAAATGGATTCGACATTGTCTGAGATTAAGGTCGTTGAAGGTCTTCTAATGACGTTCTTTTGCTCTTGGGGCATGTGTGTCACTCAAAACACCTCGTCAGACTCCTTGCAGCAGGGCTTGGAACTTGCTGAATCTTGTCAAATGTTCCTGAGACCCAGTATCACGCATAATTTCAAGTCTATAGTTTTTATACTAGTTTTAGATAGTATGAGAGGGTATCTCTCCGATAGGATTATTTAGTTTTTTCAGCCTAATCATGACATCCGTCACTTGCATTAGAACCTCTTTAAACTTCCCATTGAGAGTTCCCATGATCAGCTACTGTAACAAATGCAAATTCAACACTTGGAATCAACTTGAGACCTTTGGCCTCCTTAATGTTACATGAAATGAAAGGTAACAGGCTACATCTGGTCCTGTAACCTTATCGGTCAATTGTCCACTTATTTCTGAATCAGTGAAAATGGAGGGCATTTGTACTAAATGTTCCTAAATGAGCAATACAGTACACTTCAATAGCATCTGGATTGCTTCATAAAATTGCTTCGGGTTTAACATAATATCTATCTATCTATCTATCTATCTATCTATCTATCTATCTATCTATCTATCTATCTATCTATCTATCTATCTATCTATCTATCTATCTATCTATCTATCTATCTATCTATCTATCTATCTATCTATCTATCTATCTATCTATCTATCTATCTATCTATCTATCTATCTATCTATATCCATTGTGGTGATGTACAGAGGCAAAATGTACAAAAATTGCCACAATGTCCAAATACTTATGGACCCCACCGTATCGGAATTAAGCAATGCTATTAGATGATTGAATGAGAATTAAATTATCCTAAATATTATGAGAAAGAATAGATAACATATCCAACAGTTACTCAAATAAAAGTGGATTTATCGGGACAAAATATATTGACGTTAAAGTAAAATGTTAAATAAGGTCATTACATTGAATAAGTTAAATATTTTCATGGAAAAAGTAACTTTTATGACTAAGTTGTAACCATTTTTTGTTTTTTACTTGAAAACATAATTCAATCTCCGTTAAAATTCGCCACTGGATAGAGTGTAGTTGCAGTAGTGTTAATATAATGCAGTAATGTTAACTCCTGGAACTGGTGCTAGTCTAACCTGGTAATTGAAAAGAAAACAAGATAACATGGTTGAGGACAGCCTTTCCTGACCTCAACATGCTTTTTAAAGTAGATACAGTCCACGGTTTGTAAAGACGCAAAAAGAGATGGCTATTGTTATACTAGTCTTTATTTCACATAATAGACAATTTTTTACTGAGTTGTTTGTCCTTTGGTTAAACACTGCAGTTCAGTAATTTATCCATTTTTTAAAAACACACCAGTAGCTAAACACAGTTCTGTACTTTTTCATTCATTCATTCATCCTCTATACCGCTTTATCCTGTGATCAGGGTCGCGGGGGACCTGGAGCCTATCTCAGGAGGCTTTCGGCGCAAGGGTACACCCTGGACAGGGTGCCAATCCATCGCAGGGCGCACACACACACACACACACATCCATTCACAACTTGTCAATGGTTAAAGCTCTTACCTTACTGCTGACATTTGCGGAGTTGAGACCAAGAGTGATCAGTTCAATCTGAATCTACAACTAATAGTTCAATGTTTGGCGTCGTTTTACTGTGACGTCACGTGTTACTGTGACGCGGTTTCCTGTTTTCGAATAGTTTACTGCGAATTTCTCGTTTGTATTGGTGATTAAATTATACTGCTTTTACATTCATCTATATCAATAAATCAACAGTTTCACGATTTCGTTTTATTGTAAAATCTTCCATTTTTGCCTTGATTCCATTTTCCCGATTTTTTCTTCTACAAACAGCAAGCTGATTCCATGCACGCAGGTGTTCTGGTACATTCCGTTCCCCAAGTTTCTCCTGTCGCGCGCACCGATTTAAATGATGACGTCACTCATTATCTAATGCTGTGCGCGCGAACAAGGATTTAGACTGTCTCTCATTAAATTTATTTTTTAATGAACATTTTGAATTAAACTTATAATCTACGCAAAACAATCGTATGTTTTGCTAGTATTTTTTTGATAGTTTGTTGGTCAAATACAGACAGCAGTCTCCAGCAAATATGTTAGAAGTGATATTGATTTATTCTAACTACACTACCGTTCAAAAGTTTTAGATCACTTGCAAATTTCTTTGTTTTTGTTTAGTGATTTATTTTCTACATTCACAGAGACACAGAGGTCAGTCTTTCTGTAATAGTTCTTGCAAGAGCAGTATTGTCAAGTGCATTTGCAAAATCCGTCAAGCACCATAATGAAACTGGCTCTCATGAAGGCCATCCCAGGAGGGCGAGACCAAAACCTACTTCTGCTGCAGACGAGAAGTTCATTTAGAGTTATCAGCCTGAAAAATGACCAATTAACAGCACCTCAGATTAGAGGCGTTATGAAGTGTTTACAGACCATAAGTAGCAGACATATCTCAATATCAATCAATATCAACTGTTCAAAGGAGATTAATGCATTTTTGGACGCCATCAGCATTCCTTTACAATGTAGAAAGAAATTAAAATCAGGAACGATCATGAAGTTAGAAAGTGATCTAAAACTTTTGAACGGTAGTGTATATTTAAATTTTACTTCAGAATTGGATGTAATATACAGTATACAGTAACTCAATTGTAGACGTCATACTCCATATACGTATTAAGTGCTAAATGACAGCATCGTTTTCTATCCATTCAAACACTAAGAATGTAAATGGATTTCTCATCCACTAATTTCACAAA
Source organism: Channallabes apus (assembly GCA_030522415.1). Taxonomy (NCBI): domain Eukaryota; kingdom Metazoa; phylum Chordata; class Actinopteri; order Siluriformes; family Clariidae; genus Channallabes; species Channallabes apus. The sequence continues at coordinate 14,682,569 of CM060104.1, read as the reverse complement.
ATACGAAACCTTGAAATTTATTACATATGTTACATGGGGGCACAGATTTACCTGGGCAAAGGTACACATGTCTCTGTGCGCCATTTAGTCATCTTGAATCCTTCTATAGCCAGAGAAGGTTAGAGATTGTACCGCTTCCTCTGCTTAAATAAAATTAAATGTAAATTAAATAATAATGATTTTTAATGTAAAACAACATCAACAACAAAACACCATGATACTTTCACAGCCAGTATGGAAAGGAAAATACGTTCCCACCTTTAGGCATTTGGCAGACGCCTTTATCCAGAGCGACTTAAATTTTTTAAATCCCATTATACATTTGAGCAGTTGAGGGTTAAGCGGCTTGTTTAAGGGCCCAAGAGTGGTAACTTGGTGGTTGTGGAGCTTGAACCTGTGACCTTCCAAACCGTAATCCAATGCCTTAACCATACACACAGACATATTGTATACAACATACAAATATATTTAAATTTTGATGATAATTTGCTATCCAAATTTTATTTGTATGGCGCTTTTAACAATTGTCATTATCACAAAGCAGCTTTACACAATCAAAAGTTTTCCAAAATTATGGAAATTTGTATGCAATGTGAAAAATGTGTATGAATCAAAATGATTAGATAGTCTCTGGTGAGAAAGCCAAGGGCTTACAGCTAATGAAAACCCAAAATACAGTATTTCAGAAAAGTCAAATATTACTTAAGACCATTAAAAATAAAGAGATTTTTAAAATATAAATGTTGGATTATTGAAAAATATGAACGTGCACAGCCCTCAATACTTGGTCAGAGTTTCCTTTGCATGAAATACAGCAGCAGTGTGACGTGGCATGGGGGCAATCAGTCTGTGGCACCGCTGAGATGTTATGGAACACCAGGATGCTCTGAAAGCGGCCTTCAGCTCTTCTGCGTCGTTGGGAAAGAAATCAACTTTTCGATGATATTCTAATTTATTGAAATGCACCTGTAAACATGTATGTGAGTGAATCTCAGGTACAAATGTATTGTCAAATGTATTATCAGAATACTTGGAAAGAAAACTATTTGGTTAGTCCGAGACGCCTATACAGTAATTCATAGTTCCTACATAACAGCTAGCATCACCTACAGTAGCTCTCACGCTTGGACCTTTATGTAAGGCCCTCACAATTTTCAACTGGTCAGATGCCTGAAGAGATAAATGTTTGTCATTCTGTATTAGTGTGCCTGCCAAATGCTTTAAAGATGTTTCTTGTTTTTTTGTAGGTATATTGCATGAAACTGTAACTGTAACGGTTTTAAGCATTTTACTGCATATCGTGCTGTGTGTGACTGTGTATGTGCCAAATAAATTTTTTTTATTTTTTTTTCAACAATATTTTTATTGATTTTTAACAGGGATAAAACAGGGTAAACATGTAATGTTTTAATGCAGGTTTTATAACCCCCTTATAAACCCTATAACACCCACCCCGTCCCTCCCTGACTCCAAGCCAGTTTTACAAGCATAAGAAAGGCTAAACGCCAGGCATTGAGAGAAACCAAAAAAGAAAAAAGAATATGGAGCTGGAAGTTTTTTGGTTCTACGTGCAAAAAAAATAAAATGGAATAAAAAGGGGAAAGAAAGCAAACAAACAAGTAATTAAATAAGAAAGGAATCAAACTATAAATGTACTGTACAGTATATGAAAAAAGCGAAGGAAGGGCCCCCACACCTGTTGAAATTTCAAGTCTAAATAACGAATTGTGTAGTGAATCTTCTCCAGGGACAAACAGGACATGATATCTCTGAGCCACTGGGCGTGAGTGGGTGACATGGCATCCTTCCATTTGAATAAAAGAGAACGCCTGGCCAGGAGTGTCGCAAAAGATAACAATCGCTTTTTAGCTGGAGACTCTTATCTTCCTCTCCGGTGCTATCAAAAAGAGCAATCAGAGGGTCTGGTTCAAGGTTGCATTTCAATACGTAGGACAAGGTCTTAAAAACATCCCTCCAGAATTTTTCCAAATTCGGGCATGTCCAGTACATATGAATAAGAGACGCCTCTCCGCTTTTACATTTATTACAACAAGGATCAATGTCTGGGTAGAAACGGGAAAGTTCAAGTTTGGAGAAATGAGCCCTGTGTACAACCTTAAACTGTAATAAAGAGTGGCGTGCACATAAGGAGGTTGAGTTGATAAGTTTAAGAATTGAATTCCAAGTATCATCTGATAGTGACAAATTTAAATCCTTCTCCCAAGCAGTTTTAATTTTACACAAAGGGGTGTGACTCGAAGCCATCAATCCACCATAAATAGTGGATATTAGGCCTTTACGCAGCGGGGACAAACAGAGGAGATTATCTAGAATGTTTGCAGCAGGAGCCTCAGGGAAATTTGGTATTAAAGAGCGAATGAAGTGTCTTACTTGCAGATATCTGAAAAAATTAGAATTGGGTAGGTTAAACCTTTCGGAAAGCTGTTTAAACGATGCAAACTTATGGTCAACGAACAGGTCTTTGCAAAGCTTGATACCCTTATTGTACCATTCCTGAAACACTGGATCATGTAAAGAAGGTTGGAAGAGATGGTTAGAGACAATACGACGTCTCAAGGTATGCCTAATAACTGAGTTATTGATTAATTTAATTGAGGGGATGGGGAGAGCAGATCCAAGGAGTGCAGAGACAGAGAGGTTTTTGACAGACTTTACCAGGCAGGCCGATTAGGTTGGTTATGAAAATAAGCCCAAAAGATGACAGATCGAATGTTTGCTGCCCAGTAGTAGAAACGAAAATTAGGTAGAGCCATGCCACCGTCTCTTTTAGATCTTTGAAGTAGGGACTTATTCAATCGTGGATGTTTACCTTTCCAAAGGTAAGAAGATATAATTGAGTCTAAAGCGCCAAAGTAAGATTTGGGAATAAAAACAGGTACACACTGAAAGAGATATAAAAATTTAGGAAGAATACTCATTTTAATTGCATTAATGCGGCCCACCAGGGACATGGACAGTGGTGACCATCGTCCCAAGTCCTTTCTTGTTTGGTTCAACAACCTAATAAAATTTTCTTTAAAAAGGTGTTTATGTTTCCTTGTAATACCAAGATAGGTAAACTGATTTTTCACTATGTTGAATGGAAAATTGTGCATACCAGTTGTTACTGCGGTATTATCTAGCAGAAAAAGTTCACTTTTGTGCAAATTTAATTTATATCCTGAAAAGTAGCTAAATTCCCTGAGCAATGACAGCACATGTGGCAGAGAGGAGACTGGATTTGATAAAAAAAAGTAGAAGGTCATCTGCATAAAAGGAAACTTTATGTTCTTCTCCCTGCCTCCAAATCCCAGATATATTTCTACAACTACGGAATGCAATTGCTACACCCTAAAAAATGCTGGGTTAAAAACAACCCAGTCTGGGTTGTTTTTAACCCAGCTGCTGGGTAAATATAGGACTAAGTAAATGCTGGATTAATTTAACCCAGCAAGATGGGTTATTTGTTTAACCCAGCAAGATGGGTTAAATATTCAACCCAAATGCTACGTCATATTTAACTATAATGCTGGGTTAATTTAACCAGCAAAATGGGTTATTTGTTTAACGCAACAAGATGGGTTAAATATTCAATCCAAATGCTACATCATATTTAACTATAATGCTGGGTTAATTCTACCACATACAGTATCTGTGTCAGAAGACCTGGAACAACTTTTAATACTTTTCCCCCATCAGTGCTTCTTACACAGAAGATAGAAGTTCTGCCTCCTCCTGGAAACTTAACGGACAAGCTTGCAACACAGACAGGCGTAGCCAGTACCATGCAAAAACCTTCAAGTCTTAGATCTAGTTCTACTCAGTGACAAACAGATAGCCGACAACTGCTGAACCATGGCAAGAATTTCTGCCATATTCCCAGACACCTGACCAAGGCAATGTCAAAAAAATTTCTAAGGCCAATTGCAGTTTTTGTACTTCTACCCAAAGACTGATCTAGAGAATAAGGTTTAGCCCTATAACAATTACATAGTGACCTCATATCCTGTAGGTAAGCTGGGGAGTGTGTTACCTTTTAGGATTTAACTTTTAAATATCCACTTTAAATATTTTTGGTAAATATCTACCTTATTTAGGTGTGCTTGCTCTAATAATACATTACATCCACTTTAAAGCATCATAGAGGCAATGCCGTGAGTTTGTTTGTATGACAATAGACATGTTAAAGATCATATACAGTATTAGTAATGTTCATTGCCTATGGTTTAACTTGGTCTTTAGCCAGAGTTTCGACACCCCGCACGAGAACACTATAGTGTGAATGAAATGTAATAAATAAAACCACACGTACAGGTGGAATTTTAAAGAGTAATGTTGTGTCTAACTGAGATGACATATATAATCAAATAAAAATTTTATTTGTGGAGACTTCTGGTTAGCAGCCACATGGAGTAGACGTGTTAGTTAGTATGGGAGAAATTTTTATTTGATTTCATTTGATTTTACTTACTTTTGGGGGGCTAGAAGATACCTTATCAGTATATAATAGTGGATGTGTGTGCAAGCTGGGACATAGGCTTCTTTGTGTGCATTGCATATAGGAAACACAAGCTTTACATTGGGGGGGGGTTAAAGACGGCCCTTTAATGAAACCCAGATGTTGGAGAGAGGAGGGGCAGGCACTGCATATGTACTATAGCACACAGCAAGAGAATTCAGTTGCTCCACGGACACAGCTCCGGCCTTGTTGTTTGATAATAAAGGTCGTAATCTTCTGTAAGCAAAGCCCGACTCTGAGTATTTTTCCACAACATAATGGCGCTGCGAGCAGGGTGGAAAAAGGGCAAAGGTGACTGGCCGACGTGGGCTTCCTTGGTCAGCAACACAACCAGGTGGCCACTTACAAAGGTAGGCAACTTTTGCTTATATACTTAGGTTGTGTTGTTGGCTGAGGATCACCCATGGTGGTAAGGACTCCTAATAAAGGCCTCTCCAACTCAAGTAATTTAAAATGGGCTTTGTTTCCAGAAGAGAATGCATGCATCAGATTACTAACAGTTGTACTGATAGTGAATTGAGAAGATAAGCATTGCATTGGTCTGGGTGTTGTCAAGTGGGCATTGATTGATGGCAACAGTAACAGACGGTATGAGGAAGCGCATTTGGGTGTCTATTTGTTTTGTTAAGTGGGCTTTGATAGATAACAGGACAGGAAAAAGGTAGATAATCTCGGTATTAATTTGTACTCATTGTCAAGTGGGCCTTGATGGATGGCATGGGTAGTGCAGCAAATTAATAAGGAATTGCGCTTAATTAGTTATATTGCTTGTGTAAGGTTACCCAGCAATTAATAAAAAAATACCCGTTGTATGAGGAACGTACTGTTGTATGTCATAAGCAATTTTTGTAGCCACCGTAAATGTTATATGGTATGAGTTGGGTGGTGTGGTAATTAATTAATATCTCTTCGTATGTGGAATGTACAACTGTACATCATAAGAAATCACCCCTTATGTTTTATTGATATGAGTGACAGGGGTAATTAATATCTCTTCGTATGGGGAGCACGATTTGTGCCATTAAGTTGATTTAAGTTGAATTCAATTGCAATTGTTTGTGTCTAAGTGATGTTTTGTGTCTATCTGTTTCTGTCTGAATGTGTGAGAGCTCTGTGTTTGCCTAGTGTGTGTGTGTGAGAGAGAGAGAGAATTGGTTGAATGAGATGAGCTCTGTGTGCTGTGAGCAGGCTGGACCTCCCGAGGGAATTGTGTGTGCAACCCTCAGAGGGGGGGCAGCTTGCTGCCAGACCAGAGACGTGTGTCTGAATGAGCCCTATTAAAGTAATAGCTAGCCTAATAATTAAATAGATAAATATTAATCAATAAAGGGACACGTGTGAGTGGAACAATGAGCCCTTTTAGCAGGGGGACAAGTATGAAAAGAATAAGCCCAATTTTCTAGGAAAAGAGGGATAAAGTCTGAATGCATAGGCCTCTGAATAAATAAATAAATAAATAAATAGTGTGGAGTGGTGAATGTGTATGAACCCCATATTAATATTGTGGCATTACACACTTACTGATAAAAGTGTTCACGGTGCATAAAAGCACTATGCTTTTTACCAAGTGTTAATTTGAAAATAGGGAAGTGGTGTAGATTCAGGAGTGATTATCATTGATGAGCCTTGGTAAGTGGAGGTGGATACTTCTGTGATTCTAAAAGAGTGTATATTGTTGTAAGTAAATTTAGCCATTAAGTAAGTGCATAGGCATAAAAAAAAAATAAATAAATAAATAAATAAAATAAAAAATTAAATAAATAAATATCTAAGTGGTGACATAGGCTAAAGCATAATCTCCTCTCCGGTGGAGACTTTAGTGCCGAAGCATCCTTTGTGTGAAGATCTCATCACTAAGACCTCCAATAAGTAGCAAAAAGAGGACCAACGATATGATTGCAAGATGGCCAAAGGAGGGGACATTTGATTCAGCACTGTGTTCTGAGATGGACACCTTGATAAGAAAATTACAAAGCGGCGGCAAGAGAGAGAAAGCATGTCTGGAGGAGTTGAAAAGACAGCAGGAAAGAGTGGTCCTAGCTTTGGTTAAAAAAAAAAAAAAAAAAAAAAAAAAAGTGAAGTTGGTAAGAAAGAAACAGGAAGTGATGGAAAAAGTTAAGAATGTCAGGATAGTGAGGCCGAAGTAGTAGAGAGGAGTTAGTTACACCTCCCCCATATAGTAGGTGCAGGAAGACAGTCGAATTCCTAAGCGTAAGGGAATGGGGGAAGGTTCGGGTGAGATGGAGAAGGAATGTTATGCAGAGCGGTATAAGGAAAGTGGGGGTAGATTTACAGAGAGTGGAAAAGCTATGTGTAGAGAAGGATGTGGAGGAACAGGAGGGGGTGCAGACATGTGGAGAGAGGTCAGACAGAAGTACTAAAACACCAGTAAAAAGCAGATACTGTAGCTACACCATTAAAGACTGGACATAGATCTTTGTACAGTAGAGAGGATGGGGGTGAAGAGGATTTGTTATTTAATATGGGCAGTTCCACAATTCCCAATTTTAATTAAAGGTGGGGGCATGAGGGTGTTGTCAACCGCCTCCCCAGCATTCAACGAGGGTGCAGGGACATGGTCTTAGACGAGCAGACCTCAGGCAAGCTTTTACCGGTGATTGATATAAAAACTCTATTGGTGAAGACTTTGTGGAGAGGAAAAACGTGCTTCGGACTCGAGTGAGGCTGTACATACATACCACATAGATGGACTGTCTTTGAGGCTTTGAGGCTGTTGTATGGCAGGCCTTGCACGCAGAGTGTTGACCCAAGGACATTAAAGGGTGACCTGGAGGCAGTTACAGCTTGAAACCTTACAGAGCGAACCAAGAAAAAAGCTCAAGCTACTCTGATTACCAGGAAGAAAAAACAGAGAGGGCCACAAGCAATCCTTCATCAAAAATCCAGCCAGCTTCAGTCAGTGATGACATCACCAGCAGCATTTTCTCCAAACTCAAGCCAGATGCCTGCGTCTGTCACCAACGTTTTCACTCCAAGGCCAAGCATGAGGGGATATGGATTAAATTGCCTCGCATAGCCATTGCCCGGCCCCGAGGGATGAGGGGGGGGGGAGACAACATCCCAGGTCCGATAAGTCATGCCTCTCACATCTGGAAAAGTTTGCCAGAACCGTAGGATTCTCGGGAAGAAAAAAGTAGTTACTACAACCCAACAATAAGAGTGTGACTATACCTGTATTAGTCTCAAGTCATATTAGTCTCAAGTTAATTTACTAGGAAAAGAATTATTAGGTGAATTAGGACTGTGAATATGGTGTTCTCCAGAAGGGGTGTATGTTGAACATAAATTCCTGAAGCACAATTACCCTGTCAGACTTTCACTGTACAATGATGTATGACCCATCACAACACATCATCATAGGCCGGCAAGGAGCAGCTATCAGTGTAGAGGAGTGTGATTTTGTAAAAAGGTGGTTCAATGTAACTGATTCTGTTCTTCAGGTGACATTGTATGTACTGCAGGATAGAATTGCAGCTCATAGGATTTATGTTGATTTTCATTCTGCAGATAAAACCTGTGTAAAAATCTTGTGTGGTAATAAATTGATTCGTACTTCTTAAGGAAGTTGTAGTTAGCCACAAGTCACAAACACAAATGGCATCAGCATCTGAAATCGACTGTGGGAAATTAGCTATATAGGCAAATGGATAGTCAAATCCCATCTGAATTATAGTCTAAACATGATACAGATGTAGGCCTACTTAAATCAGCCAGCCCATTTCAAGTACAACGTAAACCAGATGTAGAACCGCCCAGAGTAAGACAATATGCTTTATGACCTGAGGCAAAGCGGGTATATAGAACATTATTGAAGGCCTTGTAATCTGTGCTAAAAGAGACCAGTTGTTGCAATACTCCTATTTTTCCCAGTGATTAAGCCAGGTACAAATAAATGGCATCATGTGCATGATTTACATGCAGTTAATAGTAAAACAGGAAAGTATCCAGCAGAAGTTCCAAATCTACACACACTGCTGACTAATGTCCCTCCCTAAGCCAAATATTTTATTGTAATGATCTTTGTTCCAGCCTTCTTCAGTGTTCGAATGGCAGAAAAGAGTAAACTACTGCATTTATTTGCATTTACAAGTGCAAGTTGACAAAATAGATTCCAAAAATGCCACGGTGGTTCAAACATTCACTGTATATATTCAATCAGAGGTGGAAGCTGGTTTAGGAGGTTAAAGGATAGAAGATAGCCTGGGTCAGCATATGGGTGACTGTTTAATATGTCTATCATCATTAGAAACATGCCAGAATGATTCCATTAAGGTACACCGTAAGCTAATAAGGAGGTCATAAAATGTCATAAACTAAACTACAATACTGTAAACCTCAAGTTAAATTGTTAAGGTGACTAATTTCACATGATACGACAGCCGTAGTATAATTAGAAGGCATAAGTAAGGCACCAGTGTCACAGCCGATAAACAGTGATGGCTTTAATAGGGTTAACAGGTTTCATGCTGACTGGAGTGAGGAATATGCAGGAAAAACAGCTCCACTAAGGGAGATAATAATGAGAAAAGAAGAACTGCAAGATCTAAGTTCTCCCTAAAATAGAACACAGATATACTGTTAGCATTTGAATCCATCAAAAAGAAATGCAGACTGCACCTACTTTAGGTATACAGTACCTGATTATAGCAATCCGTTCTATCGGTATGTAGTGAACCAAGCTGATGGATCTACCTCAGCTATACTGATGCAGGAAACTTGAGGTGATAGGAAAAACCAGTCCCTAGCTTACTACAGCACTAAGCTAGATAGTATAACTCAAGGTGACCCCACTGCTTACATATCCCGACATTAATATAAAGCGATGTGACACAGTTAATCCAGCTACATCACTCACTTAAACCTATAAAGGAGTGACTCATAGTTTTGTGGCGAACTCATTGGCATTTACTCGGTTATGACCTGATTTTGAATCTAAGCCTATAGCTGAAGCGGAAGTGACTTATTTTGTTGATGGATCTAGTTTAGAGACCAGGTAGAAAGTCACACAGAGTATTCAGTAGTGATGAAGGATGGAGAAGATTTTAAACCTATCCTATCTCAGCATTGTACACAACCGTGTTCAGCTCAGTTAGCTGAGTTGAAATCACTCATCGCTGCTTGTCAATTAGCCAAAGGTCTAGTGGCAAATATTTTTTGATTTTTGAATTACAGATTCAGCCTATTCCATGGTGTATGTCATCTGTTTGGAACCGTATGGAAGCAAAAGGTTTAAAAAGCATGAAGGAACTCCCATTCAAAATTCTGAACGGATAAGTAAACTAATGTCTGCTCTGATGCTACCAAGATGATTGACTTTCATTAAATGTCAGACCCGTAAAAAAGGGAAATGACTGTGTTGCTAAAGGTAACAACATGGCAGATTTAGAAATGAAGTGTGCCTCAAAATGGCAACTAGCTGTGCAAGCGCCCATAGTCCTTATAGAACCACAGCCTCAGTAAAGAGGATATCATTTGTACTCAACATCAAGCAGGTCCGTACGAGCGCTCGATGTGGCTCCAGAGGGGAGCGCATAAGGATGCACAGGGTATTTGGTGTCCACATGAAGGTCTGATTATAGCACCCATAGCACTGGTGAATATTTCTGGTTTAAATGCTCATAGACTGGGCCATTGTGTAAGAAGACAGGTTGTGAGAAAAATCAGGCAGCATGAGTATTGGACTTTATATCTGCTATGGTTGAAGAGTTCCTAGCTTCATGGGAGATATGTGCTATGCATAATGTCAGGAAGGAAACAGCGACACCTATAGGCTATATACCGGTACCAGAATGACCATTTAATCACTTAGTGGTGAACTATGTGGGTAGGATAAAGGAGTGTTCTGGGCGAAAGATACATGCTTGTAATAACTGACATATTTAGTAGATGAGTAAAAGCAATAATATCTGCAGATGAAGAGTAAGGAACAGTTATCAAATCGTAAGGGAAGTGATATCTAGATTTGAAATTCCATCAGAGATGAGTTCCGACAATGGATCAATATTCATTCAGAAAATGTAAGACAGGTGCTTCAACGGTTGGGGAAAAGCTAAGATTTGTGGATGTCCACAGTCCCAGGGGAAGGTAGAGAGTGTAAATGGTAATCTCAAAGCCAAGGTTAATAATAATTGTAGTAGTACAATGCTACACTAGGTTTTAACTGATGCTGTACCAATGAGCTAACAAGCATGCAACCTAACACAAATACACATCTAACCCCGCATGAAATGCTTACGGGTCGACCCATGCCTGTGCCATTCTGTAGAGGCCATATAAAGGCCACCGCTTAAACAATTTGAAAATCTTATATGAAGAAACTAACTGCCGTACATGAAGTAATCTATGTGCAGGAAAAGAACAAGGAGGAAGAGACGCTCCGTGTCCCATCACTCCAGGAGACCAGGTCTATCTGCGAGTGTTCAGGAGGAAGTGGGACAAGCCCAGGAGGGAGGGGCCCCACGAAGTGTGGTAGCCACTCCAACAGTGATTCAAGTGAAAGACAAAACCGTGTGGTATCACGTGAACCATTACACGAGAGTCACAAAGAGCTATGGGTACCGAAAACGAAGGAAGAAAGAAAGAAGAACCGAACATCAGAAAAATACAAAGAAATTAAATCATTATTGGAAAATAACCAACTATTGGCACAAGTTGGATACCAAATTGCACAGTGTTGAACACTCCGCTGCTCCACATTAAGAATGAGAATCTGCTTAAGAGCCGCATCCACTTCTGATACAAACGAGACTGACTGACGGACTGACTTCGACCAGGTTTCTCCTGACACAATTAACAGGACAAACAATTGTACAGATTATGTGTGACAACTATCTGTGTCCTCTACATTGTATGAATGCATTTCTGTTAAACTAACACTATATTGCTTTTACAGATAAAACAGCAGCAGCGACAACTAATTTTAATTTCCTCCACAGGAAAAATGCACGAGAAGGAAGCAAGCCTTAACCAGATTATGACAATATGTAATGCCACTAAACACAGTTCTCTTTTATTCCAGGTGCAGAAATTTAATTAAAGCAGTTAATGGGTGACTTTACTGTGTCAAGTAAATTTATGAATGTGATTTATGAATTTATTAATCAAAGGTTTCCTAAAATTAACAGCATTTCCCAGCAACAACAGACAAGGATGAATTTTTGGACACAGTCATCAAGGATATCCCGAACTCAGCCATATATATCTCTAACAAGAGACTTTACTGGTTCATATATTGAAGTGTACAGTATCTTCCACGGCATGAGCCCACAATGACGTGCTGGCAACCTCTCTTGTGGGCTCCAACTGACTCCCTGCGGTGTGCAAAGCACCTGAGTTGAAGACTATTATATTACGACAAGGCTGTTTAAATGTATATCCATTCTTACAAATTGTATTGTGTTATTGTGTAATTGTGTGTTCCATTGTAGGTTATATGATTTATCCAATTGATGTAATCCTAGAAAATCACTGTATTAAGTACATGTTCATGCCATGTTATTGAGTAATGGGAAGTACGATGTCCTGGAGGTCGAGTCTTTTACTCCTATTCCTAGTCAAGGGTGGAAGGAGAGGTTTGGCCGAATCTCCACTAGAGGGCGAGTCCATGGGTCGGTCATTGATAAAAGTCCAGTGATTTAATTTAATCACCAGTTAGTATAAGGAAGACTGACTCATGGAGTCGCACTCTAGATTAACCAATTAGTGTGGGACTTATAAGTCCCAGAGGGGGGGATATATGGGAGAAATTTTTATTTGATTTCATTTGATTTTACTTACTTTTGGGGGGCTAGAAGATACCTTATCAGTATATAATAGTGGATGTGTGTGCAAGCTGGGACATAGGCTTCTTTGTGTGCATTGCATATAGGAAACACAAGCTTTACATTGGGGGGGGGTTAAAGACGGCCCTTTAATGAAACCCAGATGTTGGAGAGAGGAGGGGCAGGCACTGCATATGTACTATAGCACACAGCAAGAGAATTCAGTTGCTCCACGGACACAGCTCCGGCCTTGTTGTTTGATAATAAAGGTCGTAATCTTCTGTAAGCAAAGCCCGACTCTGAGTATTTTTCCACAACATTAGGTGCTCCGACAGTTTAGAATTTCTTCACTTCCTTATTCGTCTCTAAATGTTCAATTAAATCCTTAGTTGACAATAACTTGGTACTCTACCCCACGGTTATATATTTTTTTCATTTATAAAGGCTACCAGGAGTGTTAAAGTCGTGAAAAAAGACGACACTGCGACCCCTCTAACAGTCGAGGCTATCTCAGCGCTGTTGGATAAACACCGTGAAGCGTTAGCGGCTGAGTTTAAATCTTCATTTAGTTTACTAGAAAGTAAACTGGACCAAATTCAGGCCCAAGTAGAGGACCATGGACAGCGCTTACCGTCACTAGAACTCGCCACAGATGACCTGAGCCAGCGTGTGACGGAGTTGGAGAACATCTGCTCTGGACTTCGGGAAAGTAACTCGAAGTTAACGTCCAAAGTCGTAGACCTAGAAGGCCGGAGCAGGAGACAAAACCTGCGTGTCCTGGGTCTTCCAGAAGGTACTGAAGGTACTACAGAGTTCTTCTCCAAGTTTCTGTGTGAGGTGTTTGGGAGTGAAACGCTGCCATCCCCGCCGGAGATTGACAGAGCCCATCGAATACCTGCATCTAAACCCGCTTCAGGACAGAGACCTGGGCACGTCATTCTCCGTGTACACCGGCACCAGGTGAAAGACCTTCTGATTCGGGAGGCTCGGCGGAGAGGGAAGCTGGAATACCGCGGTCAGCAGCTTCGCAAAGTGGAAGACTACGCTCCCGAAGTTTTAAGCCAGCGAGCCGAGTATAGAGAAGTAATGAGTGAGTTATACAGCCGTGGACTCCGGCCTTCACTCCTGTGTCCAGCACGGCTCCGGATCACTCTTTCTACCGGACAGAAGAAGTGGCTCCGCTCGGTAGAAGAGGCGCAGAAACACATAGACAGTCTGCCGAAAACTGCGTAGTGCACTATATTATTATTATTATTATTTTAATACGCAATACTACAGTTCTCAGGAAAGTACCATTTTAAACAAAAAATCTGGCCATGTTTACGTCTTTTCCGGTAAGAGTGTTGTGTTAAACTTGTGAAGGGGTTATTATTATTTTTCTATTACTATTTTTTCTATTTCTAATCACGTGTGATTTACATGTCTGTGTGTTCACAGTTACAATGTGACGTGGGGGGAGGGGTGGTGGTGTGTTTCCCTCTCATTAAGAGATTTCAGTATTGGAGTGTTGAAATGTTTTATTTATATATTTAATTCTTAGTTTATGTAAGTTGTGTCGGAGCAGAAGATGGGGTGGTTAGCGGCAGGAGGATTTGTTGGGTGGAAAATGGAAGGATGGAAGAGCTTGCTGCTTTGTTTGTTAGCAGCTATCTTGGTTTGTTGGGGGGTAGTGGGGTGTGTGGGGGAGGGGTGCGGGGGGCAGGGGTGTGTGGGGGAGGGGTGGGGGATCTCCAAAGCCAGTATTGTGTTAGTTCTTTGTACACTGTGTATTTTTAAAACGTTGTTCTGTGTTTTACACTTGAAGGCTGACGTTAGGCATCTCAGTGTTATTCATGTTTATCTACCTGCATTTCTCTCAGGGAGAATGAATAGTTCTTTAAACTTTGTGAGCTGGAATGTTAAGGGTTTAAACCATCCGGCCAAGAGAAGGAAGGTGCTCTCACACCTTAAACAACTTAACACTGCAATCGCTTTTTTACAAGAAACTCACATTCGCAGTTCTGATAATTCTCGCCTTATGTCACGCTCGGGTGGGCAGCACTACCACTCGACCTTTCAGGCCAAAGCTAGGGTGACTCAATTCTCATTAACCCAAACATCTCTTTTGAGCATCATAATGTTATTACGGATATACAAGGTCGTTATATCATTGTTTCAAGGAAGTTATTTAATACTAATATAGTGTTGGCTAATTTATATGCCCCTAATTATGACGATGTCTCCTTCTTTGAACATTTTTTCTCTCTTCTACCTGATCTGAGCTCATACTCTCTCATATTAGGGGGAGACTTTAACTGCTGTTTAGATCCATCACTTGACAGGTCATCTCCCAATCCTATACCTCTGAGTAAATCCGCTACGCTACTTCAGTCCTATTTCTGCAGCTTTGATATCTCTGACATATGGCGCTTCCTTAATTCAAAAAAGAGAGAATACTCCTTTTTCTCACATGTTCATCATACTTTCTCCAGAATTTATTATTTCTTTATAGATAATCAACTGATCCCAATGGTTACTTCTTGTGCTTATCAGAGCATTGTGATATCAGATCATGCTCCAGTTGTTATGTCTATAAAACTCCCCGATCTCCCTCAAATTAATAAACATTGGCGCTTTAATTCATCGTTACTGATAGAGGACGATTTTGTAAAATTTATGGAAGACCAGATAGTTTTTTTCTTAAATACAAATGAAACACCTGAAGTGTCACGTTTAATTGTTTGGGATGCTCTGAAAGCCTACCTCAGGGGACAGATAATTTCATACACTGCAAATATGAAAAGGAAGGCATATAAAGAACGAAAAGATTTGACCAACCAAATTAAAGAAATTCACCAGCAGTATGCTCTATTTAAAAACCCCGATCTCTATAAAAAACGTGTAGAAGTGCAAACTAAGTTTGAACTTATTTCAACGCATGTAATTGAACGTCAGTTATTAAAGAGTAGGAGCCAATTTTACACTCATGGTGACAAATCTGGTAAACTTTTAGCTAATCAGTTGAAAGGATTTATAGCACAGCAACAAATTACAAAAATTCAGATGGAGGATGGTAACATCACTACCGACCATTCTAAAATTAATGATGCATTCAGGAATTTTTATTCTCGATTATATATTTCTGAGTTCCCAAAGGACCATAGTTCAGTTGAGAATTTCTTGACTCAACTAGATATCCCAACACTGTCCCCTGATTCTAGATTAAGATTAGAAGAGCCCATATCACAAGAGGAAATCAGTTCAGCTATCTCATCATTGCAATCTGGTAAGTCCCCGGGTCCTGATGGGTTCCCTGTAGAGTTTTTTAAATCATTCTCCTCATACCTTGTACCACAACTAGCTTTGGTTCTATCTGAATCTTTTAAGCAAGGTAAGATGCCTGCGTCATTTAATGAGGCTCGCATCACCCTCATAGCAAAGAAGGATAAGGACCCAACGGAGTGCTCTTCATATAGACCAATCTCTCTTCTTAATGTGGATGTTAAATTCCTTGGTAAAGTCTTGGCTCGTAGATTAGAGAATGTTCTACCCTCAATTATATCTGAGGACCAGACAGGTTTTGTTAAAAATCGTTATTCTTACTTTAACATTCGACGCCTTATGGATATCTTGTACACACCATTAGAGGAGACCCCTGGGTGTGTCCTTTCTTTGGATGCTGGCTTTTGATCGTGTGGAATGGGAGTATTTATTCAGGGCTTTAGAAAAATTAAATTTTGGTCCAAGTTTTATCACTTGGGTTAAATTATTATATTCAAGCCCTACTGCCTCAGTTCTGACAAATGCTCAGCAGTCTCAACCATTCAGTCTTCAGCGGGGAACTCGTCAGGGGTGTCCCCTTAGCCCACTGCTCTTTAACCTTGCAATTGAGCTACTTATACAACATATTTATTTTCATCTTGCTTATTTTATTTTATTGTCTCATATAATTTGTAATTTGTAAACCATTAATCTATGAATTTATGTTCTAATATAATATTTAATAGCGATTATGTAGGTGGGGGCAATCCATGGCAGGGGAGCATTTCAGCGCATAACACGTGTTACAAAAAAAAATTGAGCTCGCTCTTTTTCCATTTTGTCAACCAATCAAAGGGGTTGTGATCAGTGTTTCTACTGTCGATGCATATCGCCTTTTAAACCAACGCACGAACGCGCAATAATCCTAGACAACTCAATCCAGCTATACTAATCAACAACAACAGGTGTGCTTGAAGAACTAACTTAGCCAGATCGTAATTAGCACGATGATCTCATCTTAGATGTGTCAGTTCATCTCGGATGTGTCAAGTGACGTACGAAGAACGGATCCCAGGTGAGGCTGTGTTTAACTATGTAGGATTGTTTTTTTAAATTTTTTTGCTAATGCCAGGTTAGACTCGCCTTACCGGACCTTGATATATTTTTAAATTAGATACCATCAAAAGATGATGCCTAATTTTATACAAGGTTTGGTTTTGTTTCACCGTAATGAACCATTTTACTGAGATAAGTTGTTTGACCTCAGACAAAAAAAAGCAAAAATATCCGCAAAACTATTGTTAACAAGACTTGTGGATAAATTGTGGACATCGTTCTCAATTATTGATGAAATTGAGAACGATGTCATTGTTTTTAACTGAAGGAACACCTTTGCATAATAAAGCTGTTGTCTTTGTTGTGCTTGAAAATCAAAGTGGTCACTTAAATATGGTGTTACATCCCAGTCTAGGGCCATACAGCAAAAGAATGGTTCAGGGTTCTATTTTAAACTGTATGGAAATGGTGGCATATGGCAGAAAGAATTAGATCCAATCATTAACTGATGAAATAATGAGGTTTGTATATACAAACACACACACACACACACACACACACACACACACACACACACACACACACCAGGAGGAGGAGGATCGGATTCAGGTTGGACCCAGGCCAAAATAATAAACAAAATGGTATTTATATTTAGTAGCTAGATTACCTGCAAAAAAAAAAACAAAAAACACAAACACAAATACAGGAACCTTCCCGGATTCCCTAAACCAAAAACAGTGAAATTATCTACAAATATATACAAAGACCAACCAAACCAAAGAGACAAAGCAATAATCAAAGTCAATTGGAGGCAAAAAGTCAAAACCGGAATACACAATAAAATATCAAAACGGCAAAATCACAGTCTCTTTCCTCTTTCCTGCGTCTCTCTTCGGTTTAGACTGTATATGGTCGCGCTAGTCGATGACGTCACTCTCAGGGCGGAAGCGACCATGTGGAAGGTCAGGGAGATGTGGGGACAGTCAGAAAACCTGGAGTGGAGTCTGGATCGGCGCGCAACCAGGACATGATACACACACGCGAGCGCAACGGAGCATTTATACAAAGAATAATATTTTCATTATTTTAGCATTTTCATTCATTTATTTTTTACTCAGTAGCGAATATGATTTAAAATGTAGCGAATTACAATACTTCAAACAAAACATACTTAAGTAAAAGTAGAAATAAAATAAAAAGCCTAGAAATAAAAAGCAATACACTTTCCTAATCTCTTTGGTAGTGAGACTCCTTCACTCACCTTTTTGCTATGACACAGTCCCCTAGACAGTCAGAATAGGTGGGTGAGTGTGTGAATGTCTGTGTGCCCTGCGATGGATTGGCGCCCTGTCCAGGATGTACCCTGCCTCGTGCCCTAAGCCTCCTGGGATAGGCTCCAGGTCCCTGAGATACAGGATAAAGCGGTATAGAAGATGAGTGAGTGAGTGAATTTGTAAGGTTGAAAAATAAAAAAGATTGTATTTTTAACACTTATTTACAAATTTAAAAGTATTATTTAAAATAATATTTTTGAACAGCAATTTCATAACTTGAATATTTTGCATCGAATTTTACATGCTTGATTTACATTTTGATTTGAAATATACAACCAGTAAATTGCAGTGCCACAAATTTCAAGGATTGTAAATGCTCTAAGGATTTTTTCAAGTCAGATCAAATTGCAATGCAGAAAAATTCAAACATCTTTATTGCAACAAGTTTTTTTTCAGTTCATGTAGTTCATCTTGCCATTTTACTTTGGAGAATTTTGGCACTAATATACTTCCATATTTTTACTTTACATCTCCATTGCCCGCAATGTCACACAGTGACATGTCAATGGAAGGAAAGCTCTTACCTTACTGCTGAGATTTGAGGAGCGGAGATCAAGGATGAACACAATTTGGTGTCACGTCACTTTCCTGTGATGTGTTATGTAAATTTACTGTGATGTAGCTACAGTACCTGTTTCCATTTAATTCATATTCCTTTTTCATCATTTATATTAAGAAATCAACAGATTTGTGCTCTTGCTTTATTGTACTGCCACTTGTGCCTTTGTTCGGCATTTTCTTTTATGAAGAATGCAGTAGTTTTTGTTGTCTAAAAACAACAAGCTGACATGAAAGTGCTCTTGGATATTCAGTTTCCCCATGTTTCCCCTGTTATGGCTTCCAATTCAAACCATGACATGACTCACTAATAGGGCTGCAACTAACGATTATTTTGATAATCGATTAGTTGGGCGATTATTTTTCTTCTTCGATTAATCGATTAATCAGATAAAGACTAAACGCTTTAATTTGATGTTTTGCTTAACTATATAAAAACATAAATCAGGGTATTATTTATGTATAAAAGTAAACTTTAAAGATCATTAAACTCTATGAGGCTATTGCATTTTTTTATTTTGACATTTAAACCTTATTTTATGTAAATCAACATTTTTGTTTTTAACAATAATTGCAGATGGCAAGTTGACAGTGTATATACAGTATAATATATATATATATATATATATATATATATATATGTAGTTTTTTAAAAATACAATGACGTATTCAGTTCTCTTAAATTAATTCAACTTAATAAGAAGAATAATAGACTTGTAGATAATTTTTTATTGTAATTTTTAAGTGTCTCTTCCTAAATCCTTTTCACGGTTTACACATTATTCCTCTCGTGTATTTTATCCTTTTTTTTTTGTTGTCTCAATTAAAAAAAAAAAATTATATATATATATATATATATATATATATATATATATATATATATATATATACACACACACACACTCATGTACACACCATTTTGCTATACTAGACATTCTCGTAATACGGCGACGTAGGGAGAGAAAAAATCGCCGCTACTGGGTTCACTCTGTTTATTTTGCCCTTTTTCCTGCATTTCCCTCTGTATAGCATGTAGGATCATGGGATATTTCCGGTCCTCCGAAGTGTAAAATGAACGTGAAGAAAACGCACTAGAAGTGTTTTCCTCGCGTTCGTTGGGATTTGAACGGCAAGAAAAAGCTGCATGCAACGTTTTTTTTTTGACACCGTATAACCGCGCAGCCGGACAAACGCACGTCACCAAAGCCCGTGTGAACACTCTCACTGACTCCTATGTGTAGAAAACCCACGGCGCTTCATCCGCGCTCACCGGACACTACGAACGCCCGATTAAAAAACGCTTGATTTTAACGGCCGATAAGAGGCGTTTAATGTAAATTGCTCCCATACCTGGGAGGACTTGGGGCGCGCGCTTTTTCCTGCAAACGCTTCTGTAACCTCCATGTGTGTGTCTTTGTGCATCTTGTGGTCACGCTTCTCAGTAACTTGAGCAGCTCAACTAATCGATAACGGCATTTGTTGTCAACGAATTTCATTCTCGAGAATTGTCGATTTTAGCGATTAGTTGTTGCAGCCCTACGTACTCACTGATTCACACTGTATGTGCGAAAAAGTATTTAGACTGTGTCATCTCTCATTTCAATGTGTTTTTAAATAATCTTAAACGAATAATCTATGCAAAATAATCAAATGTCTAATAACCCAGCGTTGTGTATTTTAATGGATTTTGCTGGGTAAATACAGACAAACCAAATAGTTTTGGTAAGATTTCACATATATTAACTAGTATCTGAAGTAGATTGACAGAAAAAGAATTCATAGAAATAGTTAAAAGGTTAAAGCTAAAAATAAGTTGATCAATAAATGCAATCATTTTCAGGTTATTTCAGGTTGAAGCCCACATTAAGTGGCCATTTTATCTTACCACAATCTGTGTTTATATCTTTACGTCTTTTTCTGTTGTACTTCGTTCGTTGTCAACCAAATACACTTTCCATTCTGTAATCAGAGAGTAAATTACAGATGAGAAATCTAAAAAAGTAGTCTGGACAAAGTTGCACACTGCAGTCCAGTAGTTTATCCTTCAAAAACACACCAGCATTTAACTGGTTCAGTAATGTTACAGGTCTTACCATTGCACTGGATTGGTAATTTAATTATCTGACCAAAGGTCTAATGGCAGAAGGAGACATGTTGGTAAGAGAAAGAATTTAGACTCCCTCATTTCTATGTATTTACAAACATCTTGAAATAAACAAATAATCTATGAAAAAATAATCCAATACCTTTTCTGTACTGTAGTTGTGTGTGTTTTTTTTTTTTTTAAGATAATTGAGACTTTTTAAATTGCTGCCCAGCTACCACTTCTTTGTTGAACCAACATCAGCAAAATTATGGTAACCTTTTGTCAGTGCTCTGAGCAGTGCATACGTTGGGCTCCTGTTGGCATCAGTGATGGGCCCACTGTTGGCCTATTGGTGGTGCCACAGTTATGTTGGCCCAACATTGGCTCAGTATGGCAAGGTTTAAATTGGAAATGTAATAATATTGCTTTAGCTTTGTGCAGCAGGCTCTCTCAATGATGCCATCACATTAGGAGCTCATATGAGGGTTGGTAACCAATCTAGTACATACTGTAAATAACATTGAAAGAGCTACACCTCTAACCCAGTGGACTTTAACTAAGACCCCAATTTTTTACATTTATTTTCTTATATTTTCTAAAATGATAAATGTTAAATTTATTGAACTTTGTATTCAACTGTGAACACTGTCAAACAGGTTACTAGATTATCACTTATCGTTTATCGTTTGGGAGGAACCTAAAACCCCACCAAGGCCAGGTGCTGCTAATTAATCATCAGATGTGTCATCTCTAATTCTTCTACATCAGTCAGGAGAGCGGGAGAGATTGTGATGCTTCCCCTGCTTAAATTAGATAGACAGTCTTTTTATTAAAAAAAAAAAAAAAAAAAAAAGCAGACATCCATAATACTTTCACAGACAGTAAGGAAGGGAAAACAAAATATCTCTTGTTTTTTGGTGTTTGCTGGTCATTGGCATCCATTATGCTGCATACCACTGCAGTCTGGTCTTGATCTTCCTCATCTTCCTTTCAGTTTAAATCCTGTTTCTAGTACTGTTGCTTTAAGAAACCCATCAAATTCAACCTTAGTGTTTTAAAACATTCCACACCATCAATCTGCACAACAACTTGGCACAGGTTTTTACTATGGATGCCCTTCCTGACATACAGTAACCCTCCCGTTTTATTTGGGCTTGGGACCGGCACTGCATTTATTGTTATTTGTCAAAATTTATTTGATTAGTGATGATAGTATGATCCAGACAGAGATAAGCAAGCCAGACAGAGCTTTGATAGCTTTCAGGCACACTTTTGGTGTTGGGGAAAAGGTGCTTAGAAACATTAGAAGCCAACAGAAGAAAAGAGGGAATTTAGACAGAGATTTTCTGGGGCCCTTCCTTACAGGGCAAACGTGCAGATTTGTTTAGTGATGATGTTACGAAATTCTCAAAAATTAACTTCACTTATTGTCATATGACTTATTGTCATTTGCGGATGAAGAAACTTGAATTCCTCAGAAGCTTAAGATGTTTGCCTCCAAATGTACATCACATCTGGTCCCATAAAGATGGTGCTCTTGGCATACATAACTCAACTAAAAATAAAATTTTCACCCCAAATAAGTAAAAGTTTACAAACAACTTTAACTCATGTCATGTGACCCACTTCACAATGGTATTAGCCTTTGTGGAGGCAGCACAACATTGCCACCAATTGCCATTTTTAAATGTAAGACCATGCCGAAATAAAAGACTGCAATTTTAAAATACTGCAAAATACTTGCTATAATCTCTGGAGAGATGAATAAGTTACTCCAGCCACTCAATATAACAATTAACCGGAGTTTTAAGGCTGTGTTATGTTGCCTGTATAGGAGACATGTATGATGGATGGAGAACAAAGCTTAATGGAATCTGGGAAGATGTGTCATACTGTATATACAAATACATACATATATACACTTTAAAATCTTTATAAGGAGTAAAGGGTGCAGTGAACATGAGACTTGCCCACACTCACTTCAAAGAGATGGAGTCTCCTGTGGGGCATTTGTGTGGTATCCAGTAAATACATACTTTACATTTCTTTATACAGTAATTTTTTTATATTTGTAGTTTGAAGAGAGCATAGTATAGAGGACCAGTCTGCGTGCTTTTTAAATAAGCAACAAACCATCACTACTTTTCACAATCAAACAGCAATAAAACTCCAGGATTCAGGCAAAGTTTTTTTTTATAAAAAATTTATAATATTGGTTTTTCCATTCAATATGCATTTGTCATCTTTTAAGATGTATCTACAGATAATGTGTCTGCATGCATGTAGATAATTCATGCAGATAATATGTCTCTGTCTGCATGCATATAACAGATGATATTAGAGATGTCTGTTCACTAACTGGAGAGGTTGAGATGGGTTAAGGGCCATGCAATAGCCTCTGTCCCTTATAGGCACAAAGACTATAAGTCATTTTATCTAAGAATGTAGTGACTAGGTTTCTATTTCCGGATGAACAGCATATTGTGTACTCTCTTGCTAAAGTGTACTCACTTGGCTCACTCACATGGCTAAAACTTAATTAATTTTAGGGCATAAACAATCACACTGACGCACCACTTTGTCAATTTCCACCTGGCAAAGAACTTAAAAGTAAGGTAAAGTATTAAACATTTTAGTCTAAAATAATTGCATTATGCTATTTATGTTTTGGGATTTTGATATTTAGCCTCCCCCCTTCCCAATTATAAATTCATGACCCGCCTTTTTTTAGCTCTGTGGAAAACATTTGAATACCAAGAAGAAACCCACATTGATAAGTGTGTTTGGAAACCTCAAAAGTGTACTGCTAAAATCCATCTGAAACACATTCAATCACAATAATCTGGTTCTTTTTAATAAGTCTTGTGCTCCCTACCGCATCTGCTGATTCATTCATTCCACACTTTGCTAAATTTCCGTAGGAGACATTTTTTGTGTTAAAAATTCTACATTAGTCTATCGCTTCAGAACACTATTTTAAATATTTATTGGAAATAGTTCAAGTTCAATTTATTTGTATAGCACATTTACAACAGCCGTCAGGCTGACCAAAGTGCTTCACATATATTGGAAATATTGGTTTGATTGTTTTTTTTTTTTTACCTTTCAGAGTGCTTCCAATACAGTATTAACTTGCAGTAATTTCCAAACAATGGCGGCACGGTGGTGTAGTGGTTAGCACTGTCGCCTTGCACCTCCAGGGTCTGGGTTCGATTCCCCGGCCAGGCTCGATTCCCGTCTCTGTGTGCATGGAGTTTGCATGTTTTCCCCGTGCTTGGTGGGTTTCCTCCGGGTACTCCGGTTTCCTCCCACAGTCCAAAGATATGCAGGTTAGGCTAATTGGCGTTCCTAAATTGCCCGTAGTGTGTGATTGGGTGTGTGTATGTGTGTGCCCTGCGATGGATTGGCACCCTGTCCAGGGTGTACCCCGCCTAGTGCCCGAAGTCTCCTGGGATAGGCTCCAGGTCCCCTGCGACCCTAAATACAGGATTAAGCGGTATAGAAAATGAATGAATGAATTTCCAAACAGATTATTTTTGTACAGTGGTGTGAAAAACTATTTGCCCCCTTCCTGATTTCTTATTCTTTTGCATGTTTGTCACACTTAAATGCTTCTGCTCATCAAAAACCGTTAACTATTAGTCAAAGATAACATAATTGAACACAAAATGCAGTTTTTAAATGAAGGTTTACGTTATTAAGGGAGAAAAAAACTCCAACTCTACATGGCCCTGTGTGAAAAAGTCATTGCCCCCCTTGTTAAAAAATAACTTAACTGTGGTTTATCACACCTGAGTTCAATTTCTGTAGTCACCCCCAGGCCTGATTACTGCCACACCTGTTTCAATCAAGAAATCACTTAAATAGGAGCTACCTGACACAGAGAAGTAGACCAAAAGCACCTCAAAAGCTACACATCATGCCAAAATCCAAAGAAATTCAGGAACAAATGAGAACAAAAGTAATTGAGATCTATCAGTCTGGTAAAGGTTATAAAGCCATTTCTAAAGCTTTGGGACTCCAGCGAACCACAGTGAGAGCCATTATCCACAAATGGTAAAAACATGGAACAGTGGTGAACCTTCCCAGGAGTGGCCGGCCGACCAAAATTACCCCAAGAGGGCAGAGACAACTCATCCGAGAGGCCACAAAAGACCCCAGGACAACATCTAAAGAACTGCAGGCCTCACTTGCCTCAATTAAGGTCAGTGTTCACGACTCCACCATAAGAAAGAGACTGGGCAAAAACGGCCTGCATGGCAGATTTCCAAGGCGCAAACCACTTTTAAGCAAAAAGAACATTAAGGCTCGTCTCAATTCTGCTAAAAAAACATCTCAATGATTGCCAAGACTTTTGGGAAAATACCTTGTGGACCGACGAGACAAAAGTTGAACTTTTTGGAAGGTGCGTGTCCCGTTACATCTGACGTAAAAGTAACACAGCATTTCAGAAAAAGAACATCATACCAACAGTAAAATATGGTGGTGGTAGTGTGATGGTCTGGGGTTGTTTTGCTGCTTCAGGACCTGGAAGGCTTGCTGTGATAGATGGAACCATGAATTCTACTGTCTACCAAAAAATCCTGAAGGAGAATGTCCGGCCATCTGTTCGTCAACTCAAGCTGAAGCGATCTTGGGTGCTGCAGCAGGACAATGACCCAAAACACACCAGCAAATCCACCTCTGAATGGTTGAAGAAAAACAAAATGAAGACTTTGGAGTGGCCTAGTCAAAGTCCTGACCTGAATCCTATTGAGATGTTGTGGCATGAACTTAAAAAGGCGGTTCATGCTAGAAAACCCTCAAATAAAGCTGAATTACAACAATTCTGCAAAGATGAGTGGGCCAAAATTCCTCCAGAGAGCTGTAAAAGACTCGTTGAAAGTTATCGCAAACGCTTGATTGCAGTTATTGCTGCTAAGGGTGGCCCAACCAGTTATTAGGTTCAGGGGGCAATTACTTTTTCACACAGGGCCATGTAGGTTTGGATTTTTTTTTCTCCCTAAATAATAAAGCCCCTCGTTTAAAAACTGCATTTTGTGTTTACTTGTGTTATCTTTGACTAATAGTTAAATGTGTTTGATGATCAGAAACATTTTGTGTGACAAACATGCAAAAGAATAAGAAATCAGGAGGGGGGCAAATAGTTTTTCACACCACTGTATATTATGTAAAAATTTTAAATAATAAAAGAACAGAAAGAAAATGTGCATACCTGTCATGATTCCTTCTCTGTCTGCGTCTGGAGTGTGTGCGTGGCATGAACGCGGAGGCGAGCTGACGGTTTTGCAAAGTCCTTTTATTAAACATCCCAAAAGGTCAAAATAAACATCCAAACACAAACATAGGCTTAATTGTAACTAAAGCTAGACGCCTGACTGAACTTCAGCCAGGCTATTTATACAAAACTACGTCTACGTCACCTGACCGAGGTGCAAACTGGGAACTGAAGTCAGACACAAAACAAACTACAAAACGAAAACCAAAACGGGCGTTAGGCGCCCTCTAGGGGTTGACCGTTACAGTATCCCCCCCAAAAAAATGCTCCTCCGGAGCATCACCGGAGGACCCGGACACCCACCCCAATGTTCTACCTTTCGCCTCCTTGCCAGGAGGCTCGACGACGGCGTGGGAGCGTGCAGTGCGCTCGACAGCGGCGTGGGAGCGTGCAGTGCGCTCGTCGGCTCAACGTCGTCCTCAAAGCCCGAAGGCGGCGGCAGAACGGGTGCGTGGAACAGCGGATGTTGACACACTAGCTCGCTGTCCTCGAAGCCGGAAGGCGGCGGCAGAACGAGTGCGTCGGTCAGCGGCTGCTGACATGCTAGCTCGCAGACCTCGAAGCCGGAAGGCGGCGGCAGAACGAGTGCGTCGGTCAGCGGCTGCTGACATGCTAGCTCGCTGTCCTCGAAGCCGGAAGGCGGCGGCAGCACGGGTGCGTCGGTCAGCGGCTGCTGACATGCTTGCTTGCTGCTGAGCGTTGGCGAGGGAGGAGAAAGCTCCGAGCCCGCTTCGCGGTTCTCCCGGAAGTGGAGGATCATCTGCTGGAGCTCCTTCACCTGCTCCAGCATTTCTCTTACCCGCACCGGCTCCGGAATCCACCACATGAGCTCCTTGTCTCTCTGCGGCTGCTCCGCCTGGGGTTCTCTCTCCCCCGCGTCACCGCCGTACTTGGGCTTCCTCGCCCTTCTCTTCCGGCCGGTGCGGGGAATCACGTGACCCCGTGCTGCGTCGCCTCTGAATGGCGTCCGCCGAATGGCGAGCCTGCAGCCCTCCCAGCTCTGTGGTGTGTCTCTCTCTCTCTCTCCTCGCTGCTCTCCCGGCCGTGCTCCTGCTCCTGTTTTGCCAGCTGGTTGTACCTCCAGCTCTGGAACAGATCTACTTCGCCGTTTTCCAGCCAGCAGTACTCCCAGCTACCAAACCCCTCTTCCTCGCTGTCCTCCAGCCAGTTCGCCAGCTCGGGCGAGATGGTATCCGCGCCCCCCAAAAAATTATCCAGGGGGAAATCCTCCGCCATGCCACATGTACGGTCTAGCTTTCTGTCATGATTCCTTCTCTGTCTGCGTCTGGAGTGTGTGCGTGGCACGAACGCGCAGGCGAGCTGACGGTTTTGCAAAGTCCTTTTATTAAACACCCCAAAAGGTCAAAATAAACATCCAAACACAAACATAGGCTTAATTGTAACTAAAGCTAGACGCCTGACTGAACTTCAGCCAGGCTATTTATACAAAACATAAAACATAATAAACTCTAACTTCCCTCGGTTCAGGTGAGCTTCTACGTCACCTGACCGAGGTGCAAACTGGGAACTGAAGTCAGACATATGGAACGATATCGCGGACAATATTCAAATTCAATTGCAAATTGCATTTGCAATTGCGTTTCCCATATGTGGACGCACTAAGTGTGCCATAATTCAAATGCAATTGCAAACTTTGCATTACCGTTTGCTGATTCGCCTTTGCGAGCGCACACTGACTGCCAAATTTCAAATGAAAAAACAAAGTCCATTTGTATTTCCCAGGTCTTACACGTCATGAACCTGTCATATTTAAATAGCAAAATCAATCATCACGTTTGCTTTTTCACTTTCTCTGAGTCGCTCGTCAGGCCGGCCAAAATTCAAACGCAATCGCTAATCCATTTGCAATTGCATTTCCAACACGTTACACAGAAACCTGTCAATCAGCGTCAGGGGCGGGTCTATACTGTGGGGCGGGATTGTATGGGGAGTGACGTCACTCGCACTCGCCGACCAAGAGGGGGATATTTGAGCACTGGAGGTGAACCGAGATTATCTCATTTGTTTATCAAGAAATAAACACACAAAAATGACAAATCGAATATTTTCTTGCTCTGGAGTGGACAGAGAAGTTTTTACAAATAAAAATATTTTTAGATCTTCTCCTGTTACAGCCTGCTGGAGCTAAATCTTTCAGAAACGCTGCGTACCGGTGTTATGCGCTAAAATGCCTCCCTGCCACTGATTGCACCCCCACAAAATCTCTGTCAAATATATCAGGACATCACAATCAAATATTCATATTATTATTATTATCAAATATAATATATGAGTATTATCAAATATATTACTATTATAATTAACCCTAAGCACGTGACATGGAAATTAAGACACATAATACAAATTCTCATATAATGTTTATTTTGTGGCACATTTATTTTGCAGGGTTTGTCATGTAATACAAAAATGTTTACACTAAACAAATATTGTTTATGATGAAAAATTACACAAAGCGATTTTTATTATAAATAAGAAATATAAAAATATACATGTACAACCACTGGCAAAAATTCTGGAATCACCCCTCTCAGAAGATGTTCATTCAAATGTTTAATTGTGTTTAATAAAAAAAAAAAAAACAAGCACATACATGCCACAAAACTATTTTCACTCAACAATCCAAACTTCTGGCTGTATAAAACACTTAAAAAAAACAAAGAAAGATAACTATAGTCAACGACAACTGTTTTAACAACTCAAACAGAGGAAAAAAATATGAAATCACCATGCACTTTGCATTTATACAACTGCTAATTAGTCTACAGTTAAAAAAGAGTGCTTGCACACATTAGGGCTGTGTTGAACCAAGATGATTGACATAACTCATAGCTCCAACACGAGAGATGTCAGTTGAAACAAAGGAGAGAATTATCAAACTTCTTGAAGAAGGTAAATCTTCATGGAATGTTGTAAAAGATGTTGGTTGTTACCAGTCAGCTGTGTCTAAAATCTGGACCAAGTACAAATCAAATGGAAAGGTTGTAAAAGGGAAGCGTACTGGTAGACCAAGAAAGACATCAAAGCGCCAAGACAGAAAACTTAAAGCAATATGACTTGAAAACAGAAAATGCACAACAAAACAAATGGGCAGAAAGTGGAGTCAATGTCTGTGAATGTACAGTAAGAAATCGCCTAAAAGAAATGGGATTTACATACAGAAAAGCCAAAAGAAAACCATCATTAACATCTAAACAGAAAAAAACAAGGTTTCAGTGGGCTAAAGAAAGACAATCTTGGACTGCGGATGACTGGATGAGAGTTAGATTCAGTGATGAATCACGAATCTGCATTGGGCAGAGTGATGATGCTGGAACTTTTGTTTGGTGCCGTTCCAATGAAATTTATAAAGACAACTGCCTGAAGAAAACATGCAAATTTCCACAATCATTATTGATATGGGGTTGTATGTCAGGTAAAGGTATGGGAGACATGACAGTCATTACATCTTCTATAAATGCACAAGTTTATGTTGAGATTTTGGACACTTTTATTCCATCAATTGAAAGGATGTTTGGTGATGGTAGCATCATTTTTCAGGATGATAATGCATCGTGCCATAGGGCAAAATCTGTGAAAACATTCCTACAGGAAAGACATATAATGTCAATGGCATGGCCTGCAAATAGTCCGAACCTTAATCCAATTGAAAATCTGTGGTGGAAATGAAAGAAAATGGTCCAGGACAAGGCTCCAACCTGCAAAGCTGATCTGGCAACTGCAATAAGACAAAGCTGGAGACAGACTGATGAAGTATACTGTTGGACATTAGTTAAATCCAGGCCTCAGAGAATTCAAGCTGTTATAAAAGCCAGAGGTGCTGCAACAAAGTACAAGTAGTGTTTTTATTTGGTGATTCCATATTTTTTTCCTCTGTTTGAGTTGTTAAAACAGTTGTCATTGACTATAGTTATCTTTCTTTGTTTTTTTTAAAAAGTGTTTTATACAGCCAGAAGTTTGGATTGTTGAGTGAAAATAGTTCTGTGGCATGTATGTGCTTGTTTTTTTTTCTACACAATTAAACATTTGAATGAACATTTTCTGAGAGGGGTGATTCCAGAATTTTTGCCAGGGGTTGTATATGAAAATAATATATAATTAATATATTTTCCCCCTATACTACATATGTTTTTTTTTTAGTATAGATTATTTTATAATCAAATTCGTTTGGTGCAATTTGTAAATCATAAACCTATTAATTTATGTTGTAATATCATATTTGATATTATATTGGGGGGGGGGGGGGGGGCAATCCGTGGCAGGAGGCTTTTTAGCGCATAACACCAGTACGCAGCGTTTCTGAAAGATTTAGCTCTAGCAGGCTGTAACAGGAGAAGATCTAAAAATATTTTTATTTGTAAAAACTTCTCTGTCCACTCCGGAGCAAGAAAATATGCGATTTGTCATTTTTGTGTGTTTATTTCTTAATAAACAAATGAGATAATCTCGGTTCACCTCCAGTGCTCAAATATCCCCCTCTTGGTCGGCGACTGCGAGTGACGTCACTCCCCATACAATCCCGCCCCACAGTATAGACCCGCCCCTGACGCTGATTGACAGGTTTCTGTGTAACGTGTTGGAAATGCAATCGCAAATGGAATAGCGATTGCGTTTGAATTTTGGCCGGCTTGACGCGCGACTCAGAGAAAGTGAAAAAGCAAACGTGGTGATTGATTTTGATATTTAAATATGACAGGTTCATGACGTGTAAGACCTGGGAAATACAAATGCAAATGGACTTTGTTTTTTCATTTGAAATTTGGCAGTCAGTGTGCGCTCGCGAAGGCGAATCAGCAAACGGTAATGCAAAGTTTGCAATTGCATTTGAATTATGGCACACTTTGTGCGTCCACATATGGGAAACGCAATTGCAATTTGCAATTGCATTTGAATATTGTCCGCGATATCGCTCCATACAGACACAAAACAAACTACAAAACGAAAAACAAAACGGGCGTTAGGCGCCCTCTAGGGGTTGACCGTTACAATACCAACCCAACAAAAAGTTTGGTTATTATATTATATAATAGTTATTATTATTGGATGTACAGCAAACTGTGTTTTTATTTTTATATTTTATTTGCTGTTTGCATGTATTTCTCTTTTGCACTTATTTCTTTGTTTGCATGTATGACTCTTTATTTCTCATTCTTTTTAACATATCTTCCTGAGCACAAGTTAAAAAAATTTTTAAATAAAATGTCTGCCTATCTAATTTATGCAGGGCTGTAGGAGGATTAGAGATGAAAAAAGCTTAGAGACATGTACCTGTGCCCAGGATCTGTTCCCCCATTTAACATATAAAATACATTTCATAGTTTTATATTTTGTGGAATGAATGGATGAGAAACCATTCAAGTGTAGTCCACACACTTTTACAAGCAATCTACGTGGTCTTACAAAATGTAGCCGCGTTGTCTGTATTTGCACAGCAAACCATCCATTACCAGCAATTTAAAAAGTCTCAATTATATTTAAAATTATTTTAAAAATACACAATTTAACGAAAAGTCATCGGATTATTTTGCATAGATTATTTGTTTAGTTCAAGGTGTTCGTAAAAACATTAAATCGAGAGACACAGTCTTAATTCTTCCTCGCGCGCGCGCAGCGTTAGGCAGTGGGTGGAGTTATGATTTGAATCCGCGCGCGCTGTTTTGGGTGAGGGGGGGGGGGGGCGGGGTTGGTGGGATTCAGCTTGTTTTTTATTTATTTAAATTTTTTTTAGAAGAGACCTGTTAGAAAAAAAATCGACAAAGTGGAATAGAGGCAAAAATTAAAGAAGAAATACAAATGCAAATAAAACAAAGGCGCAAAACTGTTCATTTCTTGAAACAGTATAATGTAAACGCCTTAGACAAACGATTCGAAAAAGTAAGCTACGCCACGGCAAAGTGACGTACCATATGACGTCATAGTAGAGTAATGAATTGTTAGCTTTAGATTGAACTGATCGCTCTTGGTCTCAACACCTCAAATCTCAGCAGTAAGGTAAGAGTATTCTTCTCTTCACATCATGCCTGCAATATCATCTGTCAATCCTCTGAATCCTCAAGTGTATAGAGATTTATATTCAAATTCAGTCAAATGCTGCAAAACTGAAGCGGTTCCTATCTGGAAGTATCTGTCTATCTATCTGTTCCTCTTCAAGGATCAGATAGATAATAACACAAACATGTACCATAAGAGAAAACCAAGAGCTTCATAAGGCTAATAAATGCATTTTCTGAAATAATTGAACCAGTCACCTGACCTCAACCCAACTGAGCATGCTTTTAAAGGCAGAAAGACCCACAGAGGAGCAGCAACTGAAGGCATCTGCAGTAGAGGTCTGGCAAGGCAGCTCAGAGAAGGATAGTCAGTATTAGTGATATTCATGGATTCCAAACTTTAGGGAGTCATTGACTGCAAAGTAATTGCATTTATGTATTAAGAAATATTAATTTAATTGCCAGTTCTGCTAATTTGTCCAAATGATAATTAACCTGTCTGTAGTTCCTAAATGGTTAATGCCATTAAAATTAACATTTTAAACAGAGGCAACCAGAGGAAAAACTACAAAAATATTAGTGTTCTGATGTATTAATCAGTGCAGTTTATATTGTATTTACATTTACCTATACAATAAATTGTATTTATTGTTTTTACTTATTGTATACTAACAATACAGTAATATATTATATAATTTTTATTTTACAGTAAAAACACCCCCATGGATACAAAAGATCTTTCTCTCCAAGATGAGAGAGAAATGCAGTCTACCGCCACTCAAGATTTTTCATATTTTCAGGTATTTTAAACCATGCAGTAAGCATGTGCTACATAGTTTTAAATCTTCTTCTTTGTCTTTCGGCTGTTCCCTTTCAGGGGTCGCCACAGCGAATAATCTGCCTCCATCTAACCCTATCCTCTGCATCCTCTTCTCTCACACCAACTAACTTCATGTCCTCTCTCACTGCATCCATAAATCTCCTCTTTGGTCTTACTCTAGATCTCCTGCCTGGAAGTTCCAAACTCAGCATCCTTCTACCGATATATTCACAATCTCTCCTCTGAACATGTCCAAACCACCTCAATCTGGCCTCTCTGACTTTATCTCCAAAACATCTAACATGGGTTGTCCCTCTGATGAACTCATTCTTGATCCTATCCATCCTTGCCACTCCCAAAGAGAACCTCAAAATCTTCAGCTCTGCTACCTCTAGCTCTGCCTCCTGTCTTTTCTTCAGTGCCGCTGTCTCTAAGCCGTAGAGCATCGCTAGTCATACCACTGTGCTGTACACCTTTCCTTTCATTCTCGCTAATAATCTTTTATCGCACAACACACCCGAAACTTTCCTCCACCCATTCCAACCTGCCTGTACCCACCAATCTGCCATGGCAGTAAAATATTTTTAAAAGTCAGACACAAAGTTATCTGATGTTATTGTTGATTCAACATCAAGCTTATTCTACTAGACAAAAAAAACTG